>OZ010787.1:326704797-327304797 GCA_963932465.1 Maratus speciosus
CAAAGACAGGTCCCACTGCACCTGAGACTAAGATTTTGGTATTTTTGAGTAGGTATTTTTATGCGTTTTATCGCGTTCCACTGTGATTTTTCGACATCCGTTAAAGGAATCCGATTTAAGTCTTTTAAGCTAATATAGTAATTTTTGCCCTCTTTCCTATAAAAGTTAGTAATTCCTACAGAATTTTTTTTATTTTTTCTTAAATTTAGAAAAACGTCCTCTTTCCGCGAAGAATGATGAAATTTCTTTTCTATTAACTCATTTCTGTATGTAATCTTAATCATCCAATCTTATATTTCATAATTCAGTATAGAGCAAATTTTCATTTAACTTTAAAAAAATATATGAAATAGTTCTTCAAATTAATTATTAAAGGAAGTAAGGTGGTATATTTCCGGAAACGGAGCGCATCCCCCCTCCCTCAGCATTGTGGTTAGACATATGATGCTTGCAGAAATTGGAGCCTAAATAATATCAAATATTGCTATTAACTTTGCATAACTTTTGCATAGTGCATAACTATTGCATAACTTTTTAACTTTTTCTTTTTTATCTTATCCTAATCTGTTTATGATGAACTTAATTCGGTACTGACAATAAAAGTAGTTCATATTTAAACGCTTGCGCTATGGCGCTGTTAGCGGATGTATGCCACTAGCCATCAGTGTTACCGCATCTGGCGGATATTTTTTTTTTTTTTTTTTTTTTAAATTTTGAATTTGCACCGCAAAAAATTAATTGCTAATTTTCTTTTACTTCATTTATGGAAAATGAATCACCTTGTAAAGCAAAAATAGGAGTTAAAACTTCCTGATGAGAATTAGGAATGTCTAATTAAAAAATCAGCGATATATCATGCCGTACGCTGCGTACGTCATTGTCGGAAACCTCCATAATAGACGGAGATCTCCATAATTTGACGTACCACGCTACGTACATCATAGAGCGCAAGAGGTTAAACTTTATTTGACATTTCATAAACTAAATTCAGCGTAGTAATAATCTTTCATTTGTACAGTATAGCTAAAACAAAACCCTTGTTCAAAGTTTAAACTTGGCATTGTGCAAAGCGCGCTTCGAAAGGAATGCAAAATTTTGCAACACCCGCTGGGTCCGTGCCGTGTTTTTCCAGACAGGTTTTTAATTAACTTTTAAAGGCACGGGAGGCCTGTTGAGAGATCCACTCAATGCAAACTAGTTTCGAATCCCATTGTATTTATGTGATTAATTCTAATTAAATTACTCTGTTTTTAACAAATTGACGTTTAGTGCTTTTATACTGCTACTACTATGCTACATTATACAAATATATAATTAAAAGTTGTTATCTGGGCTTTAAAAGCCGATGGTACATAGAGTATGCCGCCCCTGCCATTATGTACGTCGAAACCGTCCGTGTCTTTAAAGGTTAATATCTCGGCTAATTAGCGACGATTTTTTTCGAAAATTATTATCAAAAATTCTTTATACTTCTGCTACGATAGGTACCTCAAGCGCTCTTCAACACCTTTGTTGAATGACTGCAAATCGAAATTTGTGTGTAATGGAAATATACGCTTTTCTCAAAAACTATGTGACCTAGGGTAATCGCTATAATTTTCCTGCAAGGTTTAAATTAACTTCTACTACCTCTAATTTTTTCATAATTTTAGTTTTAGTAGGTTCGGAAATAGATGGAGGGGGGGGGGGACATATTTTTGCACTGCATTTTCGACGATATCTCGAAAATATAATACCTAAACTTAAAATAAATGTATTCTTGAGTTCAACGTTACGAAAGCTTTTACACGATACCCCACACGATATACAAAGAAAAGATTTTTTTTTTTTTCAAGTAACTTAATTAGCCCTTAGACATTTTTCCTAAATATATTCATGAATGTTTAATAATCTGTAAACATCTGGGTCAGTAGTCTTTATTACTTCCCCCAATTCGAACTTTCCACGTTCTATAGTTTATGAGTAAAATGGCTGTGAAATACGGACAGACAGACACAGGAGTGATCCTATAATGGTTCCGTTTTTACTTTTTAAGTGCGGAAACCCTAAAAATGAGGAGCTTGGCCTATTTTTGCTTGCTCGAAACTAACGCGGTTTGGTCTGGGTGACTGTTCAACGTTTTCCGAGCTTTCCTTAAAAGTAAACGATAATTCGGATACATTTCCCTTCGAAAAACTCCTCTTTGAAGGCATTTCTCTTATATCAATATGCCCCAAACTGAGCGATGCTTCATAACATTTACTACTGTCGTGATTAAATCCAAATTGGTAGCATCTCAAATCAGTTTCTATAGCGGTGTGAAGGAAGATGGTAAAAATCTTAATTTAATCCAAGACGATTTTTTGTAGCCACGAATCCATAAAGGAAGAATATCAAGACCCATGTCGCGAACTACGCTATATTGGAGGCCGAGTTCTCCTCAAATAAACGCAAGTTCCAATAATTTGATACAGCTTAAGATTAAACGCATAAAACACTAAGCTGGTTTGACCATTTTTATTAAAATAAATTTATAATTTTCTTATTAATAGGTGTTACTTAAAATTATTGCCAAATTTGGGGAGGGGGGGGGGGTCATTAGTAAATAGTTAACTTCAAATGTTTTTCAGATACTTTGACGGTTTACCTTGAAAACAGTAAATTTCCTATAATATGTTTCTAGTGTTTTTATTCAAGTTATTCTCATTATAGCTGCTTAATTTTTCTAGTGTTTTATGTTTTTTTTAGCAAATGTCAGTCTTTTGATATTTTTAACGTATTTTTTTTATCCTTTTTTCCAAAAGCTAACTCTTCTTCTTTCCACGTGATTTTGCATTTTTATTTTGCATTTAAATTAAATAAGGAGGAGTGAATGAGTGACCAAGTGACCAAGAGGGACCAATGAGTGACCAAGATCAAGTAAATGGCCAATGAGACAAAAAACTAAATAAGAAAGTGTATATATGAATGTTGGTAAAAAATGTAACTAAGTTAAATACGTTTTGTAATGAGAAAAACTTACTTATCCTTGCGTATTTTTTTCGTTTTCTACAGTTATAAACCTCACTGATCAATTACTAGGCCCTTGTCAATTACTTATGCACTCAGCCTATTTTTTATTAAATGATATTTTTAAATATTTTTAAAGTCTTCGAAAACAGGCAGAATTTTGAGTATATACATATGCTTGTTCAATTTCTATACTGGTGGGCGTGAAAACTTTAAAAAATTAAATCCGAGATGTACTTAAAATAAGAACTGTATTAAAATAATAAAATAAAATGAGAGAATTTTCAATATGCTGAAAAGACAAATGTCTATAAGTAATCTTTTGATTAAATAGTCGCAAAAAGCATGGAACATTTTCACCAGAACACTAAATCACCATTCAATCATGTAAACGGACATAGCACCTTTTTTCTTTTAACCTCTTCGATACGAACGGCTCGTACACAAATTTTAATATTTTAGCCCACGATATCCAAATAGAAATTTTGCCTAATTCTATCCCAGAAATTATGTGATTAAATAAGGAGAAAATGACTGTTAGGAAAAATTATGAATTGTACACGGTGACCCACTTGTACGAAACTTTAAATAAAAAAGTTGAAAAAACCTTGCTCTTTTGAATTTTACTTTTTAAGAAATTAGTTATATTTAAATTTTATTTCTTTAAAATCGCAAGTAGACTCACTTCACACAGTTTAAAATACTCATAACTTAGCCACATGGGCTAATTCTTTTTAGTATTTGTACAACTAGTGTCTAACTAAAATGGCCTAATACCAGAAAACTTGCATTACAGTCAATCAGTGTAACCATTTGTCCCCAGCTATCAAACTTTCCAAATGGAAGTAACTGTACAGTCATTCAGGGTAACTTTGATCCGCATTTTTTCTATTTTCATATACACACTCTTATTTGAAGAATATTGTCGCAACTAGGGGCATAAAAGAGAAGAAATGATCCTAAATTATTTTTTGACTGTCAAAAATTAAGAAATAATAAGGATAAAAGCAATAAAAAATGAATTTTTAGCCTGGTTCAAAGTTACTCAGCCATTTAGGGTAATTTTGCACCATATGATAAATTTTTATATAAAATAATTCATTATAAAAAAAGTATTGTAGTCAGGACAACTTTAAATCCCAAAAAATGTTTTCAGATATGTAAAGACTCCGAATTTATATTTCCCAACATCACAAGATTTGTATAATTTATGATATTACAACAAATATCAGGCATAAGAAAAGTGGAAGAAAAGAACCATGAACATTTAGAAATTAAAAAAAAACCTGTTTATTGTTCATATAAAACATAAAAATGCAGTGAAAAACAATTTTCAATGTTTTAACTCAATAATATATCCATAGTTACAGTAATACATACAAGTACTAGTATTATTCAAACAAGAATAAAAAACGTCAAACGTATGAAATGTCAAATTTGAGTAGCTCCGCCCCTAATCACGCCTCTAAATGAATTTTATGTATTTTACACATATTTGTGAAAATATTTACATGTTATATCTAATGCACACTTTCGGCATTTATATAAAATATACGTGCAAATATGGGAAATTTTCGACAGTAGCACCTATAATCAGTAAATTATAAGCATCAGTGTAACTTTAAAGTTACGCTGATGCTTATGATGATCACACTGAGCCGGCTCAAAGTTACCCTGAAAATGAGGTAAAATGCTAGTGCCTTCTTATTTTACATTTTATTAACTATAAATAAATAAATAATCACAAAATATTAACACATTTACAACATTTAGATAATAATATGTCTGATAAGTGAGTATATTGTTACTTACTATGAAAATTTAATTGGATTAAAACAACTTCAAAACAGCATTCAAAATTAACTTGAAAACAGTACTTCACAAAAATAGTTAGATGATGCATTTAATTGTGTTTAATGTTGCTAATTTATTTTCTAAAATGAAGAGTAGAAATCCCGGTTTAGAACCTTGCCAACAGAGTACAGTTCTGGAGTTTATTTAGTCTTTTAGAGTCAAAAATATTGAGAAATAGGAGGTGGTGCAAAGTTACACCCCGTGGTCAGTGATGGAACAGTGGCGCAGCAGTTGAGCGATTGTCACCACTAAATTTTTATAGTATTCTTCGCCTTCAAGAATCTCGGAAATTTTGTCCTGAAGTTAGATGAAGAATACTAATAAAATTTTGCGGTGTCAATTGATTCTCAGCTGCTACACTGTTCTATCATTGAGTGGTTCAAAGTTACCCTGATTGACTGTACCTGAATGATAAAATATTTTAAGCGTTCAATTTTGAAAGGTTTTTTTTTTTTTAAATATGCAAAAATTATTTTAATAATATTCACTCAAGGATTAAAGTTTCATATCATTTCATATACAGTCTCTCTCATATGTTTAATTTCTACTAGAAAATGTCGTTTATTAAATAAAAATTAAAAGATTAAACAAAATAGCTACATATAATTTTTTTTATTAATTTTTCAATTAATTTTCAGCATTTAAATTACGCTTAAAATTATTGATAAATTAAATTAATTAAAAAAATTATATGTTCACCGATGCTGGGTTTATTTTGTGTCTCATGTTTCGCAGGATTGTGTGCTCATGAAGGCTGTTCCATCTTGTGCTGCATTTGCAGCCTTACCAACATATATGAGTGGGAGATGCTAAGTTGGGTATCGTCCTCGTAACTTAAATGGTAGAGCACTTGGAGCGTTATCCAAGGGATCTGGGTTCGATTCCCGGCTTGGTCATTTTTCACTCTGCTGGTTCTCCGCTTAGTTAGGAATGTGATAAATCACATATTAACCCTTTGCACTCGAGAGGTGACTCTCACTCACCCCTAGTGCTGTGCTGCTAGGTGTCTTGCGTAGATTCGAGCTCCAAGTGCTCTGGACACCAGTATTTTAAAGAAATTTTCTTAGTCTCATCTAATGGCAGAATTATTTGCGATTAAAGATGGCGAAATAAACTATAAGAAATAAGTGGTGTTCAGAGAATTTAGAGTCCTCATTTACGCGTGACACCTGGCAACACTAGTGGTGAAAGCGAGTCACCTCTCGAGTGCAAAGGGATAAATTTTCAAAATAGCTACATTTACTTATTAGATTCTGTAAAATCATTTAAATAAATACTATCAAAATGAATAAATATTTGCATTACCATGACTTTGAAAAAAAAATTAAGTTTATGCACAATGGAAAAAATATCATTTACACTTACCCATGATATTATTTATTAATTATATATCCCTGTTGTCGGTAACATGAAAAAAGAGTGTCTTTCCGTTGAATCGATCAGTTTTGCAATGTTACCGGCGGCAGAGAATACCATGCTTCCTTTATGGCGGCATAGAGTTCACTAGTAGAGTTTAAATTTACGTAAATTTTGCGGGCTAAGATACCCAAAATATTCTATATTGGGTGCTATGTCAGGGCTTAAAGTTGTAGAATCTGTTTGTGCGGAGAGGCACTCTTTCGTGCTATGTGAGTTACGGATTGAAACATTGACGTGCTGAAATTTCATCACAGGATCCCGCCCCCACTATAACAAGTAGCCAAACCGTATAACAAATGCTTCTCCTGTGTTGCTTGATATCTTGTAGAATTTTGTTTCTCACGGGAAAGTCTAGGCAGGTTTGGCCAGTAAAGCCAATTGTCTTAAAATAAGTGGATTTCGGATGTCCCTGATATCTGGAATTACTATTGACATGATCTTAGGAAACAGTTGTGTATTTTGTTTAACCTTTTATGCCCCAACGGTACTTTAAAGTACCACTGTTTTCTATCCAAATTAAAACACACTTATTGAATGCATTCGTAATGGTACTTTTAGGAAACAATAGGAAATTCTTCCCTTGACCATCACTAGATAGCAAAAGTAGTTAAAGTTAGCTGAAAACTGTTCACGAAGCTATTTTGGTGCGTGCGAGCGTCAATTTTGCTTCCATTGTCTTGTCTGACATGGTATCCCTAACTTTACTTGAAAACACCTTAAATTTTAAAGGTAAGGCTATCAATTTTTTTTCTTGTTATTGATAGACCACTTGACAATATGTTATGCTAAAAAAATTCATTTTAGTTTGTTTACTTTACGAAGCACTTTTCAAAGCGGTATTTTTAAGTACCGTCGGGACTACGTTGAACAGGATTTTTATCGTTTGTATACATATGGTGCATAAAAACGTATGTATGTACCATAGATGTGTGGGTGCTAGATAGGTGGATATTGATACAATGCAGGGGAAGATATTGCATTATTTATGCATGATATTGATGAATAATAAAGCAAAAAAATGTTATTTTTATCTTTAGACAAAGTATTATATTTTTATAAAACAAAATGAAAAAAAAATACAAATTAGAAAAAAAAATCTAAAAATATCTTTTAGCATTTTTATGAATCATTTTTGAGTTTTCTACAAATAAAAGTTTGGAAATTTTTTCAGATATGCTTTCCATCAGACGATAGTATTACAACTGTAGAATATTCTTCTTGTGGCAAAATATTCACTGATGATGCATCAACAGCATCACCATCTAGTCATATATACATCATAGACATATATGCATTAGATGTATGCATGATAATACACATTAAAATGGTAAGAGAAAATTGGATGTAGTTTTTTTCCCCTAAGTCTCGATTTTTATCCAAGCGTTATGACCTAACGGTACTTTGAAGTACCACATCAAGATAGTCTTTTAAATTCATAATTTGGGATATAAAGGGTTAACAGGCAGCAAAATGGTAGATCAAGTAAGTAAAGCTTTAAGGTTAATTCCAGATATCAGGGACATCCGAATTCCACTTATTTCACTGCTGACTTATACGGCAAGCTACTTGTCCCCATACAACATGTGCTTTCGAGCTTAATCCATTGTAGCGTGTTTATTATATGGTGTGTTTTCAGATCGTTTAGACTCGCATTTAAAATAATGTTCTCACAATTCCTGATGTGTCTATGTATTGTTTCCTTTGACACAATTCACACCCAGATAATTTTTAATTTGTTTTAAGGACATATTTCGTTTTGACACCAATCTTACAATTCCTCGATGAGTCTGAACACTTGTTACACGCGGCCCCCCAAATCTTGCTTTTTTGACGTAAATGTTATTTTTAGAAAGAACAAGTTATATGCCTTGCTCTAAAAGGTTTAAATTTATAAAAGTTTCCATGAAGACGGTTTTCTTTCGATTTCAACTTTCCCTCAACGGAAAATCTTTAAACTTTCCTTTTTCGTGAATTCCGTAACCCTCGGCATTTCAAATAACGAACGGGAATTGAATATCTGATTGTATACTACTCAGGTGGAAACCGCATTTTAGCTAACCAATTCGGCATTTGTTAATATTTGCATAGTGTATTTAAAGTTTTGAGACAGTGACTTTTAAATAAGAATTAAAAAAGGCGTAATTTTTAAATAAGAAGCTTTGTTCCAGTTAATAAAATATGTTTATTATATTACATTTCAGTATATTTTGAGTATTTATTATAAATTATTTAATATATTTTTCCTTTCAGTTTTATCATTATATTTTATTGCGTGCTTAAACTTTTGCAACAGACTTTAGTTTCATTTATTATTCAAAATTTTATGAAAATTCGGTTACCCATTTTAACGAAATCGTGCAGGAAAGATGCAAAAAAAATCTGTTTTGAATGAAGTGCTTTAAAAATCATATTTCTTTCGCCACGCGTTGCGATAACTGAAGTTCTTTATACCATAACTTCTGTTCTAAGGCAAAATTTTGAAGCGGTTTAGTTTAAACAATCGCAAAAAATTAAATTTTAATATGAATAAATAAAAAGAAAATGTTATTTTATCTTTGACTTAAAGGTACAGTCGTGGGAAAAAAAAGGAAACACCCCCCACTAACTCAGCAACAAATAATTGTAGAAAAAAGTTACTGGTACCATACGATTGGAAATAAAGATAACTTTTAAAATATGTATATAAAATTTGCTTAGGAGGTCGTCTACATATCAAAAATAATCCAAACTTTATCTTTTTCAATAGCAATACACAAGTTTGACACCATAAATAAATTCTATACCCTTCAATTAGCCTAAAAATAAATTTTCATGAAATTAGTACGATTAGATTTCCGAGAAATTAATTATTTTAAAATAAGTCTATTTCAGGGGCTGTATCCAAATTGAAGTTCAGTAATCGATTGTTGAATTGCTACAGAAGTGACTATGTCACTTCTGTTAGTGTATTATCTCTTTCCAATATGACCATCTCACTCGCTTAATATGTTTTGACTATTGCTAATCCAAATGTTTCAATAAAATGATTGAATATACTTTTTTTTCAAATTATGCTTTTCTGCACATCATATACGTCCCCTTAAACCATCATTTTGCCTTTTTTTAATCATAATTCGAAAATTACTTGAAAGAAAAATTTGAAATTGAGACTTCATATGAAGCAGGACATAATAAATACCTATGAAAAAAATTGTAGTTTGCAATTCCTATTTTTTTTTTCGAATATTAATTTCATAATTCATATTGTAAAATTTTGAAAATTGCAAATTCGATGTATTTATGTTTGGGTTTTTTAGTATTATAACTACACAAAAAAAATTATAACATCAGGATTATTATTTCATGAGATATTAATAAAAATATGAAAATATAATTTAACATTAGAAGCTCTAAATTTTGAATGCTTATAATCCAAAAACTTATCATCCAAATAGCTTGAAATTTTATTTCTAGGCATAGTTTGGACCGAAGATTTAAAATATATTGTCAAAATTGAGTGTTGCTTTTGAAAAAATTATAGTTTGGTCTGGTTTTGATTTGTATATTGCCCCCTAAGCACATTTTATTTGCATAATTTTAAAGTAGTCTTTATTTTAAAATAGATTTTTAAAATAGATTTTTAAAATCGTT
Source organism: Maratus speciosus (assembly GCA_963932465.1). NCBI lineage: Eukaryota > Metazoa > Arthropoda > Arachnida > Araneae > Salticidae > Maratus > Maratus speciosus. The sequence goes on from OZ010787.1 coordinate 326,714,689, forward strand.
TGGTACCAATAACTTTCTTCTACTATAATTAGTTGCAGAGTTAGTAGGGTGTGTTTACTTTTCTTTTCTACGACTGTACTTGACTCTTTAAAGCAAGTATATACTGGGTGTTTCAAAAGTCCGGAGCAAAATAAAAACGAGTAAAAAAAATTATGGCTTGGAGAGATTTGCGGATTGCAGAATAATAATCATAGCGATACGGGAATTTGTATGGCATAAAACAATAATTGGTTCAAAATCTCAACAACATATGGCGATACTGCAGGTAGCATCATGAAGGTGTAGTATGCATAAAACTTGCACAACGGAAAATTAGGATTAAATCAAAACACATCCTGTGATTTCTGGTTGTGAGGCTACATAAAATTACGTGCTAGTTGATAGAGGAAATCCCCAATCTTTACCAGCCACTTAAAACACCATACCGCAGGAAAATGTAATAGCAGAACTGTACTCAGTGCTGGAATGTGGTAGTGGACACATTGAGCACTTACATCACGTTGCAAAAGTTTATCATTTCATAATTATAATCTTTCATTGTTTTCGTTGTGGTAGGACATTCTGCTGTACAGATTTTGAAATGATTATTTTATCCATGTCATTCAACATAGGTGTGAAACTCTGTCCTCCAGATAACACTAAATATTAATAGTCACCTTCACCTCTTTAATCGCAGAATGTATTCGATTAAATAAGTAGAAGATTACTATTAAAAAAATTGGTATCGCGAAAGACATAATTTCACACACCTATCACATAATATCTCGTATCACTTCACGATGAATAATAATCTGCAAACCGCAAGTTCCTCTGAACATTAAATAATTTTATTGGATTTCATTTTTTCCCGAATTTTTGAAATACCCGATATGTATATATGAGGACGTGAGTTTCAAAACTCGCCTTATCCAAAATTTAAAAAATAGAGTTTTCTCTATCAATCTATTCGATTGGTAAACCCGCACCGAAAATATACAACTATCTGGAAAAAAACTAGTCTTTTCCTGTATTTCTGGCGTTGTAAAATCTTGGTTTACAATGAAAACCAATGGATGCAGTTAAACGTTTTTCGCGATTCCCCAAAATTTGATTTTCTGGACAAAGCGAGTTTTGAAACTCGCATCCTCATATACACACACACATATATATATATATATATATATATATATATATATATATATATATATATATATATATATATACATACTCGGTACATTATGAAAATATATATTTATAGAACTTTTGTTTAAATCAAAATCTTGCAAAAAAAGGGGGGGGGATATGAGAAATACTATAACCCTTTCACTCCGTATGTCCACGTATTTAAACCACAATTCTTTTCCGTTTTAAAAATGATATTCTAACACAATTGTAATTGCATTCTCAGAATAATATGCTTCGATGTCCAAGGTTCAAAATAATGCGAATAAAGTTAAACTCTTGATCTGAAATGAAATTTGAGAAGAATTAATTCAGTAATAAGCAATAAAATTAAGCATTAATACTTAGTAGTGAAGAGGATAAGTTATAAAATAAATGTAACTATGCCTAGTTTTACTGGCCATTTCTTTTAAACTGAAAGCTGTAAATAAAATTAACGATCGAGAATTTATAAAAGTAAAATAAAATTATGAACGTATGAATGCATCTGTAATTCCAACATTCGCCTTTTTTTTAGACATACGCAGCAGACATATTTTTTGCTCAAACGTGGAAAGATCATCGATTACGATTGCCCGAAAACATGACGTCCGAATACCGACTGTTGGAAGTTCAGTGGTTGCAAAACATGTGGCGGCCTGATTCCTACTTCAAGAATGCGAAAGCAGTAACCTTTCAGACAATGACTATTCCCAATCACTATGTATGGCTGTATCACAACAAAGACATTCTTTATATGGTTAAGTAAGTTTATGTATTTATTTAAGTGTAAAATATAAAAAGCATGAAGGGACATGAAATTAAAAATTTTTTACATAAAATAGTTGATAAAAAAAAATGTTGTCACTAAAATAATAAAAAGTCTATTGTTAAAAAATTACCATCTCTTCACTTTCTCTACTTACAAGAAAAATAATATAACAAGATTTTTTGGGATATCTTGTGTTGGGCATATAAATTGATACAGGAACGTCATAAAAAATGGAAGAATAAAAACATACTTTGCGGTGATTATGGAAAAAAATTATTTTCTTTCTTGATATTCTCCCCATTGTGTAGTATGGATTGTATTTTTTATATATACATTAAAATTTTCAAATTACTCGATGTTCAATAAACCTTTTTATTTCAACGTACAAAAATATTTTTATGGCTTTGACTAATAAAAAATTTAAAATAAACAGAAATTTAAGTAAAAAATAAATAAAAAATTTAATTATTAAAATGCAGATTGTGTAGAAATAAATACACTAGACCGCAGAAATAAACATTAGATTTACAGAATTTGTCTACAAATGAGTTTTCGAAAGTATAAGTATATATGTATTGAACAAAAACATAATTTGAAGAATAAATTAAAAAAACAAAATTTATTTCCTACATTGTTTGCCCGAGAAGGGACAGATATTAAGTTATTTCATTCAATTAGTTCTACATTTAATGTTAAATTTTTGTAACAAATTAGTTAAGCCAATTGAAGATTAAAAAATAAAAATAAAATTCATACAATATGATACTTAAAACACCCTAAAAAATTAGATTCCGTTCAAATGAAATCGAAATAAATCTTAAGATTTCTTCCATTTTTAATTGAAAATATTTGTAGTGCAGATTTTGTATTATGTTTATGACAATTGTGCATAAAATGATAAGATGCATGCAAAATACAAAACTTTAAAAAAAAAAGTCTAAGATTTATTTCGATTTCATTTGAACGGAATCTAATTTTTTAGGGTGTTTTAAGTATCATATTGTATGAATTTTATTTTTTTTTTTAATCTTCAATTGGCTTAACTAATTTGTTGCAAAAATTTAACATTAAATGTAGAACTAATTGAATGAAATAACTTAATATCTGTCCCTTCTCGGGCAAACAATGTAGGAAATAAATTTTGCTTTTTTAATTTGTTCTTCAAATTATGTTTTTGTTTAATATGTCAAGTTTTTTAATAACTAATGCACTCAGACGAACGCATTTCAAAATTAATAGAGAGTATCATCATCAGGCTTTGATGTATGCGGTATTGCATCACAATGTGGGATGCAGTTTACCAATGTGTAATTCAAAATGTTTCACCACTATAGTAATGCAGGTTGCGGTAGTTTGGACAAAAACTTCTAATCTGAACGTAAAAATCTATAATCAAAACATAAAAAATTAACTTCACTTAAATTTAGATACCCTATTTCCCACTCAGAAACGCTAAGAATGTAAATGTAAATTGTGTTGAATCCTTACTGCTAATATTTAACAATATTATAGCTGTGATACAGTATAAAATAAGAAATAAAACTTTTAATTAAATTTTTAAACCTTATTCTCTCCCTAGGAGAATTATTACCTAAGTTTAACTTGGGGTATAAATAGTTCTCATCTTGGAAAAAAAAAATACATTTTAAAATTTAAGTTATGTAATTCCCCACTAAGTTCGCTACCTGCGTAAAAATAGCTATTCACTAGAAAGTTTTGCTAAAATATAAACTTGACCAAAGCAAAAACTTCTGAAAATATCATTTTTATTTCCACTATGACGCCATATTCACCTTTTTAACTTTTGAAAAAAAATAAAAACCTAGCTCAATTTAACATTTCACGTGAAAATCTTTCAACTAAATATAAATAATACGCTTTTGAAATTTTTGCAACAATGAAGTAACAATGTTACATTTTCTATGAAAAATGTCCAATGAAAAAAGCGAAAATTGAAATTATTAAGAAAAATATTTGAATAATGTAAAAAGAAATTGGCCCATGTTTCTCTCTGGGTTATAACTCACCCATATGCAAAGGCATTTTACCATTCCTTTTGAACCTGACGTCAGGCAAATGTTTTTACACTTTAAATTTATAATATCATTAGAATTAGTAAAGAATAAAAAATGAGTGGCATCAGGGACAAAAAGGTGGGAAGAAAAAATGAAAAAGTTACGATCTCCATAGGCTTTTCCATGTTAAATTAACATTGAAAAGTGACACTGGAAATAAATAAGTATTGCGCTGCCGCGCAATACTTAAATAATATTCAATATTTCGAAATAGAATAATGGAAATATATACCATAACTTATTTTCTCTGAAGTGAACGAAATTAAAGTACAATTTAAAGAACAATTAAAATATTCATTGTAATGTACCCTTAATAAATGGCTTTTGATGAAAATTGATCCCTAAATCTATGTTAGTGCTATCTAATGTAATCTGGTGTTAAGGAAGAGATGGGTCTCTACGTGAAAGTCGAACAAGGTTTCGAAATGGTAGAGAGAGCTCAACATCATCGCAAGACTATTGAAAATGTGAGAAGCCATAGGAATAATGTAACCCAAAGGATGTAAAGGACTATACTCAAAAGTAGGTTTCGAACACTGCTGAACAGGAGAGAGAAATTTCCTAATGACAGGTAGCAGGCTAGTGTTTTTGAAAAGAAAGACATTTCAATTTTCTCTTCGATATGATCTTTTTCATGAAAATTCACGGATTAATCTATACTTCTATATCTATACTAATATTATAAAGAGGTAAAAATTGTTTATTTGTAGGAGGTAAGCTCTGGAACTACCGAACCGATTCCAAAAGTTATGGTATCAAAATGATGGTGTTAGTCAAACATAGAAGATAGGCTATATCTTATGTCCATGCTTTTGACCAAAAGGGGGTGCAGGAGCAAAAAACGTTCTAAAAATGCGATTTTTGTGTTACTGAAGGGCCTAGAAACATGAAATTTGGAATGGTAGTTACTTATAAAATACTAATGATCTCTAAGGGCATTTCTTAAAAAAATCGAAATTAAAAAGGGGTAAAAATGCGCGAAAAGTGTTCTAAAAAACGTTTTAAATGGCGATTTTTACACAATTTCAGGAAGTACCAAACCGATTTAAAAAATAATGGTGCCAAAAAGATGGTGACAACCCTTGCTCCAACATAGGCTACATTTTATGACGATGTAGTCACTACCCCTAAAGGGGATGCTGGAGCAAAAAAACGTTTGAAATTGCAATTTTTGTGTTACTGAAGTGCCCAGATACATGGAATTTGGCATGAGAATTACTTATTAGATATAAATGATCTCTAAGAATATTTCTTAAAAAATTCGAAATTGAAAAGAGGTAAAAATGCGGGAAAAGCGTTGTAAAAAACGTTCTAAATGACGATTTTTACGCAATCTCAAGAAGTACCAAACCGATTTAAAAAATAATGGTGTCAAAATGATGGTGACAACCCTTGCTCCAACATAGGCTACATTTATGTCGTTGCCACTACCCCTAAAGGGGGTGCAGGAGCAGAGAAAGTTCGTAAATGCGATTTTTGTGTTACTGAAGGGCCCAGATACATGAAATTTGGCAAGGTAGTTATTTATTAGATATAAATGGTCTCCAAGAGCATTTCTTAAAAAATTCGAAATTTAAAAGGGGTGAAAATGCGTAAAAAGCGTTCTAAATGGCGATTTTTACGCAATCTCAAGAAGTACCCAACCGATTTAAAAAAATATAATGGTGTCAAATTGATGGTGACAACCCTTGCTCCAACATAGGCTACATTTTATGTCAGTGCCATTACCCCCAAAGGGGGTGCAGGAGCAAGAAAACGTTCGAAAATGCGATTTTTGTGTTACTGAAGGGCCTAGAAGCATGAAATTTGGAATGGTAGTTACTTATAAGATATAAATGATAACTAAGAACATTTCTTAAAAAATTCGAAATTTAAAAGTGGTGAAAATGCGAGAAAAGAGTTCTAAAAAACGTTCTAAATGGCAATTTCTATGCAATCTCAGAAAGTAACCAACTTATTTCAAAATTAACGGTTGGAAATTGATGGTGACAGCCCTTGCTCCAACATAGGCTCTATTTCATGTCGGTGTCACTACCACGTAGGGGTTGCAGAAGCAAAAAACTTTCTAAATTGCGTTTTTTGTGTTACTGAAGGGCCTAGAATCCTAAAATTAGGCAGGGCAGTTATTTATAAGATACAAATGATCTCTAAGAACATTACCTAAAAAAATCGAAATTTAAAAGGGGTGAAAATGGAGCGAAAAACTTTCTAAATTACGATTTCTACGCAATCGCAGGAAGTACCAAACCAATTTAAAAATTAATGGTATGAAAACGATGGTGACAGCCCTCGCTCCAACATAGGCTGTATTTTATGTAGGTGCCACTACCCCAAAGGGGTTGAAAGAGCAAAAAACGATCTAAATTGCGTTTTTTTTTTTTTTTTTTTTTTTTTTTTTTTTTTTTTTTTTTGTAATACTGCAGGGGCTAGAAACTTGAAACTAGGCATTATAAGACATAAACGATCTCTAAGAACATTTCCTAAATAATTCAAAATTTAAAAGGGGTGAAAAGGGACGAAAAACGTTCTAAAGAACGTTCTAAATTGCGATTTCTACGCAATCTCAGAAAGTACCCAACCTATTTCAAAAGTAATGGTTGGAAATTGATGATGACAGCGCTTGCTCTAACATAGGAACTATTTCATGTCGGCGTCACTACCATCTTGCAGTTGTATTTTAAAAAACGTTCTAAATTGTGATTTTTATGATACTGAAGGGGCTAGCAACTTGAAATTTTGCATGGTAATTACTTAGGAGATGTAATTACTCTCTGAGAAGAGTTCCTTAAAATTTTGAAATTTAAAAGGGGTGAAAATGAACAAAAAGCGTTCTAAAAACGTTTTAAATAGCGATTTCTACGCAATCTCAGGAAATATAAACCGATTTCAGAAGTAATGGTTTCAAATTGATGGTGACAGTCCCCGCCCCAACATAGCTTATATTTTACGTTGTTGTCACTACCACCTGGGGGTTACAGGAGCAAAAAATTTTCTAAATTGCGTTTTTTGTGTTTCTGAGGGGGGTCTAACATTTTAAATTCGGAATGGTAATTACTTCAAAGCTATAAAGGCTTTCTAAGAATTGTCGAAAGAAAATTCAAAATTTAAAAAGATGAAGTGAGCGAAAAGCGTTCTATAATCGTTCTAAATTACGATTTTTATGCATTCGTGTGAAATACGAGAACGATTTCAAACATGAAAATTGCAAATTGATGGTGATAGAACCAGCTCAAACATAAGCTATATTTGTCGGTGCCACAACCCCTAGAGGGTTGCAGGAGCAAAAAACTTTCTAAATTGCGATTCCTGCAGTACTGAAGAGGCTAGAAACTTCAAATATAGCGCGGTAGTTACTTATAAAATAAAAATGTCCTCTAAGAACAGTTAAAAATGAATTCAAAATTAAAAGGAGTGAAGCGAAGGGAAGGAGCGAAAAGCATTCTTAAAGATTCCTAAATTTCGATTTCTATGGAATCTCGGGAAATAATAAACCGATTACAGAAGTTATTGGTTGCGAATCAAGAGTGATAGTCCCTGATCCTATACGGGCTATATTTTATGCCGGTGTCACTACCACCTGGTAGGCAGAATAACAAGAAAGCCTTTAAAACATCTAAATTCCGTTTTCTATAGAATATTAGGAAATACCAAACGATTTCAAGGTTAATATTGACAAATTAATGGTGACAGTCTCTGTTTCAACATTTTTCGAGACATTCTATTTCAACTCTGTTTCGGCATTTTATGTTGGTGCCACTAACACCAGGTAGGTGGTAGACTGTTAGACAAGAAGCTTGAAATTTGGCATGATGATTAATTTTAAGATGTAAATGTGTTAAGATGGTTTCTAAAAAACTCGAAACTTCAAATGAATGCTGAAATGAGCATATTAAATGATCAAAAAAGTCTCAAAATACTTTCTAAAATATTATTTATTTGGAATTAGTTTTAGTTCTTCTTATTAATTAAAATCTCATTTTTGTCTATTGCACTTTTATAATGAAGTTTGGTCAAACTGTGGCTTAATTTGTAATTTTTGAATTATTTCAAAAAGTGTTCTTCTAATAAAAAATATTCATGCAAATATCACTTGGCATATTTCAACTATTATGCGAGCAAAGCCGCGAGGTTTGCTAGTAGTTAAATAAAAAAATTAAGTCATCTTTGCATACAATTTTTTTTAAAATAGAGCAGTCTACTAAGTATATGCTTTCAACCAAACAACGCATCAAAATCTGCGCACTTGAGACAAAAACATGCATGTATACATAATTCTATATACACACAAACATCTGTGTGTCATTCTACAAAAAAGCTCACTTTTTTCGATACATGGTAGTTAATTTTTGGCAGAGTTTATATTTTAGAAAGTCCAGTGGGGCAGAGGTGAGCACATCTGACTGCAGGTCGAGAGTTCGACTCTCTGCTGGGAAAGGTTCACTCAGCCTTTGATCCCTTCTGGGTCGATAAAAAGAGTGCCAAGCTAGCTTGGGAACTAAACGCTGAGTGTCCCGCGTTAGGCTGGCCACCTGTCCGAGACATATGCTTTATAGCCCCTCGGGCCCAGTGTCAAGTAAACAGGGTTGGGCACTGTAGGCCCTGATCCTTCGCCTATCATAAATCCATAGGTTTAGTTTATATATATATATATATATATATATTAATGTTTTAGAGCTTTTCATAATATAGCGTATATAAAATTTCATGAAAATTGATTAATGAATTTTTTTTTATATTTTTAATGAACGGAGGTGTATATGTCGTAGGCTAATTGGGAAATCCGGCTCTTTGCAAACAGCCTAGGCTCTTTCCAAAGAGCCGGGCTAATTGGAGAATCCATCTCCCTTTTTCCAATCAGCCTGATATTTTTCAGGCTTATTGCAAAGAGCCTAGAAAGCGTTAGGCTAATTAAAAAATGACCACTTATTATCCGATCACGGTGATATTTTTAGCTCACAGGCTATCAAAGCCTGAGAGCTTATGTGCCCGCCGATTCTGTATGTACGTGTGTACGTACGTACGTATGTACGTAACGCGATAACTCTTGATAGAAATATCCGATTTGCTTCAAATTTTTTTTCTAGGTTCAGTCTGATAAGGTGCTTCCCTGATTAGTTTTTGGGGTTCATTGGTTAAGGATAAAGGGGGAAAAATGGGCTAGTACACCCCCTTAATTTATATAAATGGGTTTTTCATGCAGAAATATTCAATTTGCTCCAAATTTGGTATACCGGTTTATTGTGTTAAGGAGCTTCGCTGATTAGATTTGGAAGCTCATTATTTAAGTATAAAGGGGGGGGGGAAGGGGGCTACCCCCTTAATTTAGATAAATCGGTTTATCATGAGGAATTATTCGATTTGCTCCAAATTTTGTATACCATTTTATTAAGTTAAGGAGCTGCCTTGATTAGATTTGGAGGTTCATTAGTTACATATAAAGGGAGGAAAGGGGGTGCTGCCCCCCTTCACCCCCCTGTAATTTAGATAAATGGGTTTTTCATGCAGAAATATGCGATTTGCTATAAATTTGGTATACCGGTTAATGATGTTAAGCAGCTTCCCTGATTACATTTGGAAGATCATTATTATGTATAAAGGGGGGCAAGGGGGCAATTGCTTCTCCCCTTAATTTAGATAAATACGTTTTTCATGTAGAATTATTCGATTAGCTCATATTTGGTATACTGGTTTATTATGTTAAGGAGATGGCTTGATTAGATTTGGAGGTTCATTAGTTAAGTATAAAGGGAGGAAAGGGGGGCTAGTTCCCCCCCCTTAATTTAGGTAAATGGGTTTTTAATGTAAAATTATTCGATTTGCTCCAAATTTGGTATACCGGCTTATTATGTTAAGGAGCTTCTCTGATTAGATTTGGAGGTTCATTAGTTAAGTATTAAGGGAGGAAAAGGGTGCTAGACTCCCCCCCTTAATTTAGATAAATGGGTTTTTCATGCAGAGTTATTCGATTTGCTCCAAATTTCGTATACGGTTTATTGTGTTAAGGAGCTTCCCTGATTAGATTTGGAGGTTCATTAGTTAAGTATAAAGGGAGGAAATGGGGGCTAGACTACCCCCCCCTTAATTTAGATAAATGGGTATTTCATGCAGAGTTATTCGATTTGCTCCAAATTTCGTATACCGGTTTATTATGTTAAGCAGCTTCCCTGATTAGATTTGGAGGTTCTTTAGTTAAGTATAAAGAGAGGAAAAGGGGGCTAGACTCTCCCCCTTAATTTAGAAAAATGGGTTTTTCATGCAGAGTTATTCGATTTGCTCCAAATTTCGTATACCGGTTTATTATGCTAAGGAGCTGCCTTGATTAGATTTGGAGATTTATTGGTTAAGTATAAAGGAGGGACAGGGGCTAGTGCCCCCTTAATTTAGATAAATGGGTTTTTCATACAGAATTATTCGATTTGCTTCAAATTTGATATACCACTTTATTACGATATGGCTTCCTTCATTTGATTTGGAGGTTCCTTTTTTAAGTATAAAAGGGGGGAAAGGGGGGCAATTGCCCCTCCCCTTAATTTAGATAAATGCGTTTTCATGCAGAATTATCTAATTTAGTTTAATTTTTTTTTCTATGTTCATTCTAATAAGGAGCTTTTCTGATTAGATTTGAAAGTTCGTTGGTTCAGCATAAAGGGAGAAATGCGGTAGCTAATACCCCCCCCCCCACACTTAATTTAGTGAAGTGGTTTTTTCATGCAGAATTATCTGATTTGCTTCAAATTTTGTATACCAGTTTCTTATGTTAAGTAGCTTCCCTGATTAGATTTGGAGGTTCTTTGGTTAAGTAGAAAGGTGGGCAACGGGGACTAATACCTTCATTTATTTTTCGAGGGGCGTTATTCTTTGAAATACGAGTATAATATTCAATTAGTGTAAATAGCCTGTGAGCTCAATGCCATCAGTTTAACTGGGCAATTTTCTTTTTATTAGGTTTATTAACACATAATCCTACCCAAACCCAATTACAACAGACCGTACCCCGATCCGAGCAAGACAAAATAATTTCAGTCTACATGCAACCCGACCCGAACCTGAGAGTTCCATTTGAAAAAACCCGAAATCCCGAACCAAATCTGATAACCGACAAAAATATTCAAAAGATCCATAACCGGATCCGAACAAGACAAATTAGTTTCCGTGGGCACGGAACGCTACCAGAACCTAAAAATTCCATTCGAAGTCAACCTGAAACCCGTTCCGAACCAAATCTTAACCGACAAAAATATTCCAAAGAACTATAACCCGATGCAAGCCAGACAAAGTAATCTCCGTCCAACGGAAACCCTATCCGAACCTGAAAGTTCTAATTGAACTCAATCCGAAACCTGGTTGTGGTCGGTTTTCGGGTTGACTTCAAATGGAACCTTCAAGTTCGGATCCGGTTGAAAAAAAATTAAACTAAATCAGATAATTCTGCATGAAAACCTATTTATCTAAATTAAGGGGAGGGACAATTGCCCCCCTTTCCCCCCTTTTATACTTAACTAATGAACCTCCAAATCAAATGAAGGAAGCCATAACGTAATAAACCGGTATACGAAATTTGGAGCAAATCGAATAACTCTGCATGAAAAACCCATTTATCTAAATTAAGGGGGGGGGGGTCTAGTCCCCCTTTCCTCCGTTTATACTTAACTAATGAACCTCCATATCTAATCAGGGAAGCTCCTTAACATAATAAACCGGTTTACAAAATTTGGAGAAAATCGAATAACTCTGCATGAAAAACCCATTTATCTAAATTTAGGGGGTGTAGCCCCCCTTTACTCCCTTTATACTTAACTAATGAACCTCCAAATCTAATCAGGGAAGCTCCTTAACATAATAAACCGGTATACGAAATTTGGAGCAGATCGAATAACTCTGCATGAAAAACCCATTTATCTAAATTAAGGGGGGGGATCTAGCCCCCCTTTCCTCACTTTATACTAAACTAATGAACCTCCAAATCTAATCAGCGAAGCTCCTTAACATAATAAACCGGTATACGAAATTTGGAGCAAATCGATTAACTCTGCATGAAAAACCCATGTATCTAAATTAATGGGGGGGGGGTCTAGCCCCCCTTTCCTACCTTTATACTTAACTAATGATCTTACAAATCTAATCAGGGAAGCTCCTTAACATAATAAACCGGTATACCAAATTTGAAGCAAATCGAATAATTTTGCATTAAAAACCCATTTATCTAAATTAAGGGGGGGGGGGGGCTAGCCCCCCTTTCCTCCCCTTATATTTAACTAATGAACCTCCAAATCTAATCAAGCCATCTCCTTAACATAATAAACCAGTATACCAAATTTGAGCTAATCGAATAATTCTACATGAAAAACGCATTTATCTAAATTAAGGGGAGAGGCAATTGCCCCCTTTCCCCCCTTTCTACATAATAAGGATCTTCCAAATGTAATCAGGGAAGCTGCTTAACATAATTAACCGGTATACCAAATTTATTGCAAATCGCATATTTCTGCATGAAAAACACATTTATCTAAATTACGGGGGGAGGGAGGAGAATAGCCTCCCTTTCCTCCCTTTACATGTAACTAATGAACCTCCAAATCTAATCAAGGCGAATCCTTAACTTAATAAACCGGTATACCAAATTTGGAGCAAATCGAATAATTCATCATGAAAAACCGATTTATCTAAATTAAGGGGGGTAGCCCCCTTTCCCCCTTTATACTTAAATAATGAGCTTCTAAATCTAATCGGGGAAGCTCCTTAACACAATAAACCCGTTTACCAAATTTGGAGCAAATCGAATATTTCTGCATGAAAAACCCATTTATATAAATTAAGGGGGGGGGACTAGCCCCCCTTTTCCCCCTGTATTCTTAACCAATGAACCCCAAAAACTAATCAGGGAAGCACCTTATCAGAATGAACCTAGAAAAAAAATCTCAAGCAAATCGGATATTTCTATCAAGAGTTATCGTGTTACGTACATACGTACGTACGTACGTACACACGTACATACAGAATCGGCGGCCACATAAGCTCTCAGGCTTTGATAGCCTGTGAGCTAAAAATATCACCGTGATCGGATAATAAGTGGTCATTTTTCAATTAGCCTAACGCTTTCTAGGCTCTTTGCAATAAGCCTGAAAAATATCAGGCTAATTGGAAAAAGGGAGATGTATTCTCCAATTAGCCTGGCTCTTTGCAAAGAGCCTAGGCTGTTTGCAAAGAGCCGGATTTCTCAATTAGCCTACGACATATATATATATATATCCGTTCCTCATAATTTTCTCAACAAATGTATATTTTTTCCTCTGAATATTTCTTTCTATGTAAATGAAATTTTATTCTGAAAAAAGTTATAATTTTTTTCAAAAAATTGTTTTGAGGTCTGTTAAAAGCCGTTTGTGTAACCTCCGTTACAACAAAATTCTATGCAATAATTTCCAAAGTACAGTAGCATTTGTCACCTATTAAAAAGGTTCAGAAGCAGGAGGCATCTCTTTAATTTCAGTTTCTAACCGTGGATGCTCTGTTCACATTGTTGTTTGACATTAATTTTGAAGTATTCGCACTGAACTAGAAATGGTAGAGAACTTTGTGTATATTCCATTCTTGATTTTAAAGGTAAGCATAATTTATTTAATAAAATAAATTTTTAATTCCTATACATGAAGCTTTTTTATTATTATTATTTACTACGAGTTTTATATCCTACCCTAATTAAACATGGTGTTATAAAACAAAGCATTTTATATTTGTATTCCCCTGTAGCTGTAAACTCCACTACAATATTATTAAGAAAATTACCCTCTAAATCATTATAAAATAAACTAAGTATAAAATAATAAGAAAACTATATGACCAGCTATGTAAATCTTAAAAGAGGTGGAAAATGAACTAGGAATATTAATATAACACTTTTTTGTTTAAAAACTTCCATTGAAATTTGTACGCTTAAAAAGGAAATCTTTTCCGTAGAATGACGCATGTGTATTGTGTATGTGTATGTGTATGTGCGTGTGCGTGCACATTTGTGTGCATGTGCGTGTGCGCATATGTGCAAGCGCAGTCTCAATTTCTTTCTCATTCTTATCTCTATGCAAAATTTTCTCTCATTTTACGTAGTTCTCTTCTGTACTTTTTCTCTTGTGTTCACTTTTATGATTTCGGTTTCCTTCTATCTTTCAGGCTCACTCTAACACTTTCCTGTGCTATGAACTTTGCTAGTTATCCACATGATACACAGACGTGCTCTCTACAGATGGAAAGTTGTAAGTTTCCTGAGCTAAACTCTAACTGCTTTATCGCGAGCTATTTTAGACTAGAAATCATTTTAAATTCACTTACAAAGGATGGATTCGATGTCGGGGACAGAGAATGCTGTGAATCTTTGTGTATCGATAGAGTATAGACAGTAGATAAACATATAAAAATTATAAATGAAACAGCCAGAAGGTCTCCCGAACCCCAAAGTTTACCTTACAGTTTATAACCGAGATAATTAACCCCTTTGACAAGTGACTCAGCAGCATGCTGGCTTGCCGATTTTTTCGTTTGATTTTGAGTTCTGAACAAACGCATATTTTCAATATTTACGAAATAAAATTCAAAAATATGTATATTTAAATTTAAGAAAGACATAGGGTCAACCGGGGTCAAATATGAGACACACCAAAATATTGGGTCTAATGTGAGGCATACAAAAAGTACCAAATTTTATAGTAAAAAAATTAACTTTATGATTATTTTGTAAGCAATACATAATTTTATTTATATCCATTACGAATGTACTCAAATCGTAAATAAATACAGAAAGTTTTAGTTGTCTAGTTTTGTTTAGTACTTTAGTTGTCTTTTTGATTAATATGCCAGATTTTTTTTTTTTTTTTTGGTTTTTACAAATCATAAAGGCATATTCGCCTGTGTTTGTTACTGAGTTTTAATCGATTGATATGAAATGCTAGCTAATTGATTTAACCGCTTAGTTTTAGATGGGAAACTACTGTGACCGAACAAATTACACAAAAAAGAAATCATGCATTCATTTTTTTCTTTCTTATCATTTATATTTTTTGATGTAATTTAAAATACATAAGTAACATTTCTTTAACACAATCTATAAGACTATCGCAACTACTGTCTAAAATAGTCCTACCTTTCTCTGAAACTACATTCAAAATCAGGAAAATTACTTACCCTTTTCCTGGCTATGTAAGTATGAATGAACAATGAATTAAATGTCAAGATCGTAAATTACATTTTTTTTTTCAATAAAAAGTTTTATACTATTGTAAAATTACTACTAAACACTAAACTCTGCTGCTATACGATCCATGAAGGATGTGGCCTACTGTGCCAATCCTCGTTTTCTTGACACTGGGCCGCGAGGTGTCATACAGCATATGTCCCGCTGAGATGGTCACCCTAACGCGGGACCCCCGGTGTTTAGTTCCCAAGCAAGCTTGGTACTCATTTTGTCTACCCTGAACGGATGAAAGGCTTAGTGAACCATGCTCAGCTGGGAGTCGAACTTTCGACCTGCAGTGCGGCAGTCAGATGCCCTGACCACTACGCCACTGGGCTTCAAAATTACTGCTAAATCTTCATAAAATTATAGTTTAAGTGTTTTAGCCATTTTTCTTAGTTTTTGTTGCCCAAAATTACCATTTAATAAATTAGACAAGGGGTTTATTTCAGTGTGTTTTCACCAGCATTCTAGTGCATGCGTATAAGATTTCCTGAAATTCAGTTAAAATGGAAGATAATAAAATCTAAATAATACATCTGAAACATTAGACCCAAGTCAACATTGAGAAAGTTCTCTCTTTTCCTTAGTGCTTGCAACCAGTGCTGGTCAAACTCATTAAAAAAAAAACGAACTAATACAAACTAAAGTTCAATTTCTCAAAAATGAGTCAAGTTCACGTTCAAGTTCAAAATTTTTCAAACGAACTCGTTCAACTGAAACTCATCTATGAAAGTGAACAAAGTTCACTGAAAACTCGTTTTTTTGTTTGTTTGTTTGTTT
Organism: Maratus speciosus; assembly: GCA_963932465.1. Taxonomy (NCBI): domain Eukaryota; kingdom Metazoa; phylum Arthropoda; class Arachnida; order Araneae; family Salticidae; genus Maratus; species Maratus speciosus. Next base: position 326,730,683 of record OZ010787.1, read on the forward strand.
GTTTTTGTTTTTGTTTTTACAAAAAATCTTTTGGTTATTGGATGTAAGGGTCTTCATGGGCCCGGCCCAATTTTCCTTCCTGACACTCGGCCTGAGTTTGGTTGGGATTACTTTTTTTCTAGAGGATCGGACTCAGATGGACCGAGACTACATTCTTCTTGAGGTCTGAACAGGCAGAAATTTTCAGTCCCAGCTCATATGAAAATCGTTAGACCGGCACGGCTCTGACCTGTCCAGTAAAAATAACAGTAAAATTTAAGCCGGTCCAATTTTTTTTTTCAAAAAATGCACGTATTTTTAAATTGCTATTATTCCACAATTAAAATAGTTTTTTCTTCTAAGATGGGTAGATGTATTTCTAGGCAATAAAATTAAAATACGGTAAAACCTGAGAAAAATATCTGCCTGTGACGGAATCCCGTGTTTAACAAAACAAAATGTTGATCTATGTAAAATGAGGATAACAGTAATTGTGAAAAGAATGTAATGCATTTACAAATAAACGGTCATGTGCGAGTATTACTCGCGCTCAGAGGGTTCCGTACAATAAATATATGAATTATTAACTGTGTTATTAAAAAATCTTACTAAAAAAAAATAAGACTTTGTAAAAAACTATAAAACATAGGGTTTGGTATAGCTGTATATATACTAGAAAAGTATGAATGAGTACACCGCAAAAGTTCAAAGAGATATGAAACCTAAATAATATCAAATATTGCTGTTTTGTATAACTCTTATTTAAATCTTATTCTATGTTTATGATGAATTTAATTCATCACTGACAATAAAAGTAGCACATATTTAAACTTCATTTGGAATTTCATAAAACTATATTCAGCATCGTAATAATCGTTTCTTTTTACAGTGTAGCTGAAACAAACCCTTGTTTAAAGTTTAAACTTGGCATTTTGCTAAGCACGCTTCGAAAAGAGATCGCAAAGTAGCAACGCAGCCTGGGTCTGTGCCACGTTTTTCCAGATAGGTTTTTAATTAACTTTTAAAGACATGGGAGGCGTATTGAGAGATCTACTCAATGCAAACTAGTCGCGAATCCCAAAGTATTTATGTGATTAATTCTAATTAAATTAGTCTTTTTTTTAGCAATTTGACGTTTATTGCTTTTATACTGCTATTGGACATTGTATTACACAAATGTATCATTAAAAGTTGTACATAGAGTACGTCGCCCCTGTCATTATGTATGTCCAAACCGTCTATGTCTTTAAGGGTTAATATCTCGGCTAATTACATACGATTTTTTTTCAAAAATCATTATCAACAATGCTTTTATACTTCTACTACGATAGGTACCTCCAACGCTCTTCAATACCTTTACTGAATGCCCCGAAAATCGAAATTTGTGTGAAACGGTAAAATGTGCTATTCTAAAAAACTATGTGACATAGGGCGCTATAATTTTCCCGCAAGGTTTAAATTAGCGTCTATTACCTCTACTTTTTTTCATAATTTTAGTTTCAGTAGATTCGGAAATAGATGGGGGGAACATATTTTTGCACTACATTTTCGACAATATCTCTGAAAATATAATACCTAAAATTAAAAGAAATGTATTTTTGAGTTCAGCGTTACGAAAGCTTTCACACGATACCCCACATAATATACAAATAAAAGATTATTTTTTCAAGTAACATACTTAGCCACTATAGATTTTTCCTAAAAATATTTGTAAATGTTTAATAATCTGTAAATATGTGGGTCAATAGTCTTTATTACTTCCCCCAATTTCAACTTTCCACGTTCCATAGTTTACGAGTAAAATGGCTGTAACATACAGACACAGGAGTGATCTTATAATGGTTCCGGTTTTACTTTTTAAGTACGGAACCCTAAAAACGACGAACTTGCTCATAGGGGACTTAGCCCATGATGGAATTTTCTTATTTTCTATGCAATTCCGTCTTAGAAGATTTTATTGTATAGAATTTTTAAAATTTTTAAATCTTCAAGCCATAGAATGTGGATTAACGATATTAATGGTAACTGTGATATTTACATATAATCAGATGCATTTAAAAAAATAAATACCACATCTCAGAACACTTTTTTTTAAATGAAAAATATAAACATGATATAAAAAGATAAAATAAGTATTTTTAGTTCTCGTACAAGACACTTTTAACCTTATAGGCGTAAAAATCTGTGTTCAGTCATGTCGATCATTGTCGGGCCTAGCCTTCGCAAATTAATGTTTTATGCAGGTCGAGACCGGATTTATTGACCGGACTTGGTCAATAATTTTTTTCAACGTTGTTGTGCTGGGAGCAGTTCTGGTCAAACTTTGAACTTTTTTACCGGACCGAAAGAAAAATTGTCTACGGATTGTCTTGGTCGCGCTTGGCCTGAAATTTTCTTCCCGTGCATACCTCTAATTCAATGCATTTTTTATGCATCGCATCTGCATGATAAGTTGGCGTATTTTTTCTTTAAGAATTTTAATTTTTATGAAATAATTGTATATAAAAGTTTAAATCTAACGAACATGGAAGATATATTTTCGATCGTTCAATGGTACTAAAAATTTATTTTTATTATTTTGTTTTTTATACTTTTTTATTTATACAAAAAGGTAATTGCGTAATAATTAGAATTATATTATTACTTTTCATTGATTGTTTTGCATATACAAATAAGTACATAGATACCGTTTAGGAGGGAATGTATCTGTCAGATGTATCTTGAAATTAAATTAAATTTTATTCGTCTCTAATTTGTTAAAAAAAAAATGGTAAACTTTATTCATACTAAGTAACTTAAAATAATTAAACACATAGAGAAAGAATAACAAAAACTCTTTTGTCAGGATATCTCTGTTTCTCCTACCCTTAATCCCCAGAAAAGACAATTTTTGTTTTATTTTATTTATTTATTTTTACATTAATGCGTTTCAAATTTATGTTATACGGTAAGACGAATTAAAAAAATGAGCTGTTTCTTCTTCCGATTTTGAAATATACTGGTAGAAACTTATCTTTCAATATTCAATATTTCTTAATGTTAAAATCTCTCAAATGCTCTAGTGGTTTTATATGTTTAGAACAAAACTGTCTTGTACGAGGAGTTCTAAAATAATTCCTACTTTAGTTTATTTCATGTTTATGTTCTCCGTTTTAAAAAACTAGCCTGGACTGCAAACACATTTATTCCAAAATTCTTGTTCCCTTTCCGCGGAATTTTGTTTGTACTAGCGCTGATAAAAATTAAATGTCTGACATTAAAAAAAGGCCCTTTTCTTTTTGCATACATTGTTAAAACTTTTGCAGCATTCTGGCAGGTCATTCGACCGTTTTTTGAAAAAACGGTTTCATAACCATAATTTAACTATATTCTGACCTTAAAATGGCCAATAATATGGTCAGAATAGTGTTAAATTACGGTTGTGTAACCGTTTTCGGAAAAAACGGTCAAATGACCTTCCAAAATGCTGCAAATTTTTAACAGAGATGAATCGCTAAAATTTGCCACCGTAACTTCTTAAGAATCGAATAGAGATTTTCATTTTCCTATAAAGCTGACGCATCTTTAATTATTACATGTTATTGCCCCTTGACGACGACCCTTCACAGACTGCCAAGTCTCAAAAATAGACTTTAAACACCTAATTTGACATCATTTTGAGAAAAATACTTTGAAATGAAAAACTTTTCAATTTGCTGCTGTTTGAATGACGACTATGCAAATTTTTCGAATGTATAAATGAAAATGAATTATAGATGGATTGAAAATTTATTTATTACTTTCGAAGTAAGATCCTTTTTAAAATGAATAATCTATTTATAAATTATAAAAATTTTCTTTTCTCATTGAATAAAAAAATGTCAAAATTGACAGTTTGTGAAAGCCCCGGGGCTACATCTCCTCTTGCCCTCACATAAATCCGGATCTGTGCATCATTTCCTTAAAGCCATACTCCTTTTTTTTTTCAATCCAAAATCTTAAACGTTTTGTTTGGCTTAAAATTCAGATACAAATGCATGATAATTATTAAGATGCAATGTTAAAGATGCCTATTTACATATTACGACGTCTTTAACGTTGTTTTTAAATTTATACGAATACATAATATACCTAATAAATATTTAGATAAACATATATTTTTATATCAATCTTTTTATACTCTAAAAGCACACACTATTGATTGTAATCATTAGAAAATTTTGCAACAGATTTAAAATATTACCTTTACAAACACCAAACATTTAAGCTTGACCCCCCCCCCCTCACCCCCAAAAAAACTTTCATTGAATGCTGTTTATATATCTTTAAAAAATAATTCTAATTTTATTAAATCATAATGTATATTTCTCATTTGTTGGAAAATTATCTCTCTCTCTCTCTCTCTCTATATATATATATATATATATGATGTGTGATTTTGTTTAAATGCCTGTGTCAATTTTAAATGTGAAAAATCTTTTTAAATGGAAAAATCCGTTTACACATATAGAGAATGTTCATGAAGTAAAACCTTTCATTAATCAATTGTCATCGCGTTATACATTAAAAAAAGTATTAACTATATTTATGCATACAGATGTCTTATTCTAATAAATACATACATCGATTTTAGAAAGGTCAAACAATTCAGAAATCATTGTATATACTTGTGAGTTGTGATACATCCTAAAATTTAAAAATCAATTGACTTCGCGTTATACATTAAAAAACATGTATTAAGTACATAATACATACAGATTTCTTATTGCAATAGCTGCATACAATACATTGATTTTAGAAAGGTCAAATCTGTCTTCCCAACAATAGGCAAATTGATAGAAAGCCACAGCCACTCTTCTCGTAAAATAGCGTTGGAGTATTCGCAGAAACGGCCGGTGACCTTTTCCCCTTACCATAGCAATTACCAATATACGACTAGATAACTGATCAGGTGCAAGACTGGCAACATTTTATCTCAAATGCCGTAGGCCTTTACTTTTTTTAAGCCACCCTTTGACAATGGACATAATAAGAAATTCACAGTTACTTATATACTGGCAAATCGAGACGGTGTTGCTTGCAGTCGAACCGAACTTTACTTTTTGTGGATGCATTGATTCAACATAGTTGGAGTTTTTCCTTTATGATCGCTTTCTTTATCCTAATCCGGGGCCTAGGATAAAGATATTATCACTTTGACAAATTCTCCTATTTCTTTTAAAGAAACAGTTTTATAATCTAGAGATAATACCATTTTATTTTCCCATGGATTTGTTGTTTGTATGAGCTTCGAAAATTTGGATCCCAGTGCAATCGGGCTTTTATATTTTCACAATATTGAATCTTAGAAGACTTGGGTTAAAAAAAAGGGAGGGGAAATGTCCATAGAAAAATTATGTAATGTTTTTCATTCACATAAAATTTGAGCTCACTGTGATAATTTGGTCACGAATTATCAGAGTTTAAAATTAGCGTAGTTTCGTACGACAGAAACTATGCACTAGAAAGCAACTGGAGAGCTTTTAAAATAAAAAAAATCTACATATTTGAAGTTTCCAAAATTTACATCCTTTTTTGATTTAAGTAATTTTTTTATACAAATCTAAAAAAATAATATGCAAAATTGCATCGTGATTCTTTACGCATTAAAAAAAATAAAGATTTTTTTTAAAATATAAATGAAAATTTCGATAAATGAAGAATAATTAAATTTGGTGAATAATTGTGTAATTAATGATTACCGTATCATATTTTCATAGATATGAAGGACTTATAAATCTCGAAATGAAAAGTACGTTTTGATTTAATTTTTTAAACATGAAAGATAATAATTAAAATTTCACTTAATTGTTTTGCTTTCTCATTCGGAAAAGAGTTATCGTTAATTAAATTTTGTTTACCTCTGATTAGAGTCCTGCATCGGTTCGCGGCTCGGGTAGGGTCGGGTCGGGTTGGCGTTATAATTTTTCGTTGCGGGTCAGGTTCGTGTTGATTTCACTTCTATTTTTTGATACAGGTCGGTTTGACTTTCGTTCGGGTTCGTTTTTCCCTTTTGCGGTTCCTATTCACACTATACAGGCCACAAACTGTGTTGCTAAATCTGACGTATTTTTCATTTAGAAATTTCGAGTTTACACATTAAGATTTTTAATATTAATTTTCCTTCATTTTATTCACGAAATATTTAATTATAATAAACAAAAATAATTATTTAAACTTTCTGGGAAGAATTTAGAAATTCTTAATGGTAGTTTTTATAAATGAGGCATAAATGCATCAGTACTCTGCATAGTGTTAATTGTTCTATATAGATATTTACTTTTACGTCGATATGTTTAAAATTTTGTGCAACGAGTTGACAAAAAAAAAATAGAAAGAAATTTACAGCCTCTTATTATTAAAAAATTACAGTCTTATTACAGTCTCTTTTTCATGTTTATATTCTTCATTTAAAAAAGGTGCCATGGGTTACGTAATACAGGCACATCCGTTCCAAAATATTGGTCCTCCTATATTTCTTTCTATATATCCTTTTGTGAACTATATCGACTTTTTACTGAATCGCTAATTCTATGTAAATATCTGACTTATTATTAAGGCTGTTCTAAGTTCACTGCTCAACAAGTGCGAAACTTTCTGATACAATGACGTACACATTTTTAAACGTAAAGGTATAAAATTGGCAGGTCTGACTATGGAAGCGATTTGAAATCGAACTGTGTTTTCCATGTTTTGATAAACAAATAAACTATCGAGTTATAAGCGTTTTTGATCACGTGACAAAGCGTTTTTCTCCCTTCGTTGACTGGTTTTTCTACATTCGTCGGGAAATTCCGCCTCAAAACGCCAACTTTGACAGTATTTTCTAAAAGTTTTATTGTGCGAAAAAAAAACAAAAAAAAACGGAAAATGTCTTTCGATTACATAGTTTCTGAATAACAACACCTGCCAGTTTCATGCGCTTCCGAACAAAAATGAATTAAAACTGCCTCTATAAAAATGCATCTATGGATTTGAGAACAGCCTTAATAACATTAATCCATTTCCAAGGCTTGGAGACTTAAAAATTTGAAATATTCTATACAGGTAAACCTTTTAAGGCGGAATCACATTGGAGAGAAAAAAGTTCGTTATAGATAACTTCCTTTTTTAGCAGGTCCGCCATCTCTTGTAAATGTATTATATATATTTTTTTTTCCCACGGATTATTATATCCATTTTGTCCCCATCAAGAATTTTCTTCCATTTAAGACAGGATTTCGTCATACGCAGATTCTTTTAACAGGTTTTACAGTACTGTATCCCATCCCCTAGAAATGTATATGTGTGTATACATGTTTATAATATAATGTCTATTTTTTAAAGAGAATTTTAATTGTAGAATAATAATAATTTAAAAATATATGTATTTTCGGGAAAAACTGTTGACCCAAGGAGGTTGTCAGATTTTTGCACGAGTCAGACAGGGACGGGTCAATGATTTTCATACAAGCAGGGTTGTGAACGGGCCAGAAAATTTCGGTCGTTGCAGACTTCTAGGAAGAATGAAGCACAGGCACAGAAATAAGTCCGGTTCGGCCCGGCCTGAGCCTCCAGAGAAATCAAGACTCGGACACGACTCAGAAAAACTGATGATCAGACTCGACCCGTCCCGAGTCCATGTACGCCTCTAAATGGCATTTGAATGGGAAAAACATATTCATAACGGCTGGGAAATTTTTAAATAGATTATGAAAAAAAAAAAAGAGTTTGAGTTGTAAATTTCGTTCAAATTCACGGATTTTTTGAGGTTTCGTTCAGCTCACGTTCGTTTATCAAAAAGTGAGTCAAGTTCAACTCAACGTTCACAGAAATTGAACTAAATTCGTGAATTTTCTTCCAATGAACGCGCTCATACCTAACACTGCTTACAAACACTTAAAAATAATGGCATCTCACTTTAACTCCATATCCGTCTCATATTTGTTCCATTCGGTAGAGCTAGTACGAGAAACGCTTTTTTCCCTTTATTTTTATGACAAAAGATTTTTTTTTAACTCATAAAGAGAAACATAAAAAAAAAAAAAACACAAATTACGGCATTATCTTATTTAGGCTGCGAGTCAATAGATCACAAGTAAATAAAAAACTTTCGAAATTTGTCTTATATTACCCCAAATTGACTATAAATAAAATAATTTTTGGCGCACATATGCATTTTAACAATGAAAAATTGCATATTTATAGATTTAATGCAAAGTTAAAATAATAATAATAATAATAATAATAATAAATGCACACAACTTGTATTTCTAAAGACCACAAAATTTTACTATATTTAAAAAATATTTATAGTCATTTTCAGGAATAAATTACTATTTTCCGTTGCAAAATATAGGGTTATTCAAAAGGATGTATGGTATTTTAAAATACTATAATAAACTTATTTTAAAACATACACTTACCAGAATGGGTTGAAAATTAAGGAAAACTCACTCTTTCACATTCCCACTGGATTATAGCGCTACGGAAATTGTGGTTGCGTTAATATAGCTATAACCTAAAATGGCGTCTCAGCAAGAAAAGGTGTTTTACGTTCTGCAGTATGCGAAAACGGAATCTGTAATTGCAGTCCAACGTGTATTTCGTAGACATTTTGGAAAATATAGACTTAACTGCATTCGTAAGTGGTATCACTAATTTGAAGAAACAGGCTGCCTTTGCAAACATGTGACTTTTTCTTGTGTCTTTGACACCATGTGACTTTTCTTTTCCCCAATAGGCAAAGCTTCACAACAAATAGCTAAAGAGGTTAAGTAAATGTCTAAATAAGACGCTCTCACTGAGTGTGAAAAGTATGTAGAGACGTCATCTCTCGCCAAAATAGTTTCAGCAAAAATTATATCATTAATTATGCCTTTGTGAAAGACAACGTGTATGTGGTACCGCTACCACCCAACTTGGACAACCTAAATAACACGCATATGTGATGCTCTTAACTTAATAACACCAGACATGCTTAACCCTTTCCGGAGCAGAGTAATTCTGTTTGTAAAAGGATAAAATGATAGACTGACAACAAAATTTACAAATGATTTTTTTAGAAAATAAAAACCTGCTTATTTTCCCGTAAAAGGAAAATTTTAATTAAATATTCTGGGTGCCAGTACTATTAAAATTATGTGTCCTTTTTTGTGGACACCACCCGCTAAAGGGTTTTATACGAGTTTGACATGAATTAGATCATCTTCTGCACATTGTCCGTGTAAATCCAGGAAGTCATAAAAAACATTTATAATGCAAAAAAATGAAAATATTTGAGTTTTCCTTCATTTTAAACATGTTCTGGTAAGTGTATACTTCAAAATGAGTTTATCATAGTATTTTAAAATACCGTACATCATTTTGAATAACCCTGTAAATAAAAATTATATAAAATTTAAACGCGCTTTTCTAATTTGTTTTCTTTGGAATTTTTCTGTTACCCCAATAAGTAAAAAATATATGATCTTTTTTTTTTAACTAGTTTTCAAAATTGGAATTATGGATTTTTTAAATTTTGAATGCCAGTGATTTTGGATCCTTGATTGAATTAAAATAATTATCTACGTAATTAAGTAACAGAAAAAGGTTCTCCTGGAAAGGTTTTGAATTGGAGAAAAAGGTTATTATATTACACACAGTTATTCTAGCTGCAAAATCAAGAAAACGAGATTTAAAAAAAATCAGATAAAAAATTAAAAGCTATTTTTTAAAAAGTCAAAATGTTTGAAATATTTGGATAATGGTACAAAATATATTAAAATAGCATATTTTAGTTTTATATAACATATTTTATTTTATTCCGTTGTGAAAAATAGGAGTTTATTCATGTAAATAACTGTAAATAATTAAAAAATAGCAAACTTTTGTGGTCAATATAAGTACAAATTGAGTACACCTTTTCTCTTTTGCTTTTTATTAAATTCATAAAAATGTAAAATTCAAGGGTTAAAAATTTATAGATATACCTAAAAATATATTTTTTATTTATATTTTTCGTAAATTAAAATAAGTTGGTATTTTTTCAACTGCGATTCGAAAATGATTGATGAATATTTCCACTGAAAAAAAATAGAAGTTTGAATATTAAATACGTGAATAATCACATTGCTAACAAGTCGTAAACCAACTTAGTGAAAAATGTCCAAGCCGGAAATCGAACCCAGGCCCCTGGAATAGATTCCCAGTGCTCTACCACTAAACCACAAGGACGATGCCCAGCTTGGCATCTCTCACTTATATAAGTTGGTAAGGCTGCAACCGCAGCACTAGATGGAAAAGTCTTCATGAGCACACAATCTAGTGGCGAAACATGAGATGCCAAGCTGGGCATCGTCCTTGTGATTTCGTGGTAGAGCACTGGAGATCTAATCCAGGGGCCCGGGTTCGATTCCCGGCTTGGACATTTTTCACTAAGTTGGTTTACGACTTGTTAGCAATGTGATTATTCACGTATTTAATATTCAATAATTTCAAGCGTAATTTCACTGCTGAAAAGTAGTTGAAAAATTAATTAAATTAAATAGAAGTTTGTTCAAGAATTGAACCTAGACTAAATATTCAGCAAACCGGCAGGCTGCCGTACCATTTGCAAATTTTTCTGATTAGAAACCGTAGGTAAAGTTTTTTGTGTGCAAACCCCTGAATATTACATTTTATTACTTTCATGGGCTTATTGTTATCTATTGACTATATCTATCCCCAAATGTTCACCATATTCTCTGTTTCCGACCTCGGATCCTCCCCTTTACAATTGCATTTCTTGATGTCTAATTTCCTCTTTTTGTTTTAATCGTTTTTTCCTCCACATTTTTACATCAAATTACCGGATTAAAAAAAACGTAGCAAAGATTTTCACTGTTAAACAACTGAATTTCGTGCACAAAAGATCTGGAAAAGTTGCGTATTTTTTGTACCAATAAAACTTCAAAAATGACCCTAAAATGCATAATAAATACGATAATTTATTTTTCAAAAATTTCCTAATTCATTTCAAAATAAAAAATAATAATAATGACCTACCAAGTGAAATAAAATGAAAAAAAAATCGTTCAAAGTTGTATATTTCACCGAAAATAGTTTGATAATATTAATATTAATAGACATATAAAATGTTAATGGAAAAACATAACGTAAGCTTAAATAACATAAACTACGGTATAGCCTGCTTAATATCACTTTGATTGAATGATTATCCCGCTTATTGTAGTGATTTTTTAGTCTTTCAAACCACTTTCATTGGCTTACATTCTAAAAATTCCGTTTAATGAAATGTTTCTTTTAAATTGAACTCGGTTTCAAAAATACTTAAGATCTCTTACAGTGAGCATTGTAACTATTGAACTCTTTTAATGCATGAATTTAAATTCATTCTTTTATTATTTCATCAAAACATTTCTTCTTTGCAGTATAGAATTTGTTTAGAATTGATGATACAGACAGACACAAAATTTTATGAAAGGCCTCTTTTATTCTAGTATCTTATACGACTGATGATTTGGTCTTTGATTGGGAAGAAACCGTTCCCCTAGCTGTAGATGATAACATTGAGCTACCCCAGCTTGACTTAGTTGCTACAGAAAGGGGAGACTGCACTCAGGTGTATTCAACAGGTAAGAACGAAAGTTTAAATTCTTTGTTTAATAAAGAAAGAATGTATGACTATTTACAAAAGCAGAAAGAGGATCAAAATACACTGCTCAAAACAATTAGGGGAGCACATGATTTTAACGAAATTACGCAAATATTTACACCGATAAGTAACGTAAAATAAAACGTCCATAATTTAAAGTGTTGTAGAAAACATATAAAGAAAAATTCACAGGTAAATTAAAGTTTATGACGTCAAAGACAAGAAAAAGGAGATAAGTGCAGAAATCGAGATTTTGCAGAAACGTCTGTTTCACTGCCTCAGTTGTAAAATTTAAATACTCAGCTTGTGTTTTGAGAAAAGGTGGCTTGAAAATGTCACAACAACATGATTTACCGCAGTCTTGGCTTGTTTTTAGAACAGTTGATTTTGGGGAAACACAACGAAGTGTAGTGGACGCTGTTGGAGTCGCAAGAAGTGTCCATGAAAGTCTGTGGAATCGATTCCAAGACACATGGAATGGTAGTCATCGACAAGTGAAAAGTCGAAAATGTGCTAACACAGAAACTGATGACCGGTATATCCTGTTAACAGCTCGTCGAGACGGAACGGACAATGCTGCTCAGCTGCAAACACAGTTGTTCTTGGCCACAGGACGAAAGGTGTCCAGACAAACAGTCCGAAATAGGCTTCATCAGGATGGTTTCTATGCACGTAAGCCAGTGATCTGTATTCCGTTGACCTCAAGTCACTGTGCGGCCCAAAGAAGTTGGGGAACTGAACATCGAGCTTTGATGCAACGTTGTTGGAGACAAATTCTGTTTACAGACGAGCCCCGATTCAGTCCAAATATGACATCTGATATGTTTTGGCATGGAGAGAAAGAGGCACTCAAAATAATCCCACATTCGTTCGCGAAAGATCACATTACAGACGAGGTGGGTTGATGCTATTGGCTGGAATCAGCATAGGTGGACGTGCGGGCCTGTATATCATTCGAAATGGCACTTTGACGCTCCAAAGTTATACAGACGAGATACGGAGACCTCATGTCGCATTTTATGTTGCAGAAATTAGTGATTCCTTTTTTCCATGCATGATAATGCCAGACTTCATACAGTTCGTCTTGTGGAAAACATGCTTGAAGCTAAAACTACACAGCGTATGGAATGACCAGCATGCTCTCCGGACCTAAATCCGATTGAGCATCTTTGGGACATACTCAGACGACGCAGTGCTGCAAGACCGTGGCCTCCTTTTACTGTCCGGGACTTGGAGATTGCAATTCTTGAGCAGTGGAACAGTATTCCCCAAAGTCTTATCGATAACCTCATCGCATCCATAGAAAACAGGTGTGCAGCTGTCTTAGCTGTTCGAGGAGACCACACGCCATATTAAAAATCTTGCATCATTTCTAAACAATACTTTTTTTATGATTTACATGAAACCAAATTGTTGCCCTAAACCATCTTTTCATGTTCTTTTCATCTTTTCAAAGAATAAAAGCTCCCCTACAATTTTTTGTCTCTTTTTTTCTGTATTGAGCATTGATACACGTGTGTTATCCATTTTATGCCAATACATGGCTGCCTTGCACTGTTCTCTTCACTTTTTTGCTTGCTCCCCTAATCTTTTTGAGCAGTGTAAAATAATATACGCAAAAACTAATATAGTAAAGTTCTATTCGTTTCACAAGAATTCAAACATTTTAAGGGAGGCGTCCAGGCGTCTTTCTTCAATTCGATGCTAATTTATTTTACAAATGAGGTAGACGAAATCCAAAATAATAAAAAATAAAAGTTCCAAGCTAAACTGATGGCATTGAGCTCACAGGCTATTCACACTAATTGCATATTATACTCTTATTTTAAAGAATAATGCCCCTAAAAAAATAGGTGAAGGGGAATTAGCCCCCGTTTCCCCCTTTAAACTTAACCAGTGAACCTCCAAATCTAATGGACTAGCCCCCCTTAACCAATGAATCCCCAAAACGAATCAGGGAAGCTCCTTAACACAATAAACCGGTATACAAAATTTGTAGCAAATCGAATAATTATGCAAGAAAAACCCGTTTATCTAAATTAAGGGGGGTGGACTAGCCCCCCTTTCCCCCTTTATCCTTAACCAATGAACCCCCAAAACTAATCAGGGAAGTTCCTTAACATAATAAACCGGTATACCAAATTGGGAGCAAATCGAATCATTCTGCATGAAAAACCCATTTATCTGAATTAAGGGGGGGGGGTGGACTAACCCCCCTTTTCCCCCTTTATCCTTAACCAATGAACTTCCAAAACTAATCAGGGAAGCGCCTTATCAGAATGAACCTAGAAAAATTTTTTGAAGGAAATCGGATGCTTCTATCAAGAGTTATCGCGTTACGTACATACGTACGTACGCACATACATACATACATACATACATACACACAGAACCGGCGGGAACATTAGCTCTCAGGCTTTGATAGCCTGTGAGCTAAAAAGGGATGTGTGTCAAAAATTATCAACCATTTAGAAATTAAAAAGTACCTGTAACTGTTTCTGGGACTACCTAGCATCAAAGTGTAAACATTTAGCATACGTAAAGATCTGTTAATATTCAGAAGAAGATGCAGTCAACCGCGCAACGTCCCGATCGTGCGCTAATCAGTACACTTTTCGCGTAAAAAGGAAAACCCACATTCAATTCCGGAACGTGCAGTATGTTACAATTCAGCAAAATGTTTCCGTCATTTTTTCCGATTTATTTCCATGCCAACCAAAATTAATTTTGAAATTATATATTTTGAAGTTCTTTTTTCGAAAGAAATATAAATTGTAACCAATATATATATTTTAACGGTAATCGATTTCTAGAAGCGTCAAATACACTACAGACGTGTGAAAATTATTAGAATAATTGTGAAATTTACATTAAAATATTGTTATATTAAGGAAATAATACATTAAAAAAATATTGATACATTTATTATTTAGAGTGCATCCCCTTGTTTTTTATTAAAGATTCAATACGTCTTGGCATACTTTGTATGAGTTTTTGGCAATTAATTTGTATTTCGTTGTCATGGTGCCAAATTTGGATGAGTTTTTCTATCAGAACATTCTTGTTCGTGATGTTGCATTTCTTTAATAATTAAAGAAAAGATTTCCATGGCCTGGAAACAGTCCAGATATGAACCCCATAGAGAACCTTTGGGCCATTGTAAAGAAAAAATTAAAGAATTGCAACATCACAAACAAGACTGGTCTAGTAGAAAGACTCATCCAAATTTAGCATCATGACAACGAAATACAAATTAATTGCCAAAAACTCATACAAAGTATGCCAAGATAAGTATGCCATCATTTCTTTAATAAAAACTAGGGGATGCACACTAAATATTAAATGTATTAATATTTTTTAAATATTTCTTTAATATAACAAGTTTTTAATGTAAATTTCACAATTATTCTAATAATTTTCACACGTCTGTATACGGCCAATGATGGTTGCTCACTTGCAATTTTAGACGTTTTGTTAAATTTCTAGAAAAATACATGAGGAATTATTCTAAAACTCAAGGTTTGTAAACAGAATAGTATAGGTCATATATTTCAGCGAAGATTTTTCCCCGAAACCCCATAGGGGACCGCCAACTAATTGAAAAAGAACGAATATCTTTTGGATAACCCTGTAAAAACTAATATAGTAAAAGCGTTCAAACTGTAGAACATGATTAAGAGGCTTATTGTAATAAACTGTGTTCATTTTTATGAGTATAGCGTGTATACTAGTAGAGAAATTAAGGTTTTTATGAAAACAGTCCCAAATTTGCCAAGTTTTTTGCTTATAATTTGCAGAGTTCTTAATATAAAAAAAATGTTCTTTTCAGAAAATATGACAAACAATATTGTACACAATACACTGCAATCAGAATTAAAAATTGGATGAAAAATGAGCAGGTTTACTAAAAAACTTTTCACTGCGCATGCGCGAATGCAATCATTATATAACGTGCATAATGTATTAGCTAAATGTATAGAGCAACTTTTGTGAAAGTTTCAAAAACATAGCTTGAAAATTCTGAAAATTATCGTCGACAGAATAAGCTCGAAATTCGTTGTTCCAAAAAGGTAGCAAAAAGATGAGGAACTGTATCCAAATATTCGTTGATTAGAACCAATATAGCGTACACAATATTGCACGTACTAGTATATTTGGATACAACCCCTCATCTTTTTGCTTCAGTTTGGGAACAACGGATTTCGAGCTCATTCTATCGACGATAATTTTCAGAATTTTCAAGCTATGTTTTTGAAACTTTCACAAAAGTTGCTCTATACACTTAGCTAATATATTATGCACGTTATATTTTGATTGCATTTACGCATGCGCAGTGAAACATTTTTTAGAAAACTTGCTCATTTTTCATCCGATTTTTTATTTTTTAATTCTGATTGCAGGGTATTGTGTACAATGTTGCTTGTCGTATGTTCTGAAAAGAACTTTTTTTATATATTAAGAACTCTGCAAATTATAAGCAAAAAAAGGGCAACATTTGGGACTGTTTTTTTAAAAACCTTAATTTCTCTACTAGCATACATGCTATCCTGATAAAAAAAAAGAACACAGTTTATTACAATAAGTCTTTTAATCATGTTCTACAGTTTGAACGCTTTTGCTACATTAGTTTTTACAGGGTTATCCGAAAGATATTCGTTCTTTTTCAATTAGTTGACGGTCTCCTATGCGGTTTCGGGGAAAACTCTTCGCGGAAATACATGACCCATACTATTCTGTTTACACACCTGGAGTTTCAGGATAATTCCTCATGTATTGTTCCAGATATTTAACAAAACGTCTAAAATCGCAAGTGACGAATGATCATTGGCCATTAGGGTAGGCCGAAAAAAAGTTTTTTTGGTTTTTTGATTAGCTATACCGCGGAAAACTTGCCTCTAGGGTAGCTTAGCAAAATGCAAAAAAAAAAAAAAAAAAAAAAAAAAAAAATTACGTTTGGCAGTAGCGCATCGGCTCTAAAATTTGAGAAAATATGCGATTTTTATCATTTTTCTAATAAATAGCAATAAATCAAATAACTACTATAACAAGTAGCTATAGTCAGTTTTTAATAGAAAATGTATTAGAATGGCAAATAAATGCTAAAAATATAATACATTTTAACATTATTAGTTGCGCCTTACGTTTAAAAAAAACGTGTTTTTTTTTTTTTTTTTTAAATTGACAAATTTCCATTGAAACAAAGATCATTTTTCTGGTTATGTAAAATTACTGTTTGTGATGAAATATAGTACATTACTTGTCTTTACTTTCTTTTGATATTTTGAAATAACATTTGCTTGAAAAACTACGAATTGAAGATATTGAGATAAGTGTAGTTCTTATAAAACCATCTCTGGAATTGGAGCCAACGTCTTTTTGTGACGCCTCGGCTACCAGCTTCACGCATCTTTCTGCTGTTTGGGTGTGACATGGAAATTTGTCAAACTTACACTCAGCCGCTGATTGGACCTTAGACCAGATATCTTGATCAGTCACTCCTTGGAGTAAAGGTGGTGTTGAAAGTGTAATAGTTTTCCACTGAATCTTTTCGATGTAGTCTGTAGATAGGAAATTGGTTTTGGGTGATTAAAAACTCTTGATTGACTTTCTTTTAGAAACTACGTTTTTAGCATTTATAATTTTTCTGAAACCTGACTCTCTTATAGGATCCCTTTTATCTACTTTAATACTTAAAAGAAAGTTTTCTGGATGGGCAAAAAATGCGTTCCTCTCAATTGCTGTATCAATGACTTTCAGCAAGTTTTTGGGCTAGTATCTTAACGATTTTATAACTTTAAATAGTTATTCTGCTCCATTTATGAAGTATTTACTTTATTTGATTGGAAACGATACAGGTATATATAACTTTAGGAGAAAAAACCCCTAGGATCTTGTGTTCGTCTGGTGGGTATTCAATACTTAAATACAATCGTATGCTGATCTTTGCTCAAAACTTTTCAGTAAATTTCTGGAATAAAACACTCAACACCGTCAACTTTACTATCAGGAGTTACACTTACATTTCAATGAATTGCCATTCCGGAATTTGTTTCAAACTTTAGATGGTCAAACGACCTGGTCAAAATCATTTAGTGGTCCGATTGGCACACAACTCAATAAATGTGAGAATCTCCCTGTGTTAAATTTTGACAGTCTTGAGTGTTTTATTCCAGAAATTTACCGAAAAGTTTTAAGCAAAGATCAGCAGTACCTGCTAGACATAAGCTCTGCTATAAAATCAGACAGCTGTCCTGAACATTTATCTGTTCGCCAACCTGGCACACTTTCCCACTCAACGTGGTTAACAAAGGCATTCAGAGTCATCCGATTGTATTTAAGTATTGAAACCCACCAGATGAACACAAGATCTTCATTTTTTTCTCCTAAAGTTATATATACATGTATGGTTTCCAATCAAATAAAGTAAACGCTTCATAAATAGAGCAAAATAAGTAATTAAAGTTATAAAATCGTCAAGATACCTGCCCAAAAACGTGCTGGCAGTCATTGATACAGTAATTGAGAGGAACGCATTTTTTGCCCATAATGAAAACTTTCTTTTAAGTATTAAAGTAGATAAAAGGGATCATATGAGAGAGTCAGGTTTCAGAAAAATTATAAATGCTAAAAACATAGTTTCTAAAAGAAAGTCAATCAAGAGTTTTTAATCACCCAAAACCAATTTCCTATCTACAGACTACATCGCAAGAATTCATTGGAAAAATATTACATTTTCACCACCACCTTTACTCCGAAGAGTGACAATCAAGATATCTGGTCTAAGGTCCAATCAGGTGGAACAGCGGCTGAGTGTAAGTTTGACCAATTCCCATGTCACCACCCAAACAGTAGAACGATGCGTGAAGCTGTTAACCGATACATCACAAAAAGAGGTTGGCTCCAATTCCAGAGATGGTTTTATAAGAACTACACTTATCTCAAGATCTTCAATTCCCAGTTTTTCAAGCAAATCTTATTTCAAAATACCAAAAGAAAGTAAAAACAAGTAAAGTCTTATATTTCATTACAGACAGTAATTTTACATAAGCAGAAAAAATACGCATTTGTTTCAATGGAAATATGTTAATTTAAAATTTTTTTTTTTTTTTTTTAAACGTAAAGCACAACTAACAAGGTTAAAATGTATTATATTTTTAGCATTTATTTGTCATTCTAATACTTTTTCTACTAAAAAATGTATATAGCTACTTGTTATAGTAGTTATTTGATTTATTGCTATTTATTAGAAAAATGGTAAAAATCGTAAATTTTCTCAAATTTTAGAGCCGATGCGCTACCGCCAAACGTAAAAATTTATTTATTTTGTTTTTGCATTTTGCTAAGCTACCCTAGAGGCAAATTTTCCGCGGTATAGCTAATCAAAAAACCAAAAAACCTTTTTTTCGGCCCACCCTATGGGCCATATTGTGTTTGCGTATCCAAAACTACAGCTCAACCTACATGGCAGAGTTTGTATGGAGTGATGGTAGTTATTTTCCAGGACTGAACAAACTAAAAGCTGATAAAATGTATAGCCGATTGGATTCGAAGGAATCTTGCACTGCCTACCAAAATAACTGGACATGAATTTGTTCAAAAGTATGGCTGAAATCATGAGATAAAATTATTTTAAATTATAATAAGCTTAAAAGAAAATGAATCAACGGGTTTAATTCAAAAATTAAATTTGAAGTGCAAACAGCTTCCATTAAGACATATTGGAAATCATATTTTCATATGATAGTTTGTTTTTGCAAGAAAATATATCTCGTAGCACTCAAAATAGCATTATTCGTGGAAAATTACAGATCCTTTCTACAAGAACTGTTCAGGAGTTTCAAAATCATTTCCAATAATCACATGAGGTTACCAACATGTGAGGGAAATTGCATCTCAGTTGTAAAAACGGTTAACATTGAGGAAAACCATTATTCAGAAAAATCTTTGAATTCTTATATGATTAACCCTTTCGAGTCCGAATTTTTTTCAAGTTTAAGAACAAAATTACTTTTACTTTAACAATGTTAATCGTAGCTATCCAAATAGATTTACTAAAGTTTAATGGATTTACTCATTGTCTGAAATCTAACGAATGTACTTATTTTGTGTCCTATTCAATTCATACTTATATGATAATAGGTTAAGGAAGAGTTTTTGGAGACGTTTGGAAAATATTGTATTACAACAGGGTTTAACAGATATTACAACTTTCTAATGTTTTTTGCGTTTTATCACACATGATTCGTTCAGAAAAGTAACCTAGATTTTAAATTTAAAGAGTGGAATATATGTATTATAAAACAAAGGAATCGCCAACAGTGCAAAGAGAATTAAGCAAACTTTTATTATTATTGTTATTACTAAATGTCAAAACATAAATGAAGTCATAATAAGAAAGACATAGCCATGTACTATCATTACTATATATAGATAGTAACAAAAGTCAATGTTAAGACAAAATAATACTCGATGAAAAGATATGTACTATTAATAGTACACCAGACCCGAAAGGGTTAAATAAGCCGAAACATTTTTAAGAACGACTCATTCATATTTCATCAAGACCCAACCATTAAAAAATATATTATTAACTGGAGATGAAAACTATTTAGAGCAAAATATTTTTTTCCTCCATAAAATAGGTAAAGAAAACAACTATAATTTCAAGTGCAATTAATTATTGGCTCTCTTTGACAGGTGATTAATAGCTGAGAGTTATTTACCCGAGAACTGGAAACTAGGTTCTGCAACTGGTTATACTAGTTCTGCCAAGGCATAACTGGTTTCTCTATTGTTGTGTTAACTACTCTCTGCTACTAATACCTGAAGAAGCGAGCTGATAATTAATTGCTCTCGAAAATATAGTTGTGTTTGCTGCTCATTAAGTGGAAAAAAACAAATCTTATTCTATATTCAACACTTAATCACAAGCAAATATTATTCAACTATGGTGGAAAAAGAATTCAGCTAAAGTGAAACATTTCAGTTTTGTTCCAACTTTCGTTTCTTCAAAAAAAAAAGGTTTTTGATTCAGTTAAGGATTTTCTTCCATCAGAAATAGTAGTTTTTACCGGTTTTCAATTTATTATGAAAAACTTATTTTTTTTGCTAATACACTTTTTATATGGAGGTTCATTCGATATTTTATATATATATGGTGACGTTAAATTTTTATTTCCATTCATATTGAATTTATTTAGCTTAATTAATATTTAATCAAGTTACAATTAACTTATTTTTAATTTTTAGTCTTCTCGGGACAATATCATATTAATTCCTAATAGTATACCATCTTTATGGAGAATAATATGCATAATAAGTTTATTTGATATAACTAATGTTATTACAGTTTGTATTAAAATTGGGTTATTAGTTTTTTATTATTCCTCTATACTTTTTAATATTGTTTAATTTTGAACTTAGTATTAAATGATTAATTATCGGTTATACGTAAATGTTAATCCCAAATACATATTCTTTAGTTTTTTATGGTTAATATGAAAACAAACCACACAATTTACTTGTTATCATTAGGCAATTGGGAAATGTAGATTCTGACATAATTATATCAACATCCTTTTTTTTCTATTAGTTAATTATTTTTTATATTTAAAAGTATTTCTTATATATATTTTTTATTATATATAATTTATTATATATAATATTTAGTGTTATAGCATATTGCTATATTGTATTATTATTGTTTTAAAATTATTTAAATTTTCCGTATAGATTAATTGGGTATGGTAGTAGAATATATTGTAATCATTCCAACATTTGTATTTATTTAATATTTATTTGAATAATGAAATTTAATATGGTATTTTTATATTAGAATGTGTTGGGATATAG
Source organism: Maratus speciosus (assembly GCA_963932465.1). Lineage (NCBI taxonomy): Eukaryota > Metazoa > Arthropoda > Arachnida > Araneae > Salticidae > Maratus > Maratus speciosus. The sequence goes on from OZ010787.1 coordinate 326,752,146, forward strand.
CAGTTGGTATATTATGATAGTATTAGCTTACAATAGCTTAATCGTTTCAAGTTAATATCATAGATGGCAGCACCAAAATTTAAATTGTATTCTGTCTGATGCTTCGATCAGCGTAATAATATCATTTTTAACACATGGTGAAGTGAAATGCTGGCTATTTGCGATAATGTAAACTAATAGTTTTGGTATTTTTTAATTTAGTTAAGAAATATAAAAAATTTAAAAGTGTTAAGAGGTATTTTACTTATTATGTAATTATTTTCTATTATATTTCTATTATTTTAATTGCATTTATCACGGTATTTCAAAATAGATTAACTGTATCCATAAGGTTTTAAACTCTGTGTTAACTTTACTGTAAAAATAACCTTAAACTTATCGAGCTTTTGGATACCATGTGCTGATGTGTATTTGGATAAAATAACTGGGATTTTATTAGGTAATATTACTATTGTTATTTATTTTTGTGTAATATTACTATTTTTCCTTGCTATAAATTAAATATTTAAAAGGTTGTATTGCTTTTTCCATTTCATAACATTTAATATTATTCTGTTTTCATTTGAAACTATTCTTTTGGTTATATTGGTCGTTAGAGTACAGGAAAAGAAAAAAAAATTCAGCTTTTAGCTTTTTTCTCACAGAAAACGACTAATCTTGCTTATATAATTGAATTCTGTACTCTTGATAACGTAATTCAATATATAAGCTTTTCAATTATTTTTATCGAAATCCATATTCTTTTTTTCTTCCTTATTAATTCTTGTTATGTAGTACAAGGGATGTTATTTTATACATAGCAGCTTGTATATTATGTTTTTGGTATCCATTCAGTGTGTTTGGGGACACCGTATTGTTTTAAATTTATTCAAACTATCACAATTTTTGTTGGTGGTCAGTAATGTTTAATTAATGGTTATACAGGGTGATTCAGCTCGTCGGTGACAAACTTTAAGGATCGATAGAGCACACCTAGACGAACATTTTTGAATAGGGAATGTAGGGTCCCTGACGCGATGGTAAGGCGCTAGGCGCTTTCGAAAATTCGGGTGCCGAAATTCGAAACGTCATAAAAACTAGGGAAATGGTTAGATTTTCTTGCTTGTTGCGTCGAAATGATTCTGTTTGTTTAGACTTTCTTCAGTACCAATTTGATAAGCGTATCTCTTAAAACATGGATAGGGGGCGCTGCAGACTTTGGAGAGCTAGACAACAACTTTAAGCCCGTTATTTTGATAATTTAACACATGCTCGCCAAAGTTTATACTCTAACTTAAAGTTTGAACCCAAAAGTAGAGCCCTGCAAAAAGCGTAAGAGCCGGAATAAAATGTCAAAGTACAGGGTGGTCGAAACTCGAAGGCTCCTAAGAGATAAACAAACAGATTTCTTGATTTATGGCATGCATTTTCATGATTCTGTTTGCTGGGGCTCTCTGAAACTCAGTTGAACGGTACAAAAAGAAACATCGATAGGGGGCGCTTTGGGCAAAAAACATAATTCGTTGACATTTCGGACGCTAACTGGAAACGGGGCGCTACGATCAGTTAGTAATAATGAAAACACATTTTCTACCTCTGCTCAACACTTCTGAATAAATTTAGACCAAAAACATCAATGATACTGGAAATTTATTTACAAAAAATAACACTACAGAAGATGCTCGAAATTTCGACCTTGGGCCATGATGCAGGCTTCGCACCTCCGTCGCATTGAGGAGTGTGTATTTCCAACAATGCCAGGAGTATCTCTGATCTGCCCTGCAGCTGCCACAATGCGCGCCACAAGTTCTTCAGCACTGCTGACAGGTGTATGGTATACCTCGGCCTTCAGGTAACCCCAAAGGAAGAAATCCAAGCAGGTGAGGTCTGGTGATCGGGCAGGCCAGTGAACTGGACCCCCACGCCCGATCCACCGCTGGCCATACCTTGCGTTTAGATGGAGACGCACGTCGTTCGTGTAATGGGCCGGAGCTCCATCGTGCTGGAACCACATCTGGCGACGCGAACCTTCGGGTACGTGCGCCTCATCCAGAAGCTGCGGCAGCACTTGATCCAGGAAAATCAGGTAATTTCCACCTGTCAGCCGTTCAGGTAACAAATAAGGGCCAATGAGGCAATCCCCCAGAATGCCGGCCCACACATTTACTGAGAAACGCTCCTGGGCTGCTCGGCTTCTGGTTTCATGTGGATTTTCATCACACCACACATGACTGTTGTGGGCGTTCCACATTCCCTCCCGGCTGAAGGTGGACTCGTCCGTAAACAAAATGCTGTTTACAAAACGGGGATCCCTGGATCTCATCGCCAAGTACCATCTTGAGAATTCCACTCGAGGGCCAAAATCCTGCTCTCTGAGCAACTGCACCCGCTGGATGTGGTAGGGGTGCAGATTCCGGAAACGTAAGATGCGCCACGCAGTTGCTTGCGAAATGCCAACATGTCTGGCGATATCTCTCGTGCTAAGACCTGGGTTGTCCTCAACCAGGTTAAGCACAGCCTCTTCGTTGTCGGGGGTGCTCACTGATCGCTCCCGTTCAGGCCTGCCTCCGTCGAAAGATCCCGTTGTGGACAACCTCTGGTGTACTCGAGCGAAGAAGGCATGGCAGGGGATTTGCCTGTTGGGGTAACGCTCGGCGTACAACCGCTGAGCGGCTCGTCCATTACAACCAGCAGCGCCATACGCCAAATGCATGTCAGCCAATTCAGAGTTTGTGTACCGTTCCATCCTACTACCGATCTGCAGACAAGTAACCCGAAGCTTAAGTAGGTACCGCACGTTCAAAAGACGTGTCTGCGCATACAACTACGTCATCTCGCGTTGTCGTCTACGCATTACGTATCTTTTGCATATCGATATGGTACGATATCTTTTGCATAAATCAGCAAAAAGCACCTTATGTAAATTTTATTGCGCGCATTGTGCATGATTGAAACCAGCTATGTTTGTTAAAAAAACAAACAAACTGCAGTTTTAATAGCTTCTTATGATAAGTAAATTACTCTCTTGTTTTGTTTCTAACTGATCGTAGCGCCCCGTTTCCAGTTAGCGTCCGAAATGTCAACGAATTATGTTTTTTGCCCAAAGCGCCCCCTATCGATGTTTCTTTTTGTACCGTTCAACTGAGTTTCAGAGAGCCCCAGCAAACAGAATCATGAAAATGCATGCCATAAGTCAAGAAATCTGTTTGTTTATCTCCTAGGAGCCTTCGAGTTTCGACCACCCTGTACTTTGACATTTTATTCCGGCTCTTACGCTTTTTGCAGGGCTCTACTTTTGGGTTCAAACTTTAAGTTAGAGTATAAACTTTGGCGAGCATGTGTTAAATTATCAAAATAACGGGCTTAAAGTTGTTGTCTAGCTCTCCAAAGTCTGCAGCGCCCCCTATCCATGTTTTAAGAGATACGCTTATCAAATTGGTACTGAAGAAAGTCTAAACAAACAGAATCATTTCGACGCAACAAGCAAGAAAATCTAACCATTTCCCTAGTTTTTATGACGTTTCGAATTTCGGCACCCAAATTTTCGAAAGCGCCTAGCGCCTTACCATCGCGTCAGGGACCCTACATTCCCTATTCAAAAATGTTCGTCTAGGTGTGCTCTATCGATCCTTAAAGTTTGTCACCGACGAGCTGAATCACCCTGTATATTGGCATTCAAATTATTATGCTGCATTTGCGCATGTAATTATGAATGTAAGCTAATTATGATGTTATTAATTATGATATCTTTTCATTTTGAATACAACAATTCATTTTGAATTATTATTCCTTATTGGTATCTTATATATTTTTTAAATATATGCATTAGCTTAATGTTTTTAGCAATCTTCTAAATATTATGCGCTTAGATTTCTGCTGCAATAGCGCATAATCTTTGTGTATTATCTATATGATTTCTACTCTGTAGTTATCTGATACCTCTATAAGGAAATTCCATTAATTTTTTCATTCTTATCATCGCAACGATTCATTTAATGATTTTTTCCAATCTAGTTACCGGGTGTCCCAAAAAGGACTGACTGATTTTAAAATTCAATAACTTGCAAACGGAGACAGATATTAAAAAAATTCTTGCAGGAGGGTTATGCATAAGGTCAAAAGTTTTATTACAGTGATTTTCAATTTTAGTTCGATTTACAAACAATAGATGGCGCTGTAAGCAATAGTCGCTAAATACCGGCTCGATTTTTGGTCCTTTATCTTGTTCCATGCAGAAAAAGGAGATGGAAATGTATTATCCGGGCCACGAGGTACCAAAAATCGAGCCTGAATTTAGCGACTATTGCTTACAGCGCCATCTATTGTTTGTAAATCGAACTAAAATTGAAAATCACTGTAATAAAACTTTTGACCTTATGCATAACCCTCCTGCAAGAATTTTTTTAATATCTGTCACCGTTTGCAAGTTATTGAATTTTAAAATCAGTCAGTCCTTTTTGGGACACCCGGTATGTATGTTATATGTATTTTCTATATGTTATTATATGACATTGTCCTACATAGATTTAATTGTTTAAATTTAAATTTTGCTATTGCTTTTCATAATTTTTCTCTGTAGAGCTCGGCTTTATTTGTGTATCAATATAGGTTAGCTATAAATATTTCTATTAACTTTTTCAATGATCATCTGTTTAGATATCTTTATTTTTATTACTCTGTTATGAGAAGGCAATTGAGATAGCGTTATGGTCGTCTTTGCATGGTTATTGACGTTCTTTGTTCTGGATTTTAGATGCGGGTATTTGACTTTTTTGTAGTAAAAAAGTCCAATGGTTTCTTGCTTTTGTAGTTTATGCACTGAGAGTTATCAGTATTTTGGTTTTGGAAATATTATAGGAGGATTTTGAGCACTGCTTCTCTGATTTGTACATATTGTATATAATTTCATATATCATACTCAAGATATTTAATATTATTAAATAAATTATTAATCAAGACTACTTTTCTTAATTTTATTATTGATTTTTATTTTATTTTTATCTTACTTATATAATTTTTTGCAATTATTGCATTTTTCAAAAAACATTTTTATATATGGCAGTTCTTAGTAAAAATCTCGATCCTGGCAAGATACACTCAGCATCTATGCAGTATAGTGCCCGGTACAGGAATAATAATGGGGTTGTTCCTGGATCGTCATCCAGTGACCATTTATACTCTCCTCCTCGTCCTTTATTTTTTCGCAAGTGTTCTGATGCTCGGTGCAAGACATGTCCATACGCTTCTCAATCACAAATTGTCTCAGATCCTAATTTTTAAAATTTTTGTAAAGCCTTTAATGTTATATATTGTATTAAGTGCAACTTATGTAATATGAAATATATAGGTGAAACATCAGGTCCAATTCATAAACGTATCAACCAACATCGTTCAGACTCTAATAAAAACAAAGCAAAAAATATACAGTCTACAGCTGAAATTCAACATTTTCATAAACATCAATTTAAAAATACGATAATTGAACTCGTTCAAATTCTAAAAAATAAATCAGAACGTCTCTATATGGAGTCATCATATATGAAATATTATAACACAATTTATCAATATGGACTTAATAGTGAAATATTTAATAGACCTGTTAAAGTCTTCACATCTATAAATAACACTATTGATTATTCTACAATTTATCCTACACTTAATCATAATTTAAATTGTAAAACAACACGAAATAAACGTGGAAAGGGATCATCAGCAGTAGAAGTTTCCAAAAAATATATCACTAAACAAATAAGTAATCTTCAAAGTAACTATTTAAAGCAATATAATTGGCTATTAATTCGAAAATACATATTTGCTATTAAAAAGAAACAGATTGCACAACATTTAAATGTATTTCTAAGTAAATCTTTCTCTAAACATTTCTCTGATATTTATTTTGATCTCATTATAACTAGAGTTAATCTCTTAAATATAAAATTACAAAAAAAACATAAAATTCAAAGCACGAATACTCAAATGATTATAACTTTTTCAAATCAAATATTTAATAAAATTAATATCAATTCTATAATTAATGATAAAAACTGTTATTTTCCTATTAATAATCCTCATATATCAAAAACCTTTAAATATCCGAATACAATTGGTAGAAAGATTTTTAACTACAATACATTTTCAAAAAACACATCTGCTGCAAGTAATTTTCCGTGTAAATGCAATGACCACAATCTAAAAAAGTCCTTCCGGACAGTGCCGGAAGGAAGAGGTAGCTTTCATATTCCTTATTTTAAAAAAGCCAACTTATATTATTCAAACACACGAAGCTCAATTAAGTGGAAACCGAATGTAGGAGATTCAATTTTAATTTTTATCAATACTAAATCATTATGAATGAGAATTTCGCGAAATTAGTCAGCTTTATCCAAGCTGCTTTTATTTAAAGTAACTTATATTTGGCTGCTAAATTCGGCGATTTCTTAAAGTGCCTGCCATTTTAAGACAACATGGTGGATGAGGCTAACCAGTGAACTTGGTCGAGACCTTAGTAATTGCTGTGCACATGCTCACTCGCATCGGAATCGGTTGATATATACGAATGCTGCAGGCAAAAAATCAGATTTTTCAAAATGTCACCCACGTTAAAAATTGAAACTGCTATATCTGGACCATTTTTTAAGGTAAAGACGAACAAAAAATGCTCCTGAATCCTTATATCAAGGTCAAATACTTAAGAAATAAACCTTTTTCAATTTCTAATTTTTTTGGACCGCACTTTAAATATAATTTTTTTAATTTAATGGCCGCCATTTTGAAACAAGATGGCTGATGAAGCTGGCCAGCGAACTTGGTCGAGATATTGATGTATACTATCCACATGCCTTCTTCCATCGAAATAGGCGAATACGTGTGGTATCGCGTGACAAATACAAGATCGTTTCAATGTGTTAGCCATGATAGAAATTCAAAGTGCTATAATTCAACCACTTTTTAAGATATAGACAAAAGAACAAATTTTTAGAAACAAAAACAGCTCCAAAATCTTTGTATCAAGGCCAAACACACAAAAGAAATCTTTTTCATTTTCCAATTTTTTAATACCTGATTTTCAATTTAAAATTACATTTTAAAAAAAAATGGCAACCCTTTTGAAACAGGATGGCGAATGAAGCTGGCCAACGAACTCGATCGAGACATTGGTATGTACTATGTACAGACCAAGTTACATTCAAATCGGTTCATAAATACGCCTGTCATCGCGTGACAAAAATCAGGTCGTTTTAAAATGTCAGCCACAATAGAAATTCAAAATGTTATAACTCAGCCATTTTTTTAGATATAGATGAAACAAAACCTGTTCCGGAATCTTTGTATTAAGATCAAACACATACGAAGAAAATACTTTTCATTTTCTAAGTTTTTGGTATCTCATTTTAAATTTAATTTTTGTTTAATTTTTTTAAATAGCCGCCATTTTGAAACAAGATGGCGGATGAAGCTGGCCAACAAACTCGGTTGAGTTATTTGTATGTACTATGTACACACCAAGGTACATCCAAATCGGTTCATAAATACGTCTGTTATCACGTGGCAAAAATCAGGGCGTTTCAAAATGTCAGCCACGATAGAAATTCAAAATGCTATAACTCAACCATTTTTTAAGATATAGACGAAACAAAAACTGCTTCCGAATCTTTTTATCAAGGTCCAACACATAAGAAAAAAATATTTTTTCAATTTTCAATTTTTTGATACCACATTTCATATTTAAATTTTTCTTAAAATTTTAAATGGCCGCCATTTTTAAACAAAATGGCGGATGAAGCTGGCCAACGAACTCGGTCGAGACATTGGTCTGTACTATGTATAAACGAAGTTACATCCAAATCGGTTCATAAATACGCCTTTTATCGCGTGACAAAATTCAGGACGTTTCAAAGTGTCAGCTTCGCTAGAAATTCAAAATGCTATAACTCAGCCATTTTTTAAGATATAGACAAAACAAAAACTGCTACGGAGTCTTTGTATAAAGGTCAAATACATAAGAAAAAATATTTTTCCATTTTCAATTTTTTCGTATCACATTTCAAATTTTAAATTTTTTAAAAAATTTTAAATGGCCGCCATTTTGAAACAAAATGGCGGATGAAGCTGGCCAACGAGCTCGGTCGAGACATTGGTATTTACTATGCACACACCGAATTACATCCAAATCGGTTCATAAATACGAGAGTTACAGTGTGACATAGGTCAGACATATATATATATATATATATATATTGATATATATATATATATATATATATATATATATATATATATATATATATATATATATATATATATATATATATATTGATATATATATATATATATATATAAATTTTGAACGGAGGGTGGTTTCGGGGTCTGGGGGTCATGATCGATGAAAATATACCAAAATTTTTTGAAATCGCTTTCCTCCGAACGGCTGCAATAGGTAGCTTTTTGTAAAGAAAGCTACCTAAAAATATATAAACAATGATCATGGACATATAATCACTGGAAATCTTAATATTGTTAATGATTTTAAATTGTAAAACTAATGGGTTATGGTACTAAATTTAGGATTCCATCTAAATTTAATGTAAAATCTATTATCAAATAGTTTACATATGATATAGATGTTTTTATTTCTAAAATTTCAATCTCTTATAATAAACATATTGAATATTTTAATCAATGGAAATTATTAGTAATTGAAAGATTAACTATGGCTTTAAAATATAATATTTCTGATTTAGGTACTATTAAAACAAAGCATTTTTTCCAACAAATTAATAAATTACAAAAATACTATGTTATTACATATGTAGACAAATCTTCTAATAATTATGCAATCATATGTAAATCTTATTATCATCAACTTCTTACTAACTCTATTTTTTCTAATAAATCTTTTCAAAAAACAAATGAAAATGTAATTGTAAATAATCGTAAAATTCAAAGTTATTATAAATTATCAAATATTCTCTCTACTAACTTTAATTATCCTTATTTAGTGCTTATTCCCAAATTTCATAAGACTCCTATTAAATTTAGGACTGTAACTATTGGTTGTAATACATACAATAATAAAGCCAATAAACTACTATTAAAAATTCTTAATCAATTATATATGCTGACTACAAACATTGAAAATACACATTGTATAAAAAACAGCTATCAACTGGTCAATATTATGAAAAATCTTAATTGTGTACATAATGTAACGACATATGACTTCAAAGATCTTTTTAATAATATAGATTTATTAGATTTATATAATATTGTAAATGCATTATTTAAACAGTATCATCAAAATCTGGATTTACCATCTAATATATATATAGCTTATTTTAAATCTTTAACTAACTTCATTATCTATAATAATTATATCTTGTAAGATAACACATTATATTTACAACACATCGGTATACCGCAAGGTAGCTGTACATCCAGTTTATTATCAGACTTATATTTATATCACTATGAACGTACTTTTACTAATAATAATCAACATTTATATCGTTATATTGATGACATAATTTTAATTGCCACTGATCAAACTAAAATTTCTCAATTTCCAGTAGATTATCCCACTAATTTGGAATTAACGGAAAACCTCTTATATAATAATACAATCAACTTCTTAGATCTTAAAATTACAATAAAAGACAACAAAATAATAACAGATCTATATGATAAACGTAAAGAATTTATATTCAAAGTTAATACATTTACAAATTTTAAATCTTGTCTTCATAATTCTGTATATCGAAATATAATACTTAACCATTTATATAGAATAAAATGTTTATATTCTTCTCATCTAATTAATAATAATATTAAAAAACTAATTTATGATGCATTAAATCAAGGTTTTCCAAAAAAAACATACATTCTTTAATATAGAATTAGTACTTACATGATCTTTTTAAAAATCAAATTAACACATGCGTAAACAAAATTACAAAAAAAAACTTATAAAATAAGAAAATATTTATAAAAAAATAAAAAAAATGTAAAATAATAAAAAATTATTATAGGACGGTTGGGTGGGTAGATGTTATAGTACGGAGGAGGGTGGTGTTGTCTGGATAATACGCAATGGTTAATTTATTTAAAAAAAACTGATGGGGCATTTGAATTACAACTACATTGCTAATACACTTTTTATATGGAGGTTGATTCGATATTTTATATATATATGGTGACGTTAAATTTTTATTTCCATTCATATTGAATTTATTTAGCTTAATTAATATTTAATCAAGTTACAATTAACTTGTTTTTAATTTTTAGTCTTCTCGGGGCAATATTATATTAATTTCTAATAGTGTACCATCTTTATTGAGAAGAATATGCATAAGTTTATTTGATATAACTAATATTATTACAGTTTGTATTAAAATTAGGTTATTAGTTTTTTATTATTCCTCTATACTTTTTAATATTGTTTAATTTTGAACTTAGTATTAAATGTTTAATTATCGGTTATATGTGAATGTTAATCCCAAATTCATATTCATTAGTTTTTTATGGTTAATACGAAAATAAACCACACAATTTACTTGTTATCATTAGGCAATTGGGAAATGTAGATTCTGACATAATTATATCAACATCCTTTTATTATTATTATTATTATTAGTTCATTATTTTTTATATTTAAAAGTATTTCTTATAATTTTTTTATTATATATAATTTATTATATATCATTTATTTAGTGTTATAGCATATTGCTATATTATATTATTATTGTTTTAAAATTATTTAAATTTTCCGTATAGATTAATTGGGTATGGTAGTAGAATATATTGTAATCATTCTATTAACATTTGTATTTATTTAATATTTATTTGAATAATGATATATAATATGGTATTTTTATATTAGAATTTGTTGGGATATAGCAGTTGGTATATTATGATAGTATTAGCTTATAATAGCTTAATCGTTTCAAGTTAATATCATAGATGGCAGCACCAAAATTTAAATTGTATTCTGTCTGATGCTTCGATCAGCGTAATAATATCATTTTAACACATGGTGAAGCTAAATGCTGGTTATTTGCGATAATGTAAACTAATAGTTTTGGTATTTTTTACTTTAGTTAAGAAATATAAAAAATTTAAAAGTGTTAAGAGGTATTTTACTTATTATTTAATTATTTTCTATTATATTTCCATTATTTTAATAAATTATTTAAATTTTCCGTATAGATTAATTGGGTATGGTAGTAGAATATATTGTAATCATTCTATTAACATTTGTATTTATTTAATATTTATTTGAATAATGATATATAATATGGTATTTTTATATTAGAATTTGTTGGGATATAGCAGTTGGTATATTATGATAGTATTAGCTTATAATAGCTTAATCGTTTCAAGTTAATATCATAGATGGCAGCACCAAAATTTAAATTGTATTCTGTCTGATGCTTCGATCAGCGTAATAATATCATTTTAACACATGGTGAAGCTAAATGCTGGTTATTTGCGATAATGTAAACTAATAGTTTTGGTATTTTTTACTTTAGTTAAGAAATATAAAAAATTTAAAAGTGTTAAGAGGTATTTTACTTATTATTTAATTATTTTCTATTATATTTCCATTATTTTAATTGCATTTATTACGGTATTTCAAAATAGATTAACTGTATCCATGAGGTTTTAAAATCTGTGTTAACTTAAATGTAAAAATAACCTTAAACTTAACGAGCTTTTGGATACCATGTGCTGATGTGTATTTGGATAAAATAACTGGGATTTTATTAGGTATTTTGTGTAATATTACTATTTTTCCTTGCTATAAATTAAATATTTAAAAGGTTGTATTGCTTTTTCCATTTCATAACATTTAATATTATTCTGTTTTCATTTGAAGCTATTCTTTTGATTATATTGGTCGTTAGAGTACAGGAGAAAAAACTCTTCAGATTTTAGCTTTTTTCTCACAGAAATTGACTAATTTTGCTTATATAATTGAATTATGTACTCTTGATAACGTAATTCAATATATAAGCTTTTCAATTATTTTTATCGAAATCCATATTCTTTTTTTCTTCCTTATTAATTCTTGTTATATATACAAGGGATTTTATTTTATACATAGCAGCTTGTATATTATGTTTTTTGTATACATTCAGTGTGTTTGGGGACACTGTATGGTTGTACATTTATTCATACTATCACAATTTTTGTTGGTGGTCAGTAATGTTTAATTAATGGTTATATATATATATGTGTGTGCGTGTGTATATATATATATACATAATGCTTTTAAAAAGGTGTAAAACGAACAACCCAGTGCATCAGGCGCAACGCAGCCTCTTATATACACTAAGTAAATATAGCTCTATCAAATGTAAATGATTTATGAAATCCATGAAAAAGAGGGTGCAAAACAACAATAAAAATCAATGAATATTTATAACTAAAAAACAATAAACTAACAACTCCTTGCTCGTCTGAAAGTGGGAGGAGTAAAAAAACAGGTACCAAAAAATAGAAATTGAATCTAATCCTGTTTAATCCTGTAAGGATTCAATTTCTATTTTTTAGTACCTGTTTTTTTTTTTACTTTTCCCACTTTCAGACGAGCAAGGAGTTGTTTGTTTATTCTCTTTTTCATGGATTTCATAAATCATTTACTTTTGATAGAGCTATATATATATATATATATATATATATATATATATATATATATTATATATATAAGGTCTATTTCCTATAAACCCGCACAAATTTGCTTTTATGCAAAATAGCAAACTAATACGAATCGGGTGAAAAATACGCGTGAAATGTTGCGTTATCGTATAAGGGCATTTACGACATCGTATAAGGGCAATTATATATAATGGCACGCCTGTTAGCCGAGAGTTCGTTAAATAATCTATGTTTTTCGAGAATGAAGTCGAAATAGGAGTGTCTGTGTACGCGTGTGTACAAATTTTACGAAGATAATATTCATCATGGGAACAAGTTCATCGTGAATTATTATTTTTGCCAAAAATATTCGAAAGCGTACTATATACGATATTCTACAACGCTACTAGAAGAGACTCTCGGCCAAAAGACAACCAGGATCAAACTCACCAAGCCAAAGTTACAGCAGTTGAAACAACAGTTTGGCAAAAACGACCGAGTATCAATCCATCCCATGGCTGCCAAATTCAGTGTTTCACCAAGCGACCTACATAAGACAATCATCAAGAAGCTTAAAATGAAATATTACAAGAAAAGGGTCATGCCCAAACGAATAGAAAAACAAACGGTTGCTGTGAAAACGAAGTGTGATCGCTTGTTCAGAAAATTCTCTGATCGAGCATTCCTCTTGGATGAGGAGTCATATTTCACGCTCACTTACTCCACTTTTAACGATAATGGGGGCTACTACTCGTCTGACGTCTCCACGAGACAATAGATCATCAAATTCGCTACTAAATCGAAATTCGAAAACAAGATCCTCGTTTGGATTGCAAAGGGTCCGAAAGGCTTGAGTCGTCCGTTCATCCGAAAGTCTGGGTTCGCTGTCAACGACATTTGAACAAGTGCATTCGCCGTCGTCTCATCTCTTACATCCGTAGCAATTACAACGGCGGTGATTACGTCTTTTGGCCAGATTTGGCCAGCCGTAATTACTGCAAAATCGTTCTCAGCCACTTCCGCCAACAAAAGATTCGTAGAGAAGACCGACAATCCGGATAACGTTCCCGAAATTCGACCAATTGAGCAGTTCTGAGTGTATATTAAGTCCAAAGTGTATACTAAAAGCAGGAAACCAGATAATAACCAGAAATTCATCAATCGAATCAAGTGCTGTCTTAAAATTATGGCCTTAAATTTCGTACAACATCTAGCAAGTACCATCAAAAGTAAAATCGATAATGTCCGACGAAACGGTTTACTTGAAACCCAATAGCAGTTTTACAGAGTAATGTGGTTATTAAAGTTACCTTACAGTGCTCATTTGTGTTCTTTGTCTTGTTTTTTTCATAGCTTTCCAGTCAAGAAAAGTTTGTACGGATTTCTGGGAAGCAGTCCTTACATCTGACTTTTGTCATGGTCAAACCCTCGTATTTATGAACCGATTTGGATGTAACTCAGTATGTGCATCATACCTTTTTCTAATTTACTAACAAAAGGGTCAGCAGGATCATATAAGGGGCAGTCAAATGAAACCGAACGCGAATTAAAAATTTATTTGAAAGTAATTGCCAAAACTGTTAAGACAGTTATCCCATTGGGAGACGAGATGATCAATTCCAGTCTTGTAGAAAGAATTACGTTTCTGACGGATCCACAACCTCACCCATTTTTGCACTTCCTCGTCTGAATGAAACCAATTTCCAAGAAAGTCTTTCTTCAAGGGGCCAAAAATGCGAAAATCATATTGGGAAAGTTCGGGGCTGTATAGAGGATGTTGACATGTTTCCCAGCCAAACCTCTGAAGCTTATCCCTCACTAGATTGGCTGTAGAGGACGGATATTATCATGCAAAAATATGACTCCGTCCGACAGTTTTGACTTTACGGCGAGTTTCAGATTTTGCAAAGTGTCAAAGACCATCAATCTACGCAATCACATCAGGAGCAATGGCTCGGTGGGCCTGTCTTGGCCGGGGATCATCTTACAGTGAAGTGCGGAATCTCTTATGCCACTCGTACACACTTGTCAGTAACATGCTGTGTTTGCCATAGACAGCAGACATGCGAGGATGAGTTTCGCGTGTTCCAGCCCCCTCAGCCACGAAATACCGAACCACACCTCTCTGCTCTTCTTTGCTTGCCTCCATTTCTAATTCTGGACGAACACACTTTTCACTACGCTCACCTACAAATAAACAAAAAAACAACTGTGAGTACCTGTGAACTGTCATTATGCATTACTACCAACCCTCGAGATGGAAGCATCAATATGTTACAACAATGTTGCCAACTTTGGCGAGGAATGTGTTTTATAGCGAATGGTTATTGGTAAAAATTCATTTAACTGCCCCTCACAGAATATTATGATCCTGTTGTACATTATTACCCTTTTGTTACTCAATCAGAAAAACCAAGTCAATCTAAAAAGCAAACGGAACATGAGCCTGAGCAAACGTCTATTTCATTTGCAAAGAAATTGCAAAATCCTGATATTTCCACAGCACAGAAAGCAAAACAAAAATTATGTGCACAGAAAAAAGCAGTCAAGGAAAACTTCAATTCAAACCTCTTCACAGTGGGAAACAGTGAAGAAAAAAAAATCATGTCTTAGCCCAGCTCTTACTAATATGAATGATCCCAAACAGCTGCTCTACTATGTGGAAGAGGCTATGGAGTTCGACCCTTGTATCTGGACATTTTATACTTTGCTTTATTGACCAATCGTTACCTTATAGGTTGTACAGATTTTAATTGCAAAAATGTTATTTGTTTTTTTAGCATGGTATCGCGATATTATTAAGTGATTTTAATTACATATATCATCACACTGCTCTCTCAATTTAACTGTGTTATTACATTCATCATGTTTTCATGAAAAGCTTTTAATCTATTTTTTTTTTTAATATATAAAGTCTATGTTTTAATTCTAACGTTTTCTTGCCGCTGCATATCCCTAAAGGGATTTGTATAAAACCCCAATCAAGCAACTAGCATACCAGTGTCTCGACAAAGTTCATTGGCCGACTTCATCCGCCATCTTCTTTAAAAATGGCGGCCATTTAGAAAATTTTTAATATTAATTTTAAAAAGAGGTTAAAAAGTGTAAAAGAATTAGAAATTGAAAAATATTTTTCTCAAGTGTTCTTAATCTTGATACGAGGATTTCGGAGCATTTTTTGTTTCGTCTTTATCTTAAAAAAATGGCAGAGAGATAGTAGTTTTAATTTCTAAGGTGGCTAAAATTTTGAAACAATATGATTTTTGTCGCGATAGCACGTATATTTATTAACTAATTTAGATATGACTAAGCAAGTGTACAGGATATAAAAACGTCTCAACCAATTTCGTTAACCAGCTTCGTACGCCATCTTGTTTCAAAATGGCGGCCATTAAAAAAAAATTATTTAAATTTAAAAAGAGGTACAACAAAATCAGAAAATAAAAAAAATTTTTTTTTCTTGAGTGTTTGACCTTGGTTCAAGGATTCCGGAGCATTTTTTGTTCCGTCTTTATATTAAACAAGAATGAAAAATCATGCGTCCAGCATAGGTTACGTAACACTTTCCAACACATTCAGAATACAGTGACAAAACTTTAACATTTTTTAATGTGAAATATGATGAATAAATAAACAATTTGAAAAAATCATAACCCATTTGAAACCTAATTTCTGCTATTACAATCAACAGTCGGAAATGTATCCATTTCTTTTTTTGAGCAGACCTGTATATGATCTGTGGATTTGTATGTATGCTACATAGTATGCTAAAAGTTAGTTCATTGAAACGAATAGCACAGTTGAAAATTTACATTCAGAAATTTCTGTGAATAAACGGAGATGTACTTGAGAAATTTTGTGCAGCCCTGTATCTGATCTATAGAATTTATCTACACTAAGTAATATGTTTAAGAATAGTTCAATTTAAAAACGCCTGACCACAACTGAAAAAGCACTTCAGGCAATTATTGTTCATAGGCTTCAATAGTTCAATTTCTTCTGTAGCCTAATTATTTTGTGTGACCCTGTAAATTAACGGTATATACTCTTCACACCATATTCTACAGTAAGCGCCATGCAGTTCACCTCAGTGATATATATAAATTTCAGTCTGTTTAAAACACTGTAATGTTATTAAAATACACTGCAAACGATTTTTCCCCATAGACTGTAATGTAACGGAATTCTTTTGAGTGTCTCTGTAAATGAACCGTAAATGCTATACACTTAATTTTCAATACCGAACAAAGCCATAGTAACACCCAATAACATCTATCAATTTCATGGCAATCGGACTACATTTACGTGAGTTAGAGCATGGAAAGACAGATAGACAGACTGGCAGACAAACCGAATTCATAAACACTTTTCAACTTTGTTGGAAAGTGTTAAAAATGACTGAGATATAGCAATTTGAATTTCTAGGGTTTCTGACATCTTGAAACAATCTTTTTTTTTTTTTTTTTTTTTTTTTTTTTTTTTTTTTTTTTGTCATGCGACAGCACCCATTTATTAACCTATTTCGATGTGACTGAGCATGCGTACAGGACTTATCAAGGTCTTGACCAAGTTCATTGGTTGACTTCATACCCCATGTTGTTTTAAAATGGTGGGCACTTCAAGATATTGCCAAATTTGGCGACCAAACATAAATCGCTCTAAGTCAAGCTAACTCGGATAAAGCTGACTAATTTGACGAAATTCTCATTCATATTGATTCAGTGCTGACGATAGTATTGAATTTTCTATAATCGGGATCCACTTTGTGTGTTTGAATAAAATAATGTGGATTTTAAAAATAAGGAATTCGAAAGCTACCTTTTCCTCTGTGCACAGGCCGGGAGGACTTTTTTGAAATTAGAGATAAAGTTTTTTTTTTTTTTCAGTATTGATTTCGTTCTTAGGGTTCGTATTTTGTGCAAACAGGTATAACTGCAAACTTTCTTATTTCTTTTCTCAAGTTAAATAAATATATTTTGAACCAAAAAATTAAATAACGAAATGTCCCTTAATCTATGTGGTAATAAATTTGATTTGGAACTTTTTTTTTTTTGGTTTATTTAATAAAATTCTGATTTTATTTGGTTTGAAAAAAAACGGAAAGATTTTATTTGTTTTAAGATGGCACTGTGCATTCTTTTATCTTAATTAACAATTATTTTCATTCTTGGCAGTTTAACTCCTTCGCGGCGAGAGTCGCGTATACCTGATCTATAAAGCACGCGCCGTCCATAATATGTCCTACGAGTCTTCTCAATTGGTAATTTTCGCTTTATTTAATCATAGAATTTCTGCGAATAAATAAAGAAAATATTTCTATTTGAAAATATTGGTTCTAAAATATTAAAAACTGTGTACGGGTTGCACGCCGGAAAAAGGTGAATTATTGGGCAAACAAGTTTGTCCGGTTTTTAAGATAAGAAAAAACACGATGATTTCTACACTTCTCGTATATTTTAATCAGTTATAGACGCGGCAGCACAGGCAATCACCTCATAGAGTTCACGGCTGAAATTCCAGAATTAGTTAAAACTAGATTCGCATATTAAAACGCAATCGGTCTGCCAAGTCATATCTTGGTGGAAAACACCTGAAAACCAGATTTTAGCGGTTGACTCGTAGGTTTACCATTGTGTTTTTCTGCACCCAGTCCTCCATATTTTCATATCTTAGGGTTCAGGAAAACACAATGGTAAACCTACGAGTCAACCGCTAAAATTGATTTTTCAGGTGTTTTCCACCAAGATATGACTTGGCAGACCGGTTGCGTTTTAATATGCGAATCGATTTTTAAATAATTCTGGAATCTCCGCTGTGAACTTGATGAGATGATTGTCTGTGCTACCGCCTCCCGGTCTATTATATATTGACAGTTGTTATCGATGAACTTTGTCATCTTTCCACCAATTTCAGAATGTCACGTTCATAGAACGTCTGTGACTTATCGGTGAAAACATTCTCTAGGTGCGTTTTTAGGACCCTCTCGTCGGCAAAGATTTCCCGTGCAAATAATTTTGCATTGATTGGAACAAGTGATAATCGAATGGCGCCAAGTCTGGTGACTATGGAGAATGATGCAAAACATCACAGTCAATACTTAGTTACTGCCGGCTTGTTAATGACTTGGTGGAAAACAACACCTCTACACTCTCAGAAATGAATACTCAGATTTCACGAAATTTTCTTTGTTTTTGACGAAATAGTTTCCTGGAAAATGCTCCGAGCGAACATTTCGTCAAATTGATTAAATTAGTTTCTTCACTTGCTTGACGATATAAATTTCGTCAATAGTTTCGTCAAAAGAGGGCTGGTGGCGCCATCTCTCAATCAGTTTGGAAGCTCCAATATTTGACACGGGGAAAGAAAAAAAAGTCACCTCTCTCTTTCCCCGGTGTGATTCGAACTCACGACCTTCCGTATGCGAGGTCGCTGTTCTGCCAACCTGGCTTCTGGGGAGTTGAAAGTGACTGCTTTTAGACTGGTATAATGAATTTTACTTCGTATTTTATTTTTATAACGTAGATTGCAATTTTATCGGGCTGCTATATTTTCTGAAAGTTTTAAGGAAAGCTAATTTATTTTTATGGTTTTCTCGTATCAATGAATAATTATAATATGGCTTGATTAAATAATTTACAACTGAAACTTTCTTTGATCAATGGATGATTGGAATATGGTCTGGTTAATTTTTTGCTCACAAATAATGAATTGTGAAGTGCATATTGCGTGAGATTTTATCACTTTGAGTAGGAAGATAAGATTTTAACAGTTTACTGTTTATAAAGAGGAGAGGGATCAATTATGTTTATTTTTAATTTGATTGAAAACATAATATACTTCTTAAAAAAAAAAAAAAGATATCCTAGAAGTTTGAAATTTTATTGACCTAATTTTCTTATTGAATGGTTTTGAAAAACACAGGAAATTTATTCTTTTCGAATTAAAACATAACGAACGACAGCATATAAATAAAATAATAATAATATTAATAAGCATTCCTAAAAATTCTAACAGCTAAAAAAATAACTAATGAAGAAACAATAACTACCTATATTTCAGTATTTTCTGAAAAGCACTAAGTGTTGTTTTAAAATAAATTATTACAGGAGTAACACAAACAAGCAAATATCTGTTTGCTAAAATCGTAGGATTTGAGGATGCATTGAGTCTGACCGTGATTGAGGCAAAACTTTCGTCAAATATTTGAGGGTTTACGTTTCGTTAAAAGTCACACGATGTTAATAGGAAATGATCGTCAAAAACGACGAAATACAGCTCGAGGATTTCTGAATCGTCAAAAGGAAGAGTTTTATTTCTGAGAGTGTATGATTGACTAATTCTAGCGTTTTTGGTGTAAAGAATTACTCAATTTATTTAACGGTTAGCAACCCCTAATAAAGCACGCCCTTGAAATCACACCACATGGAGAGCATAATCTTCTTGGGATGCAGTTCTGACTTTGAAAGTGTTTCCGACGCCTAGTTGCTTTGTCCCTACGATCTTTTTCTCAAGCAATTATCATACGCGATCCATTTTTTACTGCCCGTTGCCATCCACTTCAAAAAAAGCTCGGGCTTTTAACATTTCAGAAGTGAATCGCAATTGGAAATGCTATTGATCAAATTCGCCCCGGTCAATTTATGCGTCACTCAAACATTTAGACGTGAAACATATTCCAGTTGGCATAAATGATTTTCCACGCTTGTATGGGAGATATTTGACGTTGTAGCAATCTCCCGCATAGTTTGGTATGGATTCGAATCAAAAGTTGCCCTGACATCACTCGAATCAATCTCAGTCGAGTGACCGGAGCGTGACGCGTCTTTGATAATAAAAAATTTCAGAACGGATTTTAGTAAACCACTTTTGACACGTGTGTTCTCTTACGGCCTCATTTCCGTATACATTGCATGTCTTTATTTGAGCCTCTGCCGCTTGCTTGCCTTTTTTGAAATCGTACAACAAAATATGACGATAATGCACGTTTTCCGCGCCCATTTTTATAGCTACGCTGCTCACTTAATACAAATGTTTATGAAACAAAACACTTTCTGACATATTCTGTGAAACATCGTCTTTCAATCGCACGGTCGAGTTGCCCGGTGGCGCCAATAAAGGAAAGGCGTAAATGGAATGAACTATCAAATGTCGAAATTTGAACTATCTTATTTGCCAGCCAAAATACGTAATATGTTATTTCACTTTTGACATGCCTTACATCAAAAAGAGCAGAAGTAATAGTCCAAGAGCCGACAGCACAAAAACCTATGTTATCAAGCTCAAGAAAAAAATCTTTATTTTATAGAAGAGTATTTTATTTATTTATAGAAGTTACTTTATAGTACTTTATTTTATAGAAGTTTTATAGGGGAATCTAATGGTCCATGTCTGTCGGAAGTGAAGTTGTGCATAAGCCAAAAATTAATACCACCAGTGGTTGACTCGTAGCTTTATCATTGTGTTTGTCCTACAAAGATATGAAAACATTGAGGACTGGAAGCCGGAAAACGCAATGATAAACCTACGAGTCAACCACTGATGGTATTAATTTTTGGCTTATGCACCATTTCACTTCCGACAGACATGGATCATTGGATTACTCTACTTCTACTCTTCCATAAATAAAGGTTTTTTTTCTTGTGCTTGATAACATAGGTTTTTGTGCTGTCGACTCTTGGACTATAATAAGTGTTAATGGCTTGTATTTTATTTTTTTTTATTTTTTTTTTTTTTAACAACAGAATATTTATAAATTAGTTTTTACAAAATAAATATAATTTTACGATTTAGTTCAAGGGCAGAAAAAGTAATTTCAAAAAACAATTTAGGTTCCATTCTAGTTTTCGTTCCCTTAAAAATAATGGGTTTGTGTTGTGTTCCGTTTTTTCCCATAAGGAATAAAGGTTTTTTTCCTGTTTTTGACTAGGTTCCAGTTCGAAAGCCTGATTTCAGTTCTAATCTGAACTTACTTCTCTATTGCATGGGAAATTATATGAAGAAAAAGCTAACAAACTTAAACTTTATATCAACATTAAAATTCAAAACATTTCGTGCTCTATAGTTCGTGCCACAGCAGAAACCATTCCTAAAAGATCGTCAGCCACGGTTAAAGTTAAAAGAGAGAGAACAAAACTTGCCCTTAAATATTGAACAACAGTTATTTTGTGCATTAAAGGGGTTATGCCTACCTGCAAGGTCGGAAAAAACGTGTATTTTGGTACTTTATTTCAGTAAAGTGAAACAAGATATTTGAAAAACTCTTTCTGTATTTTGTTTATTACAGTTTAAAAAAATATATGTTTATAGTTTATATTAATGAAGGAAAAGATCGCCCTGTCTGTGTGTGCGTGTGTGTGCGCGCATTAGCGTCGGCTAGGAAGATCTACCGCACGCAGACATCGGGAAATTGGTATGTAGATAGTCCAAGGCAGACCCTGATTCAATTCAGGATCATATTTTTAATTTTTTGATAATTAGATATTAATTAAAAACTCAAAAAAAGTTATCTTTTTTGCAAATCGGTGCAGACGCGCTCGAGCGTGCTCAGTCTTTTCCTTCTCGAGTGCGTAGAAGGGAAATGACTAAATGCTGTAATTTTTTTGCAGAACTGTTAGAGATACGGAATAAAGGAAGAAATATTCGTAAATTTTGTACGTTTATGTCTTAATCTCAGTAATCAGCTTGAAAGTATATCGTTGTTAACCCTTCGAAAAAAAATTCAAAAATAGTCGTTTTCGTGATTGACTTTTTCTTCATTTCGGCATTTCGGCAACGCTCCCTCGGAGCTCAATTTCGGAGGTACCGATTAAAAAGAAATATGTATTTAACGCTGAGATCGCCTTCATTTCGACTGTGCTATCGGTTTTCAAAAATACGAATGTTAATCCTTTAAAAAAATTCACGACCACAGACAACTTTGCGCATCCCGGAGACAATTTATTTTCTTACGCTAAAAGTAACTAAATGTCCGTATTTCGACACAATCTTTTCGCAGCATCTGAGCAGAACACAAAAATTTCGAAACTTTCTGAAGAGCAGAGGTATTTAGAAAAAAATCTGAGAAATTTTCGATGAAAATGCTAGATAGTGTTGTTTATGACGTCCGATTATCTACACGAAGAATATAGGGCCGAGAGGGGTGCCCTCTGTCCGGGTCTTTCTAAGGGAACCTAACCCGTAGATACACAAAGTTTCCCAATGTTTGAAGAAAACCATGGAAAGCTCCGAACGATTAGGCCAACTGACGTGATTGGGTTCGAACCCAGAACTTCCCGTCAACCAGCTTTGAGAGAAGAACCTCCTTGCAACCAGTGGGACCTGAAAACGCTAGAAAGCGAGGTGTTTCGGTTCGGCCTCGTCTGATGTTTTCACTACTAAATATGCATATTTTTTCCACGAAATTTTAAAAAGGGCTACAATACAGTTATATTTACAATCGATTAAAATTTCAGAGTTCACACGATAAGAATTTGTTGTTGTTGTTGTTGTTACGTTAAAGGACTGGATGCAAAAAAAGCGCAAAGAAAACAAGTTTCTTCTACAACTAAATATCAATACTTTTTCGCGAAATTTTTATACAGTTATATTTATAACCGATAAAAATTTCAAAGAGTTCAGACAACAAGAACTATTTATAAAAAAAATGTGAAACGACCTTAGTGAAAAAAGAAGAAAATGTCTTCTTACGTGCGCTTTTACCACCAACAATCAATATATTTAGCGATTTTTTTATTTAAAAATATAAATTCAGGAAAAATCGGGTTAAAGATATATAATCAATAAGATAGATACATATATAATTGTAGATATATATATAATAAATTGTAGGTTTATTTAAGATTATTATCACGGGCCCGGACAACGGTCAGCGGGTTGGGTATCCCTTGGAGATGGTGTCATTCTAGTAGCCGTCCACGGTGATCAAATAGTATCTGAAATTATAAAAAGTATAATGTCTTTACTCTGAACACTTAGAACTAGAGAGTAATTGTTCGGTTTGTAGAAAATTTGATTTTGAACAAAATGGCTGGTGTTCAAATTTACGTTACCCACAAAAATATTGAACTGTGATTGTTTAGAAAAAATCATCACATTGCCAAAAGGAACGATTACTCTCTAGCTAGTTTTGTTTTTAAAAATTGGTATAAACTTTAAGATTTTTTGAGATTTGTTCGAGTTATCATGACCACATCCTTTTAAAATATAGTTTCGACTTGAGATAATCACATTTAAAGTTTCAAGTTATGATTTATGAGCTCTACACCTTTCTAAGCGACGTAACTTTCTTAATTTTATCAGATTGACTAAAAAATAGGACTGAATATTCTGTATTACCTGTACTTTCAGAAAGTGTAATAAAAAGCAATTTTTAGAAATTTTGTATTTAGGTATAACTTTTTAATGAAATTTTGTGCGTAATACAAAGCAACACAAGATACAGTTGTGAAATAAAATTATTTTACAAACCAACACTTATTTGTGTGCTCCTCGTACTGATTAGTACTTAATTTTATTTTTATTTTTTCAAATAATTCAAATGAATATAAAAAATACTCATTTATTGATTTGTGCATATTTTTCTTTTTTTTTTCAGGGAACTTCACTTGTCTCCAAGTAATTTTTACTCTTAAGAGAAGATTGGGTTATTATTTATTTCATACGTACATTCCAACTTGCCTCATTGTAATCATGTCATGGGTATCGTTCTGGATAAAAGTACGTATCATTTTCAAACATGATTTATCTATCTCTCTCTATAAAAACAGTGAACTCTCATGTATACGCGACTGAAATGATCGATTTAAAATTGTCAAATAAATGAAAGATCTACTTTTTTTCTTTCCTAGGGAATATGTTTTCAACGATGTAAATCATAAACTCAGTGGCTCATAAGTGAGAAGTGATTGTATAAACAGGGTTTCCCAAATGTCACTAAATATTGCTGAACAATTTTCTTTTTTGACTTGGCTATACTTTCCCTTCCACGTTTAAAATCTCGACATTCCGGGATGTCACCACAGAGGTCTGTAATTGCCAAAATTACTGAGTCGGTGCTTGCCGGCCTCAGTTAAAATAAATGAAATCTGGTTCGACGCGACAAGGCCCGACTCAATTTCTAAAAGAGTAGCTATTATAGCTTAACCACCATTATCCAATAAATCAAATTCTTGTAAAAAAAAATACTTCATATACAGGGTGTCCCAGCTAAGATGTTACAAACTTCGAGGGGAGGTAGGGTACACCTAGACGATCTATGAATCACATAGGAATATCGGTTCAGAAACGCCTTCCTGACGCAGTAAAGGCATTGAAAAGGCTGGATCCAGGACCCTTGCTAAGGTGGTGGACGGGAGGAGCCTTACCCTCAATCGTTCGCGAATGCTGTTACACTTGGAAAATTTACAAACTTAGTATTTTTTTGGCAAATTTGTTTAAAACTTTAATAAAAGACTATAACACACTTTTTATTTTTGATAGACTTGGCAAAAGTTACGAATATAATTGGGAATATTATTATGCTTTTTACAAATAAGAACTACATTATATTTTCTAGTTGTGGTAACTTGGAAAAATTATAAAACTAGTTGGCAAACGTCGAGAACTATTTATTTTTGCTTCTCAATGAGTTGACAAATACTGAAATTTGACATGGCGATTTAACGCCCCCTCCCTCAATACAAAGTCTTAGAAATGGCTCTGGATGGATCACGCAAAGCTGATGGTTGGTCCCGGAGTTGCGAGAGTGGTACCATAGGATAATACGGCCAGTGTTCTGGGCGCAAAGTTTCTCGGGAGAGTGTTAAAGGGACAATATGCAAATTTCTCCATGGAGGGTTGAACTAGCCGCCATAGGGACTCTACGATAAGAAGGAGTCACGCTGACATGAAGCTTCATTTCGCATGCAGACGGAGAGGCTGTTGGATGGCAGACTACATGAACTCAGAGAAAGCAGATATGCTTCTGGCATACGGGGCCGCAGACTGTAATGGTTTAGCCGCTCAGAGGTTGTACGCTCAAAGGTATTCGTTGAGGTGAACTCCCGCCCATACCATGTTTGCACGCCAACACCAGCAATTATGTGACAGTGGTTCTTCCATAAGGCCACACGTAATCGTGATCAAACGACACGTACGCGAGCCAACGAGGAAACTGTGTTTGGTCTGGTAGAGAGCAGTCCCAGTAGAAGTACACGAGGTATCACGAATGAAATCGAGATTTCACGCAATAGTGTGTGGAGGATTCTGAATAGCAATGATTTTCATCCGTATCACTTACAGCGCGTCCAGTTACTGAAAGAACGTGATTCTAAACCTCGTCGGCTTTTTCTCATTGGTATTTTCAGAAACGGGTTGCAGATCCTCCCCGTTTCCCAGCCTCCGTGTTGTTCACAGATCATAACAACCATCAGTGGGAGATGGCGAATCCACATGCTATACGTACTCGGGCTGCACAGACACGTTTTATGGTAAACGTATGGGCCGGCATTGTAGTGGGTTGTCTCGTCGGACCATACCTGTTGCCTGATCGTCTTACAGGTGCTGACTACTTGATATTCTTGGAACAAGTGTTACCAGAAAATATTGGCTAACGACCACGTTACCACTGCGACGCATCCTTCCCTGTGGTACCAGCTGGATGGAGCCCCTGCCTATTTCAAGCTTTCTGTACGTAACCATTTGAATCCAGCATTTGGCCAACGTTGGATCGGCCGTGGTGGTCCAGTGAATTGGCCGGCCCAATCGCCAGACCTATCGTGTATGGATTACATCTTTTGGGGCCATGTGAAATCCCTTGTGTTCCAACCCCCGGTTGACAGCGCCGAGGACCTTATAGCATGCATCGTTGCAGCTGGCGGGGAAATTCAAGACACTCCTGGAATGTTTACGAATGTTCGAACGTTCATGCAGCGAAGATGTGAGGCCTGCATCACATGCGGGGTCGTCAATTCGAACATCTTCTTTGATATGAGTACTTCCCTTTTGTTACTTTTGTTTTTATGTTTATGAACAGCGAGTAATAAACACCTTTTTTCTCCTATTTTGTGTCCTTTCCTTGTGTTTTATGTCTGCGAAATTCTAAATGAAGTTTCGAAATAAGCACACACGAAACACCCGCGCCTATTCACTGCCCTCTACTGCATCGGCAAGGCGGAAAATCCAGAAAAAATCATTAATGATTATTTAGACAAATAAATACAAATACAGGCTTCTAGAAAAATGTAGTTTAGAATTAAAGAAAGAAAGTGAAAAAAAGCCATAATATTGAAATATAAATATAAGTATAGATAAATGAAAAATTTTAAAAGAATTTCTCTGTAATTTAATAGCAAAGTAAATTTTTAAAAAATCCGTTAAACACCTGTACAATACCACTCTTATTTTCACAAAAAAATATAGCCGGTCTAATACGGCCCAGATAGATTAAAATCCTGGCCTCGTTTCACTCTGTGGGAAAACGCAAGTCTGCCGAATAATGTAAGCACTGTCCCGTTCCGTGCAGACTTTTATTTCAACTTATAGAGGGATACTGTTATGCAACATTTAGCTGTCAAAGAACTTTATTTTTAAAATCAATGTTCCATTATTGTACAGGCAAAACGCGTTCAACCTGTGAAATGGGATTCAACTACACTGTAAAGAAAAACGACATTTTTACAGTACAAAGTACTGTTCATCTCGCGCACAAACTCGATCACAGTGAATGTGCTGTATCTTTCTTTGGTTTCCTGACTATAATAACATGGAAAATACAGTAGTTGAGTAAAATTAACAGCACAATGTGCTGGCAATTTGGACGCCAGCAGTTTGTACTGTAAAAAAAAAATGCGTCCAAATTGCCAGCTCATTGTGCTGTTAATTTTACGCAATTACTGTATTTTCCATGTTAATATAGTCAGAAAACCAAAGAAAGATACAGCACATTCACTGTGATCGAGTATGTTCTGGCAAATCTACAGTGGGTTTTTTACAGTGTACAGAAACTTGTTATCAAACATGTTATTAAACTTCTTATTGTACAATCTATACGTGAAAACGTATCACATTAAATGTCTGAAAAATGTTCTTTAAATCGTAATAATTGCGCGTTGATATTTAAAATATTTTTTTATTCAACTGTGCTTCTGCATAAAACTCCGAAACGTTTAGCTTTAAAATCTAAAAAGAAAAGAAAAAAGTAAGTAAGGTCAAAAGTTACAGCTATTTAAATCACCTTGTAAACTTTTGGGTCACATAAAAAATGTTATATCTGTATGTGGAAACTATTATTCACCTTTTAGAAACAATGAATTATATATCGCTAAACCGCCATTCTTCTTTATTCGAGAAAAAAGTAATTTTAACAAAAAGACGTCTTTTCTTTTAATTGGGCATTAACAGTAACTCTTTTTTCATTTAAACATTTGTAATTTTTGTGCATAAAAGTTGGTATAAAAATTAATTTAAAGCCTCTTCATTTCTAAGAGAAACTTATTAATTATAAAATGGATATTTCTTCTCTTTTACAAATAAAAGTTGCCAATTTCAGTTCGGATTTTTTTTCAGTTTAAAATAACGAACAATCTTTCTCTAGTGATGTACTTTTGCAAATTCTACGCAAATTTGGGAGAATAAATAGAACTTTTTACAGCTGTGAAATGCTTGGCATTATGAGAAAAATGATTTTGGTTCAGGATATTTTCCTTCTAAAAATCCCTTGTCTATGAGGGCTGTATGATACGTACCTGGCCTTGACAAGTAAAACACATTTTTATGTCTAAAATGTACTTTATTTTTCAATATAATCTCTTTTTTGCTCAATACACTTAGCCCAACTTTTTTCTGTTTTTTGTAATCCCTCTAAAAAATATGATTTCTCCGACGCTTCAAAATATGTGTTGTTATCAGCAATAACCTCATCATTAGAGATATTTTTTAGCCATTTTTCCTATTTGGAATTAGAAAATAATTTCTAGGGGCTAAATCTGACAAATATTGTGGTCGCGGAAGCAGTTCGTATTCTAATTCATGGAATTTTGCCATAGCAACAACACAGGTGTGCACGCGTGCCTTGTCTTGATGAAAGAGAATTTTTTTTCTTCGCCAGACGCGGACATTTTTCTTTCACAACGTGGTTGGAACGATCCAGTAAGTTGGCATAATATTCTCTATTCATCGTTTTGCTCTTTTCAAGGCAATCAAGGATAATTATGTTACATGCATCCCAAAATACTGTAGCCATAACTTTGTTCGCAGATAAAGTTGCCTTAGCATTTTTTGGCGCAGGTTGGTCACAAAAAAACCACTGTTTGGACTGTTCTTCAGTCCCTGGTGTATTGTGATAAATCCATGTTTCGTAAATAGTTATGAATCGACGTGAAAAATCATTTGGATTGCGCTTTAATTTCGCCAAACTTTCTTTTGAAAATGACACTTGAGTATGTTTAATGTCAATACTGAGCAATCGCGGCACCCATCTTGCGGAAAGTTTTTTCATATGCAAATGAGTTGTTAAAATATTTTGCACTCGTTCATTTCAAATGCCCACAGTCTAGGCAATCTCGCGTACTTTCACTCTCCGATCGTTTATCACAATATCGTGGATTTTTTAAATCATTTCTGATGACGTAACCTCAGTTGGACAACCTGGACGTTCTTCATCAAAAATGCTCGTACGGCTGCGTTTGAATTCATCTGCCCAGTATTGTATGGCTGATAACGAAGATGCAGAACCCCCATAAACTTCTCTGAGTTCCGCTTTAATCTCATCATTTGTTTTCTTTTGCAAAAACAGATATTTTATCACTGCTCGATATTCAATTTGTTTCCATTGCTCAAATATCACCAAAGTTGTTTTATTCAAATAGATTCCAATCACAAAGTACGCCACGTAGCGACTTGGTAATTTACTAGGTGTGCTGTGAAAGATCACTTTTGCGAAATAAATCATTTTTTAAATTCTAGTAGCGCCAGTATTCCAGTAAATTGTAGTAGCGTCTAGTAGCTAGTTCTCTGGCCGAGGCCAGGTACTTATCATACTGCCTATTACATCTAACAGTGCGGAGCTTTCAAAGCTCCTTGTTTATTCCCAAGATATTAGAAATAAAATAGGAACTTTCAAAGTTCTTACAAACTGGAATTATCACATCATCAATATTTTACTAATTTTTATCTAACATAGTACCATAAAATCGGGTTACTTAGGCCCTGGTGTGTTACTTGGACCTAAAACAAAAAAAGGCTTTAAATCAGTTTTGGATTAACTATATGGAGAGTATTGGCGTCATTCACTAATATTCTAACAGTTAGTAGCTCTAGCTAGCATCTGAAAGCATCCGGGGTGCTTAACAATGTTTCAGCTCTTTATCTCTTATTCTGATTGGGGTGGGTTTCTTTGTAATAAAAAAAGAAGTTGTATGATCTTTCCACTCTGCAGTTATACAGAAGATATAAATAAATTTACATGTCATATTTAGTCCTTAAGAAAATAACAACAGTGTTACGTAGCTAAAAATTACTCAACGCAGTTAAATGTATAAATAATGAAGTGAATGCAGTTAAACTAAAAATAGGGTTATTTGAACCCACTTCTGAACTGAGTCTAAATAACCTCTAACCACTTTTTTTTATGCTAAATTTTTTTTCTAAAAGTAGATTTTATAATTGCTTTTTTGTTAATTTTATTTCATTAGATGGTTTATCCCATATTCACGTAAATGTATTTGTAGATATGAGACCAAAAGATCCCCAGATTTATAAAGGGCCTCATCAGAGCAAAAAGTACGCAAATTTTACAGCTGAAGTTTTAGAAGAATGTTTAAAGGCTATAACAAGGGAACTGTCTTAAAGAGACACATAAGTCTGTTTTGAAAATAAATAGCTAAATGAGTATTTTCCACTATACCTGGTGTGATATAAAAAAGAGAAAGTAATTTACCGACACTGATGAAAAGGGATTTTTTTCAGCTCCAATGTAAAATAACTTTTCCATGTATTCTTTCATATTAAGACTTGGTAGCCAAATATAAAAAAAACTTCTAAAATATCGTATTCACCATCATACAATTTATGATGCATTTTCGTTTCATTTTTCAATTTAATTTCTAATTTAAATAACCATTCTTATAACCAAAATGACTACATATGTTATTTCGAGATCCTAGAACCTGCTTGAGATCTTCGCTTATTTAAATTGTTTATTTTATGAAAAGGGAAGTTTAGGTCCAAGTAAGCCAATAACTTATTACGTATATAAAAACGTTAAAATTGTGGTTTGAAATAGGCCTAAAGTTTTAGAAAAGTATCACAAAAGTAAGTAAAAATTTGGTTATCATCACAATTAAAGTTTTTATGATATCGTTAGGTAAGAAATGTACAAATTTTTCACTTTTTTGGTTCAAGGTAATCCGATTTTATAGTAAATGTTTTGAACAGGGATTAAATCTTATACGCTAGGTTTTGTATGCCCCTCCAGCCTCCATGTTTTTTGTTAATACTGTTGTTTTGCCTTAGGGAAAGCCTGTTATGTCCTTATCCCATGTGAAAGTGGTCATTTTAAATACAAACTAAATATATATATATATATTTACATTTTTTTTTTTTTTGTTATTCAAATAACACTGTGTTTTTACAGAATTAAATATAAAATGATTGTCTGAAAAACATTATAGTAGATTTTAGACATTTTCTGAGTAATTTTCTTTTTGAAGTATCATACATTTAATTACGCTGGGTAGAGTGGAAAAACTCGGAGGAAGCATAATTCGATGGGGCTTGTTTTTTTTTTTTTTTTTTTTAATGCAGGGTGTTTAAAAAAATGTATGCACAGCTGCACGCACCGGTTCCAATAATCTTCATTGAGAGCGTGGATTAATATTGGAATGGACGCTTAAATTTTAAATACCTACTTCGTGAGCCTTTCTACTAGGGTTTCAACGTAGTTTGATGATGTTACAATATTTTAATCATAGCGCCACACTGAATTGTTGCTACTTCTGCTTTCAATTTCATAAAATTTAGTTAGTTTGATTATGACTGTTTTTTTCAGTCAGCTTTCTGTTAAGTCCGCCACCTAAGTTTATAATACATGCAAATTTCTATGTTTTTGTCTCTTGTTGTGTATGTGTAACTCAATACAGTCATATTCGATCCAGACTTGCTTTTTTATTTTGTCTCTTTATTATCAGCGTGGTTCCCAGATTTTCGAATGAGTAGGTGTAAACAGAAAGTGTGACATCTTTCTTTTTCTTTTCCTTTCTGCTTCGGTTTTGAGTGAGAATTTTTTTTTACTTCTGTTTTTGTGTTTTACCGAGCAGAATGAAATCTCAAAAAGAACTTTATGGAATTTCACTTTTTGAAGGTGATAGTAAAATGTTTTTGGTCTGGAAAAGGCGAGTAATTGTAATTTTTTCCACTGAGGAATTAGAGGGCTTTTTGGAACACGAACCAGCTGATAATAAAGCTGTGGATATTGTGAAAACAGAAAAGGTATGCTCTACTGTTATCACTGTTAAGTGATAGAGTTCTTGCATAGCTTCAAGATGAAAATACTGCGCATAAAATTTGGAATAAATTTGAACGAACCAATGATACGAATCGTGCAGGGAATCAAATTATGATTCGGAAGAGATTGGCAACTATTAAGAAAGATCGTGGAGTGTCGATTAAAAGTCATATTGACGAAATAAATTAATTAATTTCGGATCTCAAACTCTCTGGAGCGGAAGTAAGTGAAACCGATACGATTGTTTACATTTTGATGTCGTTGGTGCAAGAATTTGAAAATGTTAAGACTGCTTTAGAAAATCAACCGAATGCTGTTTGACAGTGGATTTTGTTACACAAAGACTCTTAAATGCTGAAGCACTTCTACTTGATTCAAGGAAAGGAAGAGTGCATACCAAGTGCTCCTATGATAATACTGCGTTTGTGTCATCCACTGGCAAAGAATTTTTATGTAAGATTTGCAATCAAAAGGGGAATACAGCGAAGTATTGTAGAAAGAAACTTACGTGTTATCAATAAGGAAAGACTGGGCATTTTAAAAGTAACTGTAAAGCTATTAAAAAGTCAAGTCAAGCTTCGTGTCTTCAGCAGTGCCTTTTGTTGCAGGAAGCGTTAGAAAGAATGAATTTATTGTAGATTTTAGTGCAACTTACCGTATGTGTTCCAATGAGAAATATTTCACGTCCTTAGTACCATCTTCAGGAACTGTTAAAAGTGCCTCAAAAACAACGAATCTTGAAATTAATAGTGTTGGAAATATCATCGGAATATTATCAAGCTGAATGACAATTATTCTAAGCATTGTACTTTATGTTCCAGACTTAAATGGGTAGATTTGATTTCCGTTAGAAAATTTTTAAATGGAAAGTATGCAGTTATTTTCAAAAAAGAAAAAATGTTTATTGAAAAAGGAAAAAATCGGTTATGTTTTGGTGAATGTGATTGGAATAGACCATACGTAAGTGACTTTGCCTCTAATTATGAAACTGTTCTCGCATCAAACGAAACTGATTCTGAAATCTGCTATCGTAGATTGGGTCATCCGAGCGACAAAGTGTTGAAAGACCTGAAACTTTCGACACCCCTTTTATTTTGTGATGTTTTTTCGGACAAAACAGAGCACAACACCAATAGGAAGAGGACAAAGAAAAAGATAACCTAATCCAATGACTGTTATTCACACTGACATATGTGGACCTATAGTTCAGCTCTATTGACAACTTAACGCCGTACTTCTTGAAATATGGAGAACATTCCGATTTGAAGACCATAGGTGTTTTT
Organism: Maratus speciosus; assembly: GCA_963932465.1. Lineage (NCBI taxonomy): Eukaryota > Metazoa > Arthropoda > Arachnida > Araneae > Salticidae > Maratus > Maratus speciosus. The sequence continues at coordinate 326,785,521 of OZ010787.1, forward strand.
GGATGCAGTGCCTACATGTTAATTCCTTCTGTTCATCAAAATAATCTTGACGATATGGCTAAACGGATGATCTTCATAGGCTATTCTTTAATGGATTATCGATTGTTGGATCCTGAGACAAAGCATATAAATATCAAGGAAGGCCAAATTCGATGAAGAGAAAAAGGAAAATATAAAATCAAAATAATACAGCCTAGAAAATTCCGAACTGACTGATTGTGAAATTAACCCAGATGTTCAAGAAAGTACGACCCAGGTAGCACACAGGTATCGGCCAATGTCCCTATCAATATTGGCCAATATCTCGAAAGTCACTGAATATCAGACGTCAAATTTACAATATCTGCCGATATTTACAGATGTAATTTAAAATTAGTTTTTAAAAGAATGCATACAAACAATTTTTTTGCATTACTTATAACATTATAATACGTAAATAGTATTCTAAACAATAAAATTTAACAATTTTGTCATTTTTAGAAAACTTGATTTTTTAATGCCTTATTTTTAATATTTTATTTACATTGGCCAATGTTGTAAAAATGATATTAGTTCAGATATATCTATCGACATTCGTAAAAACAATATCATTTTTCAGATATTTCAAGATATATCTGTCGACATTTAGATATCTGACGAAGTTTGTAATTTTGACCAAAGTGAATGGAAAGTTCTGAAGGACCGCCAATTTCTACCGTTTTCGGTTTCCATCGAAGAGTATTTAATGGAGACGCCTGCCAAGAAATTTGCATTATATAAAAATTTTCTTTAGGAATCTATAGTTATTTATATATATGCATATATTTGAAAAAAATTACATAGAAATCTATTGAAATTGGTATGGAAAATTTTCTCCAGTACAATTTATATAGAAATCTTTAGAGATTGCAATAGAAAAATTTCACAAGAAAAGCATATCGTATTAAAATCTATTGATAACTCTATAGAAAAACTTAATAAGAAAATCTGCAATTATTGCTCTAGAACTATTTGTATTTTAAAAAATAATGTAGTGCCTATAACAATTGTTAGTTTTATAAAAAACGAAAGATGCTTTCTTTTTATTACATAATGTTTATACATAAAAAAGAGATAAATTTATGTATTTTTTAATTGATACTACGTTTATTTTTTTAAAATAGTCTCGAATTTCAGACTTTTAAAATAATTTTATTTATTGAAAGAATACAAGTTTAGTTTCAAATGTAGGTCATTAGTTTTCAACACAATTTCTTTTTAAATTTCTAACAAACTTAATAATAAAAAGTGATATTTAAATAAATTTTTGTTAAAAGAATGTAAAAAAAGAAGTCGATTGTGATTGAAAGAGTATGGGATAATTAAATTATAATTTTGTCAAACATTTTTTTCGTCACTAACAGAAAAATCTACTCCCGCCACTTTCTATTGAAAGTTTCTTATTACTACATTTTGCCTGGGTATCATTCATTATGCTTTAAAATAGAACCAGTTTTTTCTGCCATATTCCATAATAAGACTTGAAATCTTTTGAGCGTAAACATCGTTCACTACATTTGCAAATCGCATTTGTTGGGGTTCGAAAAAGAAATTAATATCTAAAAAGTTATAATTTAATATCTGAAAATGTTATTCTGGAATATTAGAAAAATATATCGCTCAATGTTAAATAATGATATTCAGCAATGACAGAAAAAGATATCACTTAATGTCACAAACTGATATTCAGAGATGTTGGGAAATATCGGCCAACATTGCCAAATATAAAAAAATAATATTCGTGGAATATCTTTTTTTTTCGGGGGGGGGGGTCATTTAACGTTGGCCAATATTACATTTTGATATCGGCTAATATCTGATTTTGATATTGATCGATATCTTTGTGCTACCTGGCTAGATGATGAAGAGAAATAAGATAAAACAAGAAAATCCGAGAGATTAATAAAGCAATTCGTTCGGTATCCAGATCCCGAGGCGTGTGAAGCATTACTTTGGCAACAAGAAACTTTACCTTTTGGTGATATCAAATTTCTCCCTGCTGATGATCAACGTTTGTGGAAGGAAGCTATGGATGCAGAGATAGAAATCATGAAGATGAACGACGTCTGGGATCTCGAAAAACTACCACCTGACAAGCGAGCTGTTTCCTGCAAATGGGTGTTTACCCTAAAAAAAGATGGACGATATAAAGCGAGGCTTGTAGGTCGTGGTTTCCAGCAAAAAGAAGGACTGGACTACAGTGAAACGTTTCCCCCTATAATAAGTATGCAGTCTTAACGTTTAGTGTTTGTTGTGATTTTAAATGAAGACCTACATGAATTTGTATTGGATGTAAAAACAGCTTTCCTGAATGGCAAGTTAAATGAACTTGTTCTTATAGATCAGCCGCAAGGCTATGGTAATAAAAGTGGACGAAAATATAAGATTAAAAGAAGTTTATATGGTCCCCCACGACAACGGTTTGAAATGTTTCTTTAATTTGCTGCAAATTAAATTTTAAATCTCTTCATAATAAACCTTGTATTTTTATTCGTTACAGAGTAATGGTCCTAAAATAATTATTGCTCTTTATGTAGATGATATGTTAGTAGCAGGTTCCGGTGCAAATAAAACAGGACTCCCACTCAGTGTTACCAGATTGGGGACTTTTTTGTCCCCAGATTGTTGACTGTCACCACTTTTTTGAAATAGAATTATTCGCCCTATTTAAAAATAGATTAAAAGTTCTGAAAAATAAGGCAATTTATACTGTTTTAAAAAGTGGTGATATTCAAATAATCTGCATTAAAAAAGTCCCCAATCTGGCAATACTGCCAGATTGGGTCCCACTAGGTCCGTTTTTTGAACACTACTTTTATTTAAAGAAAAATATTCCTTATAAATGTCGTAGAAACATACCGGGAAGAGCGTTTTTCTTGCAATTGTTGCAGAAACCTATCACGAATTTATTTCTAAAAAAATACTGGGTTTCAAAAAATTGACCAGTAGAAGCCCTGATGAAACTAATGTACAGGGGTGAGATTTCCGACTTTTTGCACACCAGTATAATCTTTGAGAAAATGTTATTTTATTTAATCGGAACAGCGTTGTGATTTAAGAGTACAACATTTTCTCTAAGATTTTACTGGTATGCAAAAAGTCGGAAATCTCATCCCTGTAATGTAGTTATTTCCTTACTGTCAAAAGAGTTTCACATGTCAAAGTCCGAAAGTGTTTCAGTATTTCTAGGTATTCAAATGAAATTCAACCCTGATAGTTTAATAATGGATCAAGAATCTTATATAATTAAAAAGTTAAGTTGGTTTACTATGCTAGAATGTAAGCCTAGTGATATTCCTATTTCTACTAAGTCCACTCCATTGATTTCAAAAATGGAAAACCACTTAATGGTCCATACCGTGAACTTCTAGGTTGTTTGCTGTATGTAGCATATATTTCACGACCTGATATTTTGTATGCCGCTAACTGTTTGAGTCAAATGCAGTAAAATCCTACTGAAGTTGCATGAATTACACTAAAAAAAATCTTAATATATTTAAAAGGAATATTGGCTTTAAAACCTGTTTATAAAAAAAAGAATTATGATCCTAAATTATCCATGTATGTTGATGCCGATTGGCAGGAAAACACAAATGCCCGGAAATCAGTAACAGGTTATACTTTGATGTTCTGCAACATACCTATTCTTTGGTATTGTAATAAACAAAAATCAGTTGCATTATCTTCAACTGCAGCTGGTAATTGCCTTAACTAAAAAATTACAAGACCGCTATGGTTTAAAAATATTGCTAGTTAAATCGTAAATATTAAGGACTTAGTTATTTTTTAGGATAATCAATCCTGCATAAAATGTATCAGTAATGAGAGCAGTTATGGTGGAATGAAATGTAATGATATAAAACTGAAATTTGTTTGTAATGTTGTAAAAGAAAATAATATCAAGATTGAATGTACTCCTAGAAATATGTAAATTGCTGATGTGTTTACAAAGGGCGTTATCTAAAGCTAAATTTCATGAACTGTTATTTATTTGCTGTTTGTTTAAGTAATGTTTAAACTACGTTATATTATTGTTAATGAATGCTTACCAGAATTTTCTTTAAGTTTATCTAATGCAATGCTAGATTGTGGTGGTTTCTAGCAGGGTTTCTACTTAGTTTGATGATGTTAGAATAATGTAATCATAGCATTGCAGTATATTGTTGTTACTTCCGTTTTCACTTTTATACAATTTAGTCAGTTTAACTATGATTGGTTCTTTTAGCCAATTTTCTGCCAGGTCCGCCACCTAAGTTTATAAATAGATGTAAAGGTCTATTTTTTATCTCTTGTTGTGTATGTGTAACTCAATACAGTTGTATTAGATCCACCCTTGCTTTTTAATATTGTCTCTTTATTATCAGTTGATAACCGCGGTCTTCCACAACGCATTGCTTTTGAACCTCTGCCTCATACGTATCTCTAATTATACGGATTGTAAATGAATAAAGGGGAGTGTCTGAAACTCTTTTCTAACCTACCTCTGCACTTCAGCTACATTTTCGAGCTTCAGTTAATATCTTAGGGCAAATTTCCTTTGCTTAAAACTAAGTTTGGTTTCTGTTATTATTTCAAGTCAGTCAAACCTGAAAGGAAAAGAACATGCCAGTTATTAGCACCTTTAGCCAATTAATTTTGTATACATTTTTAAAAACACCTTGTATACAGGGTGATTCAGCACTCCCGTTTCAGAGCTTGATTTAGACACGGACCCGAAAATTCTGCTTAAAGCTAACCCGACAAAAAAAAAAAAAAAAAAAAAAAAAAAAAAAAAAAAAAAAAAAAATCTACTCAAAACCGGCACGAAACCGAAATATTCAAAACTGAACGCGAAGTGAAAGAAAATGAATCCATGTCTTAATACAATTATGAAAAATTAGTCTACACTATATCTCTAATATCAACTATCAACTATCAACTTCATCGTATTTGAATCAAAATGAACGCTATACTATGTGCAAATACCTTTTTTCTTTCATTTGAAAAATATTCAGGACTTTCTTTTGAAAAAGTGGGTGAACACGATCGACCCTCAACAACAAAATTATATTCAACCTGATCAGACTTGAACCGCAAATTCAAAGTTGTCCTTTTTAATAAATATGTTGTATAGAAATTTCAAAAATGTACCTACCAATTTCCTCATTCTACCTTGACTGAACACCGTGTATTGTATGAATTTAAGGGGACAGTTTACTTCAAAATTGGTCCAAAACTCGATTTTTTATTATTATTATTAAATGAAAGCTTGTTTAATTGTGAATATTTTGACACCTCATTTTTACCCATACAGCAATTATATCTCGATATATTGTAAATTTTGTTAATACACCCAGCGCAATTACTCACACAAATTAAAACTTTAAATGCCCTTTTCTCCAAGTTCATATTTTCGTCACTTTCCTGTTTTAAAAATGCTTAGGCTTTTTTTGCATTTGAGATAGAGATTAAAACTTTTTTGTCTATGTTCTTTATTATATATGTAATAAATCTGCACATGGAATTAGCCTTCAGGTTTTTCGTTTTTTTTTTTTTTTTTTTTTTTTTTAAATAAAAGTATATAAAGAAGTGTTAGATTGCATCGTTTTTCACTATATATATATCCAGAAAAAAAAGTATATATTAAATGTAATATTAGATGTATCTAAAAATCCATGCGCAGTCTTGTGTAATACACATTTGAAAATCTAAAAAAAAAAAAAAAATTGGCAAAAATATCAATATTTAAAACATTAGTAGGGCTTTTAAAGAATTCAATTTTTTTTTAACTTTTAATTAAATATGCAGTTAAATTTTTTTTTTCAAAATTCACTTTTAGTTGAACATTGAAATGCATTGAGTTCACCATTTGAACCATATTTTTAAAAATAAACAAAATTGTTGAAAAGGTAAACCGTCCCCTTAAATGAGATGTTTATTTTTTTACCATTTTCTTGTACACTGATATTAAAAGTAGGTATTCAAAAATTATTAAAATTGTATACACCTCTTCTCTAGCCGGAAGCAGTTCCAGCTCGAGTCACTCTAGGAGTGACCAGCCTCTTGACACTATCAACACAACATGCAAAAAGTCAAGCTTCCTTGCCCCCTGTTTCATATATTAAAGCTATTGATATCTTCATGTCTAGCTGCACAGTTTTTGTATTTCTTTCTCTTATGGAATATGCTGTTGTGAACGTGGTACTGGAAGAAGAAGAGAGCACAAAAAAGAAAGTTAATAATGTTAGTAATGTAAGTATATCTTTTTTTGTTGCTCTCTCCTCATTTCTGTTACACCATATACAAATGAAATAATAAGTTTATACATTAAATTTTAATGATTCTCTTTCAGGACAGTATGAGAATTTTTAATCTACAACCTAAACTCCCCGGATTATCACCAGCTCAAAAACGGCGGAGGCGAGCTATCATGATAGACAGAGCATCAAGATTATTTTTTCCTTTGAGTTTTGTGATACTGAATATTTCTTATTGGGTGTATTATGTGGGTATACTGTAGATAATAGAAAAAAATGACTTAGAACATTTCGAAAAGTGAAGAATCAAGTTTCTTATGCTTAGTTTAGATTAGAAAATGTGAAACAATTGGAAAAATAAATAGATGTTTAGAAAAAAGTATATTTTAAGTTGAATATACTGATTTTTTTCTTGGCAGTTACGAATATAAAATGATAAACATACGTTCAGGTAATATCGTACTTCGGTACAGCATTATGAATACAATTTAATCTTATGTAGAAAGCAATGTCCCTCTTTCACATTATTTTTTTTATTGTTATTTTTTTCTCTTTTGCTGCATGAAATAAGCTGACAGAAAACTAGAAAAGATCTAAATATTATTGTCATTTCAGCTATAATAGTTAGTAAAATATCAACTTCTCATCATTTCAAAGCGACTATTTATGTTTTAAAGTATAACTTCTTCAAAACAAGTATAACTATAATTTCTAACATTCATTAAAGTAACATGTCAATAATACCTCAATATATTTAATACCTCAATAATAATTTCTGATAACGATCAAGAAAATATATCGATACTTTCAAGTATTGATAAGAAAGGAAAATATGCATTAAAAAAACAATATTATATAACTAAAATAAATTAATGTTTTTAAAAATATAAAGAAAGGTTTCTATATGATGTTTCTCAGCTTTTCCAAGAAATAACAGCAAAATGAATCTGTAAGCATTTTAATACGCCTGAAAAATAATGAACCGGGTGCATTATAAAAATATGGCTGTAAAAAATATCTATAGATGATATCAACTTTTGTATGAACAAAACTGCTTACTTATAACTGTCTTAAACTCCAAAATCATAAAGCAAATAAAATGTTTTGAAACAACAGCCGTTTACTCTATTGGCATTTGAAAATAAATAAATAAATAAAGCTTTCCGAGTAAATTTTGTTTTAATAATACACTGGCTCAACAGTCTAAAATATAAAGTGTTATAACAAAAACAGCATACCTTTGAACAATTGAGTGATTTCTACAGCCTCTCTTATGTAAGTCACACTAACTTATAAAAGAAACTATTCCAAAGAATAGTATTCACCTAATATAAAAGTACAGACCATCAGTAAAAAAATATACTCCGACTAAAATTGCCTTCTTAGGGGAGACCGGGGCTAGAAGGCGCAGTTTTTAGTTTTTGATTTTTACAAATTTTCTATTTTTAACAAACTTTAACTGCACTTTTAAAGAACAGACATTTGGCTATAAATACCCGGAGTTTTGAGTTTGCAGCTTTTGTAGTTTATGTTTAGCCTAAAGCCTAAAGTAAAAGGGAAATTGTGCGCCAACCTACCCCGTCACGAGGCAAATTGCCTATACCTATGGGGTAAGTTGGCACACGCTTTATAAAAATTTAAATGAAGCTCAAATAAGACACGCAGTTAAGCGAAATCAATTTCATTATTACCAGTAAGTTTAGACAAAGGCGTTATAGCCGTACAATGTAAATTCTATATTATACAGACATAAAAATAATGAATAAAACATTAACATTGAGTAACTTTTATCCTACTCTATATCATCATCATAGTTACAGTTGCCACAAATAAAAAATCGAATGTTTCCGTTTGGGCAAACCTCGTGTGCCCAAAATCTTGTATTGCAACCACTTTTCTCAGTCTTTGCTGTTTTTCAAGCTACCAGCGCACACCAAACACCAAGCCAACTTGCCCCATGTTTAATGCGCCTATTAGACCCATAATAAATTTCTTAAGGTCACGTAATCCTCTAAGCATAAATAATCCAAGTAAATCACATATGGGGTAGGTACAGTTAATCATACACTAAGAAAAACTGCACAAGTTAAATCGCAATTATTAAGATAAGTATTAGAAATTAGAAAAGAATGAAGCAACAAAAAATTACTTATGAGTGCAAAAAACAGAAAAATCGTAATAAATGTCCACTGCACGTAGGTAATGATGCAAAACTACACTGATGATTGTAAAAAGCAATAAGAAAGGTACTCTGTAAAGGGTTGCGCAATCTATTCAAAAACAGGCGATTTATAAGGACTGCGCCTACTTACCCCTGTAGCCAACTAGCCCCGGTCTTCCCTATATCTAATAATATTATCTTAATAAATTTTCTGAAATCATTTAATTTTGTACTGTCAGGAGACTTGTTAACTGCAATACATTTCAAATATTACTGAAAAATATGTTTTGTTAAGTTAATAAATTTACTACATTCTAATCTAATATAGTCTAGTTTTTTTCCTATGCAGGTTATTTATTCTTTTATCAAAAAACACTATGATGACATGATATCAAATACAACAGTACGCCATTATCAATTTTAAATCCACATTGTTCTTAAATCAGAATGCACTGTAAAAAAATTCCGCAACGTTCCTGGGAAAAAATGGGCAGCTGAGTTGCCCATTATTTCCAAGAAACATTTCTTGAAAATGACTGGAACTTTACTGTATATGTTAAAAACTTTCTACAGAAATGCCAGTAAGTTTCCTGCGAAATACCAGGAATATTTCTGTTGACAGCAAAACATTACTGAAATTTCACAGCATGCGGGATCCGCAGACGATTTTTGCATTTCCAGTTGACAATTGTCGCTTTATTATAATTATTTGTTAGAATGAAAAAATATTTTGAAATTGACATCAAAATTATTATTTATAATTTACACGAAAAAATAAATTTTCAGTTAAAATTCAATAAAGTAAATATATATATGATATATTGTTTCTGAACTTTGCTTAAAATATAAAAATATATAAATGTAAATAATAATTAGAAAAAAAATCTAGACATAAAATATTTTGGATTTTCGTCAGTAATTATGTTAGTTTACAAGTTAGATAAAATACATATAAATTTTCATGAAAAAAAAAAAACTAAACGTAATTGTATATTTTTTCCGAAAAAAAAAATTCAAATTTGCAGCAATTCAAAGTGTCAAATATATATCAAATTTAAATCAAATTGTAATAAAGTGTTAAAATATAAAAGTAATTAAAAAAGAAAAAAAATCAAGAGGTAGCATCGAACTCGGACTGTACGGGTGGCGTGCGAGCCTTCTGCGTCCACACCACGAAAGACACGTTGAGAGCTGCAAACTAATGGGTATTTGAAACGTATGCTAAACCTCGGCATCTAATTTCTGAAAATCTAAGGCCCATTTGAAGAAATCCTTTCACAAGAATAATTAGAGATAAGAACTCTAAAACATACTTTAAATTAATCAAAATCGGTGAGAATCATGTTTGATGGTCCCCTGGTTAATGGAGATCCAAATAATAGGTGTATTTTTTTACACGGTCTGCTCGTTAAACATTCCACAGACAAGTACGAGAGATAATCTCTTAGCGATGTCACAGAGGTATTGTATTTTCATCTGAATTGTCTTGACAATAGAGACGAAAAGGATTATGTCGTCTATTGATTTATTTGCATTCCATATTGATTGTTTTACATTCATTTAAGGAATTCGTTTTCGACACTCGCGCGCGAGCAACGGATTATAGCAAAAAAATAATAAATGGCGGCCGCAGCGTTTTGCTGTTTCCAACTTTTGTTCAGGAATGTTTCAGATAAGAAAACCAGAATTTCACAGGAACGAGCTAAATTATTCTGAAAACATGAGAAAAGGCGAAACGTTCCTGGATTTTACATGGAACGTTACCATTTTTTTTTACAGTGTGTGATTTGAAGTTTGTATGTACCACAATCATGAAAGTACTCAAATTTGTGCATAAAGAAATGTTTCAGATATTTTAATTCATATTCTAATATATTGATCTATCTATATACATTTATTTAACTATAAAAATAATATACATTTTATTATCACCTGATATTTTTGCAATTTTAGACCACAAAATATTTTAAAGATAAATCTTTATATAGTTTTCTCTAAAAAAATATTGTTTTTATTTTTAAAAAAAATCAAATATTCGGGCACTAAATTGAAATATCTAAAACATGCACGGTTGTGTGGAAAAATATTGCACATATTTTGTTCAAAATTCACAGTTACCATAAATCTCCAATCAAGTAGTGTGGACCTTTCTTTTGTTTCTATATAAGATTTCAGCATAAACCATAGCCGAATGCGCCAACAGAAATCTGACATGAGTTTCTTCATTGCATTATGTACTTCAAGTGTTAAACTGAAAACATAAAGCCATTTCTTCTTAGTAAAGAACAGAATTTATAAATTTTTTGCGCATCGTTATTGATACATTATTGATTCATGCAAAACACTGAAAAAATTATTATAATTTTATAGTGCGACAGAGAAAAACCAATAAAATCTGCAAATAAACTAAACTGACTATATGCTCATTATTATCTATTATCTCAGTCAATTCTTTGTCAGTAAAGAACAGAATTCAAATCTTTTTGTGCTGAATCGGCCTTTTTAAATCATTAATTCATTCAAAATAATGAAAAAAAAATTATAATTTATGATGCAACATAGATAAACCAATAAAAGCTACAGATAAAATAAACTGATTTCTTCATCACCTATTACGCCAGCAGGTAACAATTGTTAATAGATGTACACCTTCATTTAGGAATCCAATGAGGGATTAGTCATAGGAGGATGGTAAATGCAAATGCATGCGCTTATATGAGGCACTAATTAGATTAAAAGATAAATAAAACAAACCCACACACACATATATACATATGTAAACAAGGTGTCCCCTTTCCTTTACCGTTATCCAATAACTAATTCCTAAACTGTTAATTTTAGAAGTATGATTCTACCAAATGTAGGTATGAGGTAATTAGAAGTATAGTTCTACCAATTACTAAACGATTGCCTGGATGAATTGTATTGGCTAGAATGTCGTCCAGATAGATCAATGGGAAGAGCATTGGCAATTAAAGCCGAAAGATTCTGGTTTCGAATCTCATCCCGAACACATTTTTACTCAGTTGAAAAAATTAATACTTGCATGATTTATTTACAAATCAGTATGATTGCATTAAAATAATAAAAAAGTGTATGGTTCTAGCTGCAAAAAATTTCAAATGTTGTTTTCCATCATATAAAAGCCATTTACTTCAACCAGTTATTTTTTTTTTTAAGTTACGAAATTTACATTTGTATACGGTCTCTGAGTCTTATAAGTTACATTTAGAAAACTGTCTTCATGCTGTAAGATGTAAAAAAGTAAAAATTCCATTCATCTACGATCAAAATTTAACAAATTATGCTACTTCGAATTTTAAGAATTTTCAGTATTTTCTGGCACTAAAAACGCATTTTCTTGTTTTTAACCTAACTTATAGCAACAGAAGACCACATAAAAATCTAAATTTTGCAGCAAAAATAAATAAATAAATATTTGGACATAAATCACTTTTGATATATTGAAGAACAACATAAGAAACAATATTTGAGCTGAAACTGTACTTCTAAAGCTAACGAATTAAGATTTAGCTATTGGATAACGGTAAGAGGACTGTATACATGAGTATGTTAGCTGATTTGCTTTGTTCTATTTAAAAGTTTTGCTGAGTTTCAGCAATTTCGTCCCATATATGGAAATCAGAAATTGTGCATGTTTATGAAATAATATTTTTGGCATACTACTTTCGTAAACAATTCTATTAAAATAATGTTATATGCACAAGCATGTGATACAACAGGAATAATTTTTAAATCTTTTTTAACCTCTGAAAGAAAAAATAGCATGTAACGTTTCTGCTCCAAAGAACTAAAAAATCTTCTTAAAACATCATCAATAAATTTCAAATGCACTAGGCCTTTCAGAAGTACTTAGTCTTTCTTCGTCAGGCGCAAAGAAGACGTGCTTCTACTATCAAAGCAGCAGCAAGACTGACATGAAAGATACAGGAAAGGAAACAAGTTGAAGAAACTGCCAATAGAAAGTAGAAATCAACAGCTAATAGGAAAATAGAATACAACAGCCAATTACAGAAGAGCGTAATCCAAACAGAGGAACACAGAGTAGAAGGGGAATTAGGTAACAAATTTGAAAAATAAGTAAATAAAATAAATTTAAAAATAAATTATAATAAAAGGAAAGCACACACATATATAAAATATATGGGAACACATGAAATAAAATAAAAATGAAAAATAAGTAATAAAAAAGTAGAAAACAAGAATTCTGCTTTTTCAGAATTTAGTGTCACCCCCTTTGAAAAATAAAAACGGTCAAGTGCGAGCATTACTCGCGCACAGAGGGTTCCGAAAAATAAATATATGAATTTGTAATTGAATTATATTAAAAAAAAAAAAAAAAAAAAAACGTTGCTAAGACTTTGAAAAAAACTATACAACATAGGGTTGGGTATAACTGTACATATTATAAAAGTGTAAATGGGTATACCATGAAAGTTCAAAGAAAAATGGAACCTAAATAATATCAAATATAGCTATTCGTATAACTCTTTTCTTTTTAATATTATCCTAATCTGTTTATGATGAACTTAATTCGGTACTGACAATAAAAGCAGTGCATAGTTAAACTTCATTTGGCATTTCATGAAACTAAATTCAGCGTAGTAATAACCTTTATTTCTACAGTGTAGCTAAAACAAAACCTTTGTTCAAAGTTTAAATTTGGCATTGTGCTAAGCGCGCTTCGAATTGATGTCTCAAAGTTGCAACGCCGCCTTGGTCAGTGCCACGTTTTTCCAGACAGGTTTTTGATTAATTTTTAACGTCACTCGAGGCGTATTGAGAGATACAATCAATGCAAACTATCGCGAATCCCACAGTATTTATGCGATTCATTCTAATTAAATCTTTCGAGGGCGATGCCCTTAAAATACGGACACCTAATTTTAATTCCAAAACAGACAAACGGCACCAAGAATATTTAATTAAAATTTTTCTCTTATCATGTACGTGAAAATAAGCAAGTTCGCATTTTCTAATAAATTCGTTTATAAATTCTGGTGTCAGTTCATTATTTCATAAGTTTATAAATAGAATTACTCCGCGCCGGAAAGGATTAAGTGGTCGCGGGACTCTTAAAGCTTCAAAATTTAAGAAATTTTAATTTTTTTAAATGTTAAACTCCTATTTTTTCTGAATATTTTGATATAATTGTTTCCTTGAAATTCCCATTACAACAGAAGTTTTGGCTTTTAGAATTATACCCGCTCAATAGCTGAAGCGGCGTTTCCGAAACTTTAAAGTCATTATTTTCCAAATGGCGTTTTTGGGCATAACGTGCAGGATACCTCAAAAACTTCTGAATATTTTTTCATGAAATTTTCAAAACATATATTTCATGTTAGTCTGTATAAACTGAACCTAAAATTTCCTTTTTAACCCTTAAATGCCTGGTGTTGCTTTTCGACAACATACCCAATTTAGGCTGTAAAATACTATTAGAATAATATTGAAGCTATAATGCCTAATGTTGCCAATAAAATACATTCTGAAAATATTATTAATTCGATTTTCAATATTTAGATGTCAACACTTGTGCTGTTTAAGAATAAAGATAGATTTATTTTTTTCAATTATTGATGCATGTTCTTTTTGTTTTGTTTGGAAGCTTGCGAAAAACCCTATTTTGTTCTGCAGTGAGGAAGTAAAATTTATTTCTTATCATAGTTTTCAAAATTCTTGTGTGTTTAATATTATAGAATTTTATCTAGGAAAATTATTTTTCCAAATACACACCAGTATTGCCGATTAGTAACAAACAGTTTTTTAGCCGTAAACCATACTTAAAACAAAATACGATTTTTTTTTAGTATTTTTCCCATGATTTATTTAAAAAAAGAAAGCCGAAAAACATTTTTTAAATGATTTTTGAAAACTCAGGCATTTAAGGGTTAATGTTCAAAAAAATATTTCTTTAGGTGATTTTACTCTTGAAATTTTCAAAATTTTGTATTAGCTAAATGCAACATTGCATTAAAAATATAAAAATGCTTTAAATACAAATTTATTTAAGTTCAAGGAAATTATTACAATCTGAAGTATAAGTAAGCACCAAAATTTTCATTCTAGTTGCAATATTTATTTTGTAACCTTGCGCGTAAAGTGTTATGCCAATTTTTTGTTCGACAAATGTCTAACAGTTTCGAGCCCCCTATAAATACTAATTCTGTATCTTGCAATTTTTTAAATACGTGAAATGAAAGAACATACTTATATCTTTCATCCCAATTAAAATTGTGTTTTAAAATCATATACATTTTAAGACATTAAATGTTGAAAATGGTCTTTTTTTCATTTTTTCCACTTTTTAGAGTCCCGAGACACCTTAAATAAGTATGTTTTTAACAATTTGACGTTTATTGTTTTTATAATATTACTGGACATTACATTATACATATATATCATTAAAAGTTGTTAACTAGGCATAGAGTACACCGCCCCTGTCCTTGTGTATGTCCAAACTGACCGTACCTTTAAGGGTTAATATCTCGGCTAATTACCGATGATTTTTTTCGAAAATCATTATCAACAATACTTTTATTCTTCTGCAACGATAGGTATATTCAGCGATGCTCAACAATTTTTCTGAATGCCCGTAAATCGAAATTTGTGTATAACAGTAATTACTGAAAAACTATGTGACCTAGGGTAATCGCTATAATTTTCCGGCAAGGTTTATATTAACGTCTACTACCTCTAATTTTTTCATAATTTTAGTTTCAGTAGATTTGGAATTAGATGAGGGGGACATATTTTTGAGCTACATTTTCAACAATATCTTTGAAAATATGATACCTAAAATTAAAAGGAATGTATTTTTGAGTTCAGCGTTAGAAAAGCTTCCACAGGATACCCCACATGATATACAAAGAAAATATGTTTTTTTTTTCAAGTAGCATAATTAGCCCCTCTACTTTTTTACTAAATATATTTATGAATGTTTATTAATCTGAAAATATGTGGGTCAATGGTCTTTATTACTTCCCCGAATTTGAACTTTCCACGTTCCATAGTTTGCGAGTAAAATGGCTGTGACAGACAGACGGACAGACACAGGAGTGATCTTATAATGGTTCCGTTTTTACTTTTTAAGTACGGAACCCTAAAAGTATATGTATATCAGTGGCGTGGCGTCCGGTCATCGCTGGATGCGGCGATGACCAAGCAATATTTTAAAACTCTTAATAAGCTTTTAAAATTCTACGATCCAATTTTAGCAGAACATTTGGAGTTCATGTGTAAGTGAAGGTAAGATTTAAAGTTTCTTTTTTGAACATTCAACCATTGAATTTTAGAGTTAATAATTTTTCACCACAAACTTAAATAATTGCGATGACCACCGAAAATTTTCACGCCACGCCACTGATGTATATATACAGGGTGCCCGGTCTCAACGGTGTCCAATGGCTAATTCCTAAACCGTTAGTCATAGACATATAGTTCCAATTGCAAAAATGAGGTAAAGAAGTATTTTTAAAGCGATTTGGGTCAAGAAAAACATTTTTAAAAAAATTACGAAATTTAAATTTTTATACGGTCTCCAGGTCCTATAAGTGATATTTAGTAAAAATATCCTATTTCACTGACAAGTAAGACAAAAAAAGTCCCATTCCTCTGCGATTAAAACTGACCGAGTAATAGATGTTTAAAGTTGGAGTATCTTTTTTGCTGCAAAATAGGGGTCAGTCACAAATTTACTAGAAATAAAAATAATTGTCAGATATAAAATTTAACATTAAACATTGATAGTAAATTAACATTACAAATATTCAGATTTTTGTTCATTCTCACATATTAAAACAAAATATTTTTTTTCCAACCACATTTTGCCATTTATGCTGTATCTCGTAATTTGATTGGTCAGAGTTTCAGCATCAAAGTGACAATTCATGGCGGGAATCGTGCTTGGCGAAAGCCATCAGAGGATAGAGTTTCGATAAAAAAAAAGGGGGGGGATTCGTATGGGGACCAGGAGAATTAGAAAAACTAAACTATCGTAGAATTAATAAAATTATATAAAATTAGTTTTCTATTTGGATTTTTTTTTTTTTATCCAATCAATCAATTCTAAATATTAACTTGCGTTTTTGAACTTTTAATGTGTAAATATCGCCTCCACCCTCGAACAAAAAAAGGTAATCTGTATCATCTACAGAAGTAGTGGGGGAAGGGGGGGGGATATTCTGCGACGAGCTATCTTAAAAAAATACTTCCATGGGATTAACAATAGCGAACGGTGTTTTCACGTGAGTTGGGGGAAGAGAGAGTAGAATTTTTAGGGGGGTTGATGTGGTAGATTGGTTAGTTATTTCTTGCATAATAAAATAAAATATAGGGAAAAATACATACATAATTTTAGACAGTATGTATTGGTCGAGCAAAAGTTAGGGGGGGGGAGTATAAATTTTAGGGAGGATTGAAATGATTAGTAACTTACTATAACTATAAAGTAACGGCTAACTACAAAGACAAAGTAGAAAATTTTCCTAACATTTTAATAAAGTTATTAATTTTAATAATTTAAAATTTAATATACTTTTTTATATTTTTTAATTTAACAGTATGTATATATATTTTTAATTTAATCAGTAATTTATACTTAAATAAAATTATGATTGAAATGTATAATTGCCTATATAAATTATAAATTTGAATCTTTTTTAATGATTTTAAATTTAATCATTTTTAAAATTATTACCTCTTTATGCTCTAATAATTAAGTGTTATAATTAAGACAATAGGAAATAAAATTTTTAATGGGCAATGCATTATTTAATTAGACAAATAGAGTAGAATAGTAAAAAAATATATAAAAACCTCTATAGATTTTTAACTTTGCGTGCAGGTGAAGCAAAAAGTGAGGAAGTAGAAATTTAAGGGGTTGATTAATTTAGATGAAGTCTTCAAACAAAGTGAAAATCTACGGATGTGCAAAGAATTATCACGCTGTAAAACATGGGGAAAAAAGGACCGTCTTCTTTATTGCTGCAATAATTAATAAGTAATCCATAATCTAAATTCCACCTGAAATCGCAATTTAAACTTTTCCCTCGCTGTTTCTCATACACACAAAGTTTATAATCCTGAAAACTGCATTTTATTAATGCAGCAACATTTGTTGTAGTAATGAACACTAAACAGTCGTATCAATTCTCCTGAAATCTCCGCTCCAAATTTTGTTACATCTCCCCCCCCCCCATCCTTCCCATCCCAAGCACAGATACAAGAAAGCTCAATTTGTAAGTACAGTAGAACCTCGATTATCCGAAGTAATTGGGACCGACCCTCTTTCGGAAAATCGAAGTTTTCGGATAATCGAGAATGCTTCAATTTTAAGATTATTAAGGAGAAATATATGCCATATTTCTTATTTTGATAACAAGTGCTTAATTAAAATAAAGCAATAACAAAATAGAAACAAGAATAAATTACCTGAAATTTAATTTTGAAATTAAGTACCTTTTACATATTTCGCAAGGGTTTGAACAAATGTTTTGTTTGTCGGAGTTTCGATTGCCTTTTGCTTTGAAGCTCTATCACGGTGTTTTTTAATATTATTAGTTCACCAGTATCACAGTTTTCCTGCTGCTCCAGTCATGCCAAACCTTTTGCAAAACATTCAAAACTTTCAGAATTGCTACTTTGTTCGTTTTTTTCGTTCCACTCCGCAGCTTACGGGAGCTCAAGTTTAATTCGAAGGAACTCAAAGAAAGGGGATCGAATATATATATATGCAATCGTAGTTTGAAAAGAAACGCTCGCACACAAGAAATATGATAGTTAAAAAAATAGGTTTCGAAATGGATTTTGCACACAAGGAATGTGATTGTAAAAAAAAGGAAAGCTTTAAATGGATTTCGGTTAACCGAGAGTTTCGGTTAAAAGAGTTTCGAATAAAAGAGTTTCTACTGTAATTTGTTTGTACCATCTTAATGTTTTTTTTTTTTTTTTTTTTTTTTGTATGCGTATATTTTTATACATAACTTTTGAATGGTTGCTCTGAATATGTTAAGGAAATTAATATGTCCCTTTTTGAAAATGATCCTCGTATCACTTTTATTTTCTTTTACAATAAACATCAATTACTTGAATTATATGATTCAACCTGCGCGATTACTTCAATGATTTAAATAAACATAACAAAATTGTTACAATATTTTAATATTTTGTTCTAGTAGAGCACAAATTTATCCATTAAAGGTCAAACATCATATAACCGCCCACATTCTCTCTTTTTAATTAACTTTTCTTTTTTTAAGATTTTGTTCCATTTGTCATTTTATTATAACGATAAAAGTAATAATAATTATTATTATTTTTACATTACCCCTTCTGAAAATTCCACTGTCTCTTCCCTCAGCAAATATTCACTAGAGCAGTTATTTTTTTTAATTATTTTTTTAATTAAAAATTAGTGAAAAAATATTGTTAAATCAAAACATATATTAAATTATTTTGGACGTCACTTTCGAAACTGACCTTATCCGAAATTTAAAAATTCGTGTTTCTCTATCAATCTATTCTATTGGTATAACTGTACCAATCAAACACTACAATCTCCAAATTTTCAATGAATACCAATGGGCGCATTTAAAGGTTTTACCCGATTTCCCAAAATTTGATTTTCTCGATAAGGCAAGTTTTGAAACTCACTTCTTCAATTATTTTAACCAATCTGAAAGTTAATTACTAGAAATTAACACTACCGTAATATTTATACGGGGGCAGCACCTTCTGTTAAGTCGCTTTAAAAATGCTTCTTTACATTATTTAAAACCTTTTTGTAATTGGAACTATATGTCTTTGACTAACGGTTTAGGAATTAGCCATTGAACATCGTTTGGAGTGGACGCCCTTTAAATAATACTTTAAGCACTTCGCGTACGACTACTGAAAGCTTGGTCAAACTCATATGCTTTCAGTTACAGAAAAGTGTTTTAAGTCATAAAATTGAAAATGTCATAACTCGGTCAATTTTAGTGTTAGATGAATGGGACTTTTTTGTCGTACTTGTTATAGGAATAGGAAAAGTTTACTAAATATCACTTATAGGACCGGGGGACCGTATAAAAATTTATATTTCGTAATTTTTAAATAAATGTTTTTCTTGACCCAAATCACTTTAAAAATACTTCTTTACCTCATTTAAAACATTTTTGTAATTGGAACTATATGTCTATGACTAACGGTTTACGAATTAGCCATTGGACACCGTTGAGACCGGACACCCTGTATATATAAATACTAGTGCAAAACATATTTCAATTTTATGACTTAAAGCACACACTTTTATTTTATGTAAAATGACGTCATTCGCATCCACTTAAGAAATCCACATTTACAATCCACTCTTAAACATTTACAGTAAAGCATGCATAGGATGTCACTATCGTAAAATAGTGCACAAATGCAGCAAAAAGATGCCGTCATTAAAGAAACTTGACAAAAAAACAGCTATCTAATGATTCATAGGCCTTAATTTGTTTGTAACATTAATATAGATACTTAAAATTAAATATAATTTATAATAGCTCCATGTATCAACAGAAATTATTCGTTTATATTTTTTCAAAATAGCACTACATTTTCTTTCGGTTGTTATGAGAAAATGGTAACAAAAAGATATAATTGCTAGTTTTCAACTATTTTCCCTTTACTTTCTACATAAATGGAGTACTACTTGAGTTGCCAAAATTAAGCAAATGGCTCTAAAAACTACAAGAAAATTAATATTTGAAAAATAAATGGACATACAGTTTTCAAACAAATTGCATTTAAAAGTACTTTTTTAAATACGACGGTATAAAAATTAAAAATGTGCGATGTTTAGAAATTTAAAAAATTGCTATAGAGCATTTAATCGTACAATGATACATCTGCTTTGTTTATTGCTGGCATCTGTAAGGTAACGCTATTTTTTGGAGACGACACAAAATAAGCTGGGAGAAAGAAATAGCATACCGTACCGGGGCTAAAAAATCAAACTATTATTAATTAATACAAAAAATATATTATTTGGTAGGACTGAAAATGTTTTTCCAAGTTGCAGAGAGCATTGTGGAATTAGATTTTTCATTAACAATAACTTCACAATTAAGATAAATAGCTAAATTTTCAAGAAAGTCCAATTCAGGGATACTATTAGCATAAAGATAATTTTAGCATTTTGAAAGTGTTTTTTTAAGCGGATTTCGAGATTTCTTTTAGCTTGACCAGTATATGATAAATAACAGCCATTACAAGGAACATTATAAATTCCCCTCCCCATTTACAAAGATGAGGAAATGGAGATTTAGTGGAGGGTAATTTGAATTTATTGACAGGTTTAAAGATAGTGTTGAAATTGAAACGTCTTAAAACTTTAGCTAATTTGAATTATAAAGGAAGATAAAGGGGGAGAACAATCAAATTATCAGACTTGCTTTTCACAGATTTGGAAAGAGTAGTTTTACTAGACGGTCCATTGAATTTCTTTACAGCATTGTTGATGACAAAATGATTGAAACCTCTTTTGACAGCAACCTTTTTTAAGTAATTAAGTTCTTCCTTAAGAAATGCAGAGTCGGAAAGATTTTGCGAAAAGCAAACCTGATAATTTGATTGTTCTCCCCTTTTATCCTCCTTTATGTTTCAAATTAGCTAAAGTTTTAAGACGTTTCAATTTCAACGTTATCTTTAAACCTGTCAATAAATTAAAATCCCTCCACTAAATTTCCATTTCCTCATCTTCGTAAATGGTGAATTTATAATGTTTCTTGTAATGGCTGTTATTTATCTTATATTGGTCAAACTAAAAGAAATCTCGAATATGCTTATAAATAACCCGATATAAAAGAACATTCTTGTTATGTAAATAATCAAGAAATTTCTTAAACTTCTATTGCCACCCATTCTTGGGATTCCGGCCATAGATTTAATTTTCAAAATGCTAAAATTGTCTTTAAAGCCAATTGTATCTCTGAATTGGACTTTCTTGAAAATTTAGCTATTTATCTTAACGGCATACTTCAGTCACGCAAAAAGACCCGTTCGCTAATGCTATTGCTATGGAAGAAATTTATAAAGATATCTCGGTCTCATTTCAATATTTTTAGATGATTTTTTTTGCAATAGCTAGCAGAGGTCAATCTGTAAAAAGGACGTTTTTTACTTTTTCGATTTTCATCGGGGATTTTTTTCAAGAGGATGCTTTCATTTTAGGAACCGATTCTGAAAATGAAAGTGTCCTGATTAAAAATACTTGTAAACGAAATTGAAAATGTAGAAAACGTTCTGCATGCAGATAGACCTCAGCTAGCCACTGCAAAAGAAAAAAAAATCATCTAAAAATAGTGAAATGTGATGGAGATATCTTTATAAATTTCTTCCATAGGAATAGCATTAGCGAATGGGTCTTTTCGCGTGACTGGAGTGGGGCCTTAATTGTGAAGTTATTGTTAAGGATAAATCTGATTCCACAATGCTCTTTTCAACTTGGTAAAACCTTTTCAGTCCTACCATATAATATATTTTTCGTATTAATTAATATTAGTTTGAAAAATTTTTTATTACTTATTTTCATTTTTATTTTATATCGGCAGTTCTTATATATTTTATATGTGTGTGTGTTTTCCTTTTGTTAGAATTTATTTTATTTTATTTTATTATTTATTTTTCCGATTTGCTACCGATTTATTTTTCGATTCCCCTTCTACTCTGTGTTCTTTTGTTTGGATTATGCTCTTCTGTGATTAGCTGCTGTTTTCTATTTTCCTATTGGCTATTGTTTTCAACTTTCCTATTGGCTGTTGATTTCTACTTTCCTATTGGCTGTTTCTTCAACTTATTTCCTTTCCCTTATCTTTCATTTCAGTCTTGTTGCTGCTGCTTTCATAGTAGAAGCGCCTGACGAAGACAGACTAATTTCTTTCGAAAGGTCTAGCGCATTTGAAATTTTTTTCATGGTGTTTTAGGAAGATCTCTTAGTTCTTACTATTTCACACCAGTTTCACTTATATTCTTTTTTTGCTTCTATCCTCATAAATTTTTTACCACATTTTACCATCTAGGTCACGAGAGAGGGATAAACATATCAAATTTTTAAATAAGTTACAGCCTAATCATTTTAATTAACAATAACATTGTGGTTCCGTAGAATTCTGAGTGAAATTAAAAGAAAAAGAAAGCATAACTGAATACAACTTTAAAATCCAACAAAAAAAAAACAATATATACTAAAGTAAAAAAGATTAATTTTCATTGAAAGCTTTAAAGCCTTCATATAGTCCAATTAAATCATCATTTGATATGTTCCAAATAAATTTATCATTAGGTTTTTATAGCTCATTATATTAAGAAATTTTGAAAATTGACATAAGACACGAAAGATGTTAAAATACTTAGATTTTAAAAAAATCAAAGTTTTACCTGAAGGACAAACACTATCGCAATTTTTTTAATCACATTTTTATTCTTCTTTCACAGTTAAATTTATTTGGATGATGATTAATCTTTAGTCCCTTAAACATGCGCTATACGTTCAAAAGTCACCGGACACTGTCGATTTTAAATTTCGTCAAATAGCTAGTGAAATATTTGATGAATTCTTCTAGAACTATATGGATGTAAAGAACATCTTTAACCTCATATTGTTCAGTGAAGGCTTTAATAACAAGCGCAAATAGGGTACCAACAACAAATTGAATAAAAAGATAATACCATTGATCCCTCTGTACATTAACATGATTGAAACAAACTTCAGCTGTAGCACATGATTATGTGGGTCCTGTTCAAAATTTGCGTTCATTTAAATAAAAATAGCACGTATATTCATAGAGATATAAAGATTTATGTTAAAAATTTGTGAAAATTTTGTATGTTTTTTGTTTAGAACATGCAGGATTTTCAACCAAATTTAATTCCACTTTCAAGAAACTTGTCAAAGTAAAGTAGAACCAATATATTGCAATTAAAATATAGATACATTTAATATTGCATTATATCTGAGCATTTGTATGAAGTAATTTTAACTCTACATTCGCGAACGATAATAAAACTTCGATGCATAATTTAGTAGCCAATTCTATAGGGAAACAGACATAAAATGATCAATATAATATCAGGAAATTTTAAAACGATATCGACGATAAAATGAGCTGAATTTTAGTTACTTTCTAAAAGTACCTGCATGATGAAGAATTTTCTACAATTTGTCATTTTGTTTATTAACTGACTTCCCATAGTACGTATTTAATGTACACTACATGGCTGAAAATCACCGAACAATTTCGATTTTACACGTCTTATCGGACGTCTAAAGAAATACTTGATGGATTCTTCTGGAACTTCGGGTAAATAAAAATCATGTTTGACCACACATTTTTCAGCGAAGGTTTTAGCTCGAAAGCAATTAGAGAACTAACAAAAAAATAAGAATAGCTCGTATATCTATAGAGTTATAAAAGTTTCTTTAAAAAATTCAAGAAATTTTTCCATGTTTTCTGTTTAAGGACGCATGGTTTTCAACAATATTTAACGTCACTTTCAAAAAACATCAGAAACGACATACTACAATTAGAATATCAATATGTAAAATATTTGATGAAATATAGGCATTTAAATGAAATGGTTTTTAACTTCGCAAGCGTTAACAATTAAAAAAAATGTTTTTAATTAATTCCGTAGTCAATTATATAGGGCAACCTATATAAAAAGGCCTATCGAATTTCGTGGAAATTCGGAAAGATATCGGCGATATCGTGAGCTGAGTTTCGGTTTCTTTCTAAAAGTAGCTGGATGGTAATGGGTTTTCCACGAATTGTCCTTTCTTTTACCCCTTAACGGTTGCATTAAATTACGGTTTAAAAATTCAAATTGCTTATTGGCGTCTCTTTTTTGAAAAAGATATATTCACCTTATTTAACCCTTTGCGCTCGGCGTCTCTTACACAAATTTTATTCGATCGGCACCACTTTTTAAAAAGAAGTTTCGTTCAAGTACACAATTTCAAAAATGCTCTGATTAAATAAGGTACATTTTATTTTCCTTTTTTACTGGTGCCAAAAACAAATTTTGCAAAGAAAGATTATGTCTCCGCAGCGGAGCCCTCGAGTGCAAAGGGTTAATGGCAGGTAAAGTGACAATATAATAAAGTCAATTACACTATTTTATAAAACTGGTGGGAATCAAACAATCGGAGTAAAAGACACAGCCGTGAATATCACGGGAGCGAGAATTAAGGGGTTAAACTGACTTCTGACAAAGGATTGAGTATTTAACGCAAGTCCACGCGTAGCTTTGGAACGTATTTTATAGTTATTTTTGGTGAAATAGGTTCGTTCTGATTTTACTTCCAAGGCGAACTAAAACACTCATAAAAAATAAAAGTAAAAAAAAACTTAAATAACAAGTGAAAATTTGTGGAAAATCTCTTAGCATCTAGCTACTTAAAAAAAAAAAAAAAAAAAAAAAACTGAAATTCAGCTCACTAAATCGCTGATATCTTTCTGAATTCTCACGATATTCAACTGCCTTTTTTATATGAATTGCCCTATATATATAGTTGGTTAGTAACCAAGTCCGAACGAAGAACTAGTTTACTGAATAATTGATACAACAACAGTAAAAACTGTTAAGACGGAATTAGGAAGAATGTACGAAAATATCCGCTTTAGACAGGTGCTCGTCTTAGAAGGTATAATTAAAAGGTCATCTCTTTCACCGGGACTATGAATTTTCTCGTTTTAGACAGATTTCCGTTGTAAACCCGTTCCGTTTTCACACTATTCTCTAAAACTGTTAAAACGCATTCACTCTATAGTACACCTCTAAAGCGTATAAAAGCATTACAGTAAAATCTGTGTAGATGACCTATCTTAAAGGGGAGAAATCAAGATTCGACGAAAACAAAACATTGTATATTTATACTTGCTAAGAGTTGAAACCTATCTAAAATGGAACTTTTTCCAGTTGCGATTCCTTCTTGACGCACGGATTCTTCTCGCAAACGGAAGCATTTCATAGCCCCGATGACGGAAGGATATCTATACAAGTATACTTCCTAAGATGGAAATCGGTCTACAATGAATTTGTTAACGATCCCTAGCGATTCCGTTCACATAGATTTTACTGAAACTACATTAAACGTAAAACTTCTTCATCTTGGATGTCGATAGGACCACCAGTTGCCGACCCTTACGGGAAAAGACGAGTTTATACGAAAGCAGTAAAGGCGCATTGGTTGAGTTTCGCAACCCTTATCTTTATTCATTTTATAATTTTATATCGGACAATATTATTTTGCTGAGCAGTTCAAGAGAGCAGAATTCTTCGCTAAAGAAAACTTTAATGCAATTTTCTTTAGCCTACACATTCTTTGTCAAGTTGGCTATCCGAGAGCTAATACATCCCATGACATAACTAAAGAATATGTCAGGATATCAATGTTCATTTCTTGCTTGGATACTTTTATTTCTGGTATCGTTGAACGTTAGAGAAAGAGCGAAGGGATATAGAAAGGTTTTGATGCTCTTGTGGGCTTTTACAAAATAATGGCGGTTTTTTTATTGAACTTTTCAACCCGAGCTATAACTATTAAAATATTACGTTGTTTATTATTTTCAAGGGCAAATTTAAAATTTTTATCTACTTATTTAGTATTTTGTTTATTTTGATTTTGTTTTTCGCCATTGTACAGGATATTTAAGACAGTTACAGAACTATGGTAATATTCGTATTTTTCAAAATGATACGAGAAACATCGGAAATTGTTTTTACATTAATTACACTACAGCGTTGAATTCAGGGGAAGTCCCGTCAGACACCCCCGAAGGATCGAAATTTCCTCCATGAATATTTGCGACCAGGCCCGGACTGGCTCCTTTGGGGGCCCTCGGCTAGAGACTGAAAAGGGGCCCCTTACCGGGGAACTTATTGAGAGTAAAATATTAGAATATGTAACTTATAAAAATTAAGCTTATAAGCCTAATTTTCATGCCTAAAAAACACATTTAGCTATTTTGCAACTTGGAAAATAGTTGGGTAAAAAAGTAAGTTATTTTTGGTGTAGCCTACTTACTTTCACAATAAATATTTATATTATTTTTATGCACTGTACATAAACTAGTCCCATGCTTACAAGGGCGGATCCAACCCTTCATTTAGAGGGGGTCATGGCTCCTTTTTTGAAGGGGGGGGGGTCACATCTCTTAATAAGCAATTTTTATATTGAAGGCTGTTCCCATATTCGAAATTGTTACTTTTCTAATACTTCTGAGAAGTCATATTTGTAAATACAAAAAAAAAAAAAAGCATTAATATTGGTAAACATATATAAAATTTACACATTTTATTCAGATACCAAGAAATTGAAGAATTTCCCATTTTTTTTATAAAGGCAAAGAAGAATGATTCCGAAATTGAGCATTTTACATCATTTTTTAAGACTCAACAGTTACAAAAATGCCGTCATGAGGGAGTAATTGATTGTCGCGACCTTAAATTCAGTTTAAAACCCCACATTGTACGGAGATTTGCAGAAAGATTCTTTTATTTTATCGAAAAATAGAAAACGTTAATCAATCACATTCGTTCTGAATAAGTGCACTTGCAAATGTCTTGCATCTGAGATTAAAAATGACTTCATTGGATGTGTCAGAATTACCTTCTTTGGATTTAAGCTGAGCTTAAAATAATCAGAAATATGCTTATTGTTGAGCGAGGGTACATTTGTAAGAATTTAATACATACTTCATTTTTTAAACTGTCCTTGAGAAATTTTCTTCGTTCAAGGGGGTGGGGGCAATGACCCCCGTGACCTCCCCCTTGGATTCACCATTGCCATGCTAGAAAAAATAATTATATTAATTAATTACAAGTTTGTTTGTTTTATTTTTTAAAGGAGAGGTATAAATATTTTTTTAGATTTAGGCAAGCGAATCGCATTGTTGAGGCTATAATATTCTAAGTCCTACAATAATACCTGAATAAATATTAAAAAGGGACACAACAGTAATAAAAAAAACAAAGCATATTTAAAAAAAAAAACAATATCACGTTTAATTTTTATTTAATGGTTACATATTGTAAAATAGATTTTATAATAAAAAGATAAATGGCTCTAAAATACCTGGTATTGATGCAGTAAACTAATAAAGGTAATTTTTTACCCAATTATTCAATTTGCAAATAAATCATAACTGTTGTAAATGTTATGTTATTGTGAACGGCTGTTTACTAACCTAAAAGCTTTTTGGGCAGTTCTTCACTGGTCCTGGCTACTTCATCTATAATAACATCTTTATCTAAGTTATATAAAAAAAGTCTGTTTCTACGTTCATGAAAAGAAGATTAGACATATTATCTTGGCTTAAAGTAGATCTAAGTCGGTTCTTAACTATTTTAAGTTTAGATAACAACCTTTCACAGGTGACTTGCGTACAAGATATGGTTAGTACAAACTTGTAAGCTACATACAAGTTGGTAAACATCCCTATTGTTAGAGTTTAATAAGTAAAGATTAAATTTAAAAAATTAAAAAACCCGACTGCGTAAAAAGCGAACTAATTAATTATTTCTCATCAATGTGAAACTCTTTTTTATATTACTTACCTATTTTTTTTTATTAACTTGTATTGATGACTTTTAAGTTGTATTTAATTGTTAGTTCCTATCTATGAACCATGTTTTGATGAGGCCTATAGATACCTATGAATTTTAGAGTTGCAGTAAAGCTAGAGATCCTACCTACACAACTTCCAGGTTGTGTAATATTTAAACGGAGCTTCTGACTGTAAAATAGCCAATAAAACATCCTCTTCCTTTTGAAAGACCTATCCAATGATATGCCACTCAATAGGGTGCGTAAAAAATTTTTTTCGTCTCTACCACCATTTTGAATTTATAAAAACAAAACCTAGCCTGTAGCCATCGGATGATAAAGACGAATCGATAGAAACCTCATTCATTAAACTCTATCCAGCCATTCGGATGTTTCGAGAGTATAATGAAATCCACATACCCAGATACACATAACCCTTCTTGGCAATCGGGTAAAAACAACAGAAATGGCACATAGTAAACATTGAAAACATTTTTTCTTGTCAGAGCAGTAACCATAAAAATTTTCGACTTCTTTAAATTCAGTTTCTACATCATCATATTCACAAATTTCTTCAGCTCCATTTTAGTCCAGGCAATAGGGAATTTTACCTAGCAAAATTAATGGTAGTACTGGAAATCGGCTTTCTAGATGTTTTTTGCGTCGCAGAATCCGAATTTGTAACTTCCCACCAAAATTTTCCCCGGCAACCCCCCAAATTTTGGTAAAAAGCCCCCCCAAAAAGGTTTTTATTAAAAAATTCCCTTTTTTTATTGTTTTAGGGGAAAAGTATCTAGAAATTCAGAAAGTAGACACAATTTCCAACAAATTAGATATATGACATTATGACTTAGGATGAAGGGGAAGGGGGAATCTGCCTCGGAACATGCGCGCGGTGCTGCGTAAACTAAGTTGCGCAATCCCACTTAACCACTCACACGTTTACATTCGCCCTCCCATCTCCCCTCCGAACATTCTCTATAAAGTTTACTTTAAGATTTTTGGGTCGCTGAATCCGAATTTTTAACTTTCCCCCAAAAATTTTCCCCCCGACCCCCCCCCCCCCCAAAAAAAAAGTTGTTTTTAACTTAAATTTCTTATTGTTTTGGGGGAAAAGCATTACAAAATTCAGAAACTAGACAAAATTTGCAACAAATAGGATGTATGACATTATGAATTAGGATGAACGGGGAGGGTGAGGGCTGCCTCTGAACATGCACTGCGGCGTTACGTGCACTAAATTATGAAGTCCAGACAATAGGGGATTTTATCTGGCAAAATTAATACTAGTTCTGGATTTCGACTCACTTTATGTTTTTTGGGTCGCTGAATCCGAATTTGTAACTTCCCACCAAAATTTCACCCGGCAACCCCCCCCCCCCCAAAAAAAATTGATTTTTTGAAAAAATTTGGTTTTTGAGAAAAGCGCGTGGGGAATGTTCCGAGGCAGCCCCCTCTCTCCCCGTTTATCTTACGTCATAATGTCATATATCCTACTTGTTGCAAATTTTGTCTAGTTTCTGAATTTCGTAATGCTTTTCCCCTAAAACAATAAGAAATTTAAGTTAAAAACAACTATTTGGGGAGTTTCGGGGGGGGGGGATTTTGGGGATAAGTTAAAAATTCGGATTCAGCGATCCAAAAAACTTAAAGTAAACCTTATAGAGAAAGTTCAGGGGGAAGATGGGAGGGCTAATGTAAACATGTGTGTGGTTAAGTGGAATTACGCAACTTAGTCCACGCAGCACTGCGGCGCATGTTCCGAGGCAGATCCCCCTTCCCCTTCATCCTAAGCCATAATGTCATATATCTAATTTGTTGGAAATTTTGTCTACTTTCTGAATTTCTAGCTACTTTTCCCCAAAACAATAAAAAAAGAGAATTTTTTAATAAAAACCTTTTTTGGGGGGCTTTTTACCAAAATTTGGGGGGTTGCCGGGGGAAATTTTGGTGGGAAGTTACAAATTCGGATTCAGCGACTCAAAAAACATCTAGAAAGCCGATTTCCAGTACTACCATTAATTTTGCTAGGTAGAATCCCTATACGGTCTCTATTGCCTGGACTATTTACATTGTCTTGTTTTTTTTCAATGTTAGTTTTTTCAGCAATTGTAAAACTTTCATACTGATGTGTAAACTTTTTAGCTCTATCGATAACTGACTGCTTTCAACTTTACAAAATTTAGAAATGCTAGAAAGAACTTTCGTAGGAAATTTGTCAAGCATTACGATTTCCTTAAACTTCTTTGGGTCTAACCAGGAACAATCTTCTAAAATGTCTTTGTTTGGACTAAATCTTTCTTCGATACTTGTCCTGGCACAATCTAAAATACTGAAAAAGACCAATTTATAGTTTTGAGCAGTTGAGATTCCAGGAGCTTCGTCAATTGATTTTTTACCAGGCATTAACTTTTTCTTTGAAGTTCTTTTTTCCTTGAATTCTAATTCTAGTTCTACATCAATACTGCTATCATCTAATTTGCCATTAATAGTACTTGTATAATATTTTGTTTTTTCATACTGAGTCTGAAAGTGTTTATCACTCCTTTTATCCCTTACTTGTATGAGCAGCTTCTCTACCAATTTTCAAGCTGTAGAATAGTCAATGTTTCTACTTATTAATTATTTTGAAATAGGAGATGTAACAAGAAATAAATCTAGTAAAACTATAGACATAAATATGTTTTCAAATTTGGAGCATTGACGGATTTTATATTAGATCGGATCTTCACATCTCGAAAAGTATTTCATAATGAGAAAATTGATAAATTTATTTCGTGTAATGTGTTTATCCATATTATCCATGATATTAGAATATCTCATTGCTGGAGAGGAAGGGGAAACATAAATTTCAGAGAGCAACAAATAGGATAGAATTTTTTTTTTAAATAGACTTTTAAAGATTAAACATTTTTGTTGGGGGGGGGGGGGGGAGCTGATATTTTGAGGATAGATGGATAAGTTAAAAGCCTGATTATTTATTTAATGTTAGCAGAGAGGAACAAATAGAGAAAGTTTGTCTTAATAAAGATGTTTAAAGATTTCTAACAATATATGCTGAAATGATTTTGTAGGGTTAAAATTTTAACGTATTTAGGTGATAAAAAGACCCCCCCCCCACCCTATTTTTTTTACTTAGAAAGTGTTATACACATTTAATTATAACCTCTTGCTAATGGTAATAAAATCTTTAAATTATAAAATAAGGCAATTTAGTTTAAAATATACTTAGATTTTATATAAAGACTAGCAGACCCGCCAGGCGTTGACCGGGGTCTGTTATAATAACCTTAAAGTCAAGTTTGTATGATTTTATCTCTTTTGGAATTCTTTTATATGAACCTAATTTCGGGGTCCCCATTGCCTTCCACAGCATCTAGTGTGTTCCCAACAAACCTCTTTCTGAACGAACATGTAACCTGGGTCTCCGCTACCTAAGGCAGCATGTACCGGAAGTGCTCCGTACGTGTAGGGAGATAAACGAAAACCAAGTTGAGGGGCCCTAACATGAAAAGTGGTTAAAAGGTCTAAGTTCTTAGCATTTTATATCTTCAATTAATCAAAATTAATCATAGGATATGAATTAATCATTAGAATAAAGTTTTAAAGAAATGTGCAAATAATGGGGGGAAATGCTTAAAACAGGGCCCTAGGGTTCCAGTAAAAATAAGAGAGTCTTGGTCAGGAGAGAGGAGTCCAAGACTGAACTTTAAAATTTTGCACTGCGAATGCGAGAAAATTAGGGGTGAAAAATGTATGCCGCACAAAGAATTCAAGGGGCCCCGGATCGGGAACTACGGGACCCTAGGGTGCCCCAGGATTTTAACTGGAATATAGAAACGGGAGAATAACTAAATGAAAAAAGGGTTCCAAAAATGAAGATCGGATTAAGAGGAGGCAATTTATTAACAATTCATGGTGCAAAAATTTCAAGGGGCCCTGTACCGGGCCCCAAGGGGCCAGGACTTAACTGTATATAGTTGGGTATAAAGATACTTTTTAGTAGTTTTTAAAGTAATCGGAGGACGCTTGAACTATGTTAAAGAAAATTGCAAGCAATTTGGGTAAATTTTAAAGAAGCTGCACCAAGGGCCCCAAGAAGGCGATTAATATTCAAAATTGATGGTGGCTGAAGTCTGAGAATTTTTTTGTCGTTCATGTAGTAACTGAAAGACCTAAGAAGTTGTAAGAAAAAAGGCTAGTGAACCGGACCATTTTTAAGGGAGCTATAGCAGGGGGCCCAAAAGGGGCCCACTGATAGTTAAAAACGGGGCATTAACATAAAAACATCTTAAGCGTGTTAGATCTCCAATCGGTCAAAATTAAGTATAGGGTACGAATTATTCGTTAGAATAATATTTTAAAGAAATGCACAAAAAATTGGGTAAATGTTTAAAAAAGGGCTCTAGTGCTCCAATAAAAAATATGAGAGTGTTGATCCAGGAAGAGTCCAAGACTCAACTTTAAAATTATGTACTGAGAAGAAGAGAAAATCAAGTGGTGAAAAATTCTTGGCGCACAAAAAGTTCAAGAGAACCTGAACCGGGACCTACGGCACCCTAGGGGCCCCAGGATCTAAATTGGAATGTAAAAACGTGAGACTAACTAAATGAAAAAAGGATCTCAAAAATGAAAATTGGATCCAAATGAAGCAATTAATTAACCCTTTTATTTGCACAGAAACTTCAAGGAACCTTCTATCGATTCCCAAGGGGCCAGGGTCTTATATGGGGAGTCAAAAGGCGAGAATAACTAAATGGAGAAAGTCGTCCAAAACGAAAAAATTGGATAAAAAGAGGGCAAGTTATTAACAATTTAGTGCATGAAAATTTCAAGGGTCCCAGGGGCCCCTGCCCTTAAAAATTAAAAATCTGAGTTTCAGGTGTATCAGGACCTGTCTTGGACTATCCTCACCTAAATTTTCAGACTTTTACATGCGGTAGATTTTGCTAGCCATTGCACACAGACAGAGCGAAACTTTGCTTTATTAGTATATATTATGGATAAATCGAAATATTTTTGCATTAAGCGATGAAAAAAAAAAAAAAGATTTTTTAGGCAAAATTATAATATTCTTCATTCTTACATAGACAAAACTTTCAGGTATACTTATTAATATGCTAAGAAATTTATTTTATTTCATTACATAATGATGATATTGGATAGGAATAAGAATATATGAAAATTTTATAGATATAGGGATTGGAAAAAAAATTTCATGCATGTGTCAAAGTACTAAGAGTATTTGTGAAGTATATCCAGTATTTTTGGGTCCCCTTCGGCTGGGAGCCCTCGGCGATCGCCGACCTGGCCAGTCCGGGCCTGTTTGCTATTTTATGCTTATTAATGGATTAGAAGTGCTACCCCTTCCCCGGAACTTCAAAATGCCCCTTCCAAGAGCTGCAGAAATCCCTCCCGGAGAAAATGTTTGAATTCAACATCAGCTTGAATGAGAGTTCTGTGTATGAAGAACGTTGTGGGTGAAATTCTGTCTTTAACTACGAGAAATCGAAAGCATAAGTTGAAGCTAATCCACATTCCAAAGTCCGATAGCTTACTGCTGAAATTGGAGAATGCTCTAAAGCAGTTTCGAACCACCTACAATAAACTGGTTGATAAGTAAAACAACAGAAACCATCATTATTTTTTACACAACCTATTACTTCCAAAAAAATGCTAATCCATCACAAATAAAATTGTTTAAAAAATTAACATCCTTAAATTCGACCATTATCAGAAGAAACTATTGAGGCCTAATACAGGGGTCGTACTTGTCCTGAAATTTCACGACCAGGAAATTCTTCGGTACCACTATTTTTTTTATAGAAAATCTCTTCTTAAATAAGGCGATATTTTTCGCGTTTAACCTAAATTTATTTTTCTTTAAGCAAATGCTGGTAATTATCCTGAAATTTTTCATAAAGAGTACGACCCCTGCTAATATGGTATGATAAATAGCGAAACATGAAACTGAAAAACTCAGAAGAATTATGGCTGTTTTAGACAATCATAACCAAACTATTTTTTCCAACATAAACCGTATTTTTGCGTGTGCTACATTACTAGTTTTTGTAGTCGAAATTACAAGATCTTTATCTTAAATATTAAATCCTTATCTCAGAAACTCCTATGGGGAATTAAGGGTTGACGGGATTGGCAGTTACTCATCATCCAGAATCTATTACAGCACAAGTTCTTAATTCAGTCACAAAAAAATTAAACATGGAAATTGCTGTTTTAAACCGAAACATTTGATCTAATTTCCATATAAGCAAATGTTTATGTTATTATGAAACTTGATTTAAATACATTTAACTCTCCAGTATGCGCTCAGTTTTTTTATATCATAGCGATTGTAAAATCTTTGTCACTGATAAATATTAATTTAACTTCATTGTAATTACAATCTATCTCTATTCTCATTACGATCTATCTCAATTGTAGCTTAAGCTACAATTGAGATAGATCTTACTTTATTTTACACATGCTATTTCTTTTAAATTAAGAAATCAAATAAGGATATACCTAAATTCTTAAAGTTACTCGAAATATTTCTATTACACATACACACATACAGTCAATCCCGTCAAGACGGGATTGCAAGGGGCTGGAAAAATATTCCATTTTAAACAGGCTTCCGTTTAAAGAAGTGTAATTAATTATA
Organism: Maratus speciosus; assembly: GCA_963932465.1. NCBI lineage: Eukaryota > Metazoa > Arthropoda > Arachnida > Araneae > Salticidae > Maratus > Maratus speciosus. The sequence goes on from OZ010787.1 coordinate 326,820,197, forward strand.
CTTCTAAGATACACTGCCTCAATAAGATCTGTTGTTCGTTTCATTGAGATCCTGAAACTCTTCCGTTTGAGACTGGATTCCTTTATAGATTGAGTCCGCTTTCACAGGTTTTACTGTGTTTATAAGTACAGTAAAATCTGTTATGACGGAAACGCTAAAGAGCGGTGAAAAGAACACTTCTGACAAGTTTTCAGCAAATTAATTGTATGGCAATCCATAACAGAACAACGTAATCCTTCCGTTTAAGGCAGGATTCTGTTATAGATAATTACCAATTTGACAGGTTTTACTATACATATAAAATAAATAAGTATATTTATATAAATGCAGCAAAACTTGTAAAAAGGGAACCTGCCTAAAACGGAATACTGTCATGAACGGAAATATTCTATAGTCCCAAAAAATACCATACAATTACACCTGCTAACACAAAAATCTGTTTAAAATAGAATTTTTCAACCACTCTTTACGATTTCATTTTCACGGGTTTTACTACATATACAACGGGAAGAAAAATTCTGGACCCTTCCCGAAAAGAAATCTTGGTTACGCCACAGGTTGATTACAAAATTTACAAAGACATTTTTGTTATCGTTAGTGCATGTATACTAAAATTATTTCATATAAATGCTCATATTTAATATATTTATAATTGTAGTAGGGGAGACTGGGGTACAATGTACGACTTTTGTAAATTTTGTCTGTTTACCATCAAAGTACTGTTTTTTTGTGTTTGAAAAAATGCATGCATATTATCTACACTGCGTCTCATAAATATAAAGGCACTGATATTTTCGAAATAATATTTTAATAATTCAGTATTTAAAATTATGTTTATGCATATAACAAAAAGCATGTACTAAAAAACATTTTACAGTAAATTAAATTAGAATTAAATAATTTGAAGTCGAAAATTGATAAATGTAAGTAAATTTGCTGTCTCATAAATATACAGATATTTTACATCTTTTTCAATTATCGTCCTATAAACGGTCCATTCTTATTAATAACAGCAAATATTCTAGCTGGCATGCTGTTCATTAGGTTGTGTAGATATTTTGGTTCATATCAAACCAACTTCGTTCGATTCCTTTTTTCAATTCAAGGACGTTTGAAAATTGTCTTCCAGATGCATATACACTGCGAACGAGAAGGACACAAAGATTCCCGACTGGATTTAAATCAGGACTACGTGCAGGCCACACCATGACATGACCACTGTTATCCGAAAACCAGTTTTTTGTGAGTCTTGATGAGTGAATCGGTACATTATCCTGTTGGTACAATTAATTCCGGCCACCAAGACTTTCAGCTATACCCAACAAGTGACTATCAAGCAGTTCTATATACTCTTTAAATGTATGTTTACCTTCCAGAAAAGAAATACTTGTAGTTCCATTAGAGAGAAGGCACCCGAAACCATAACAGAACCTCCTCCTTCCTGCCTTCTGAAGAGGGTTCGAGGTTCACTTCTTAAATCGTGCAAGTAGGAATTCCAACCATCTGGGCGTTCCAAGTTAAATCTCTTTTCATCTGAAAAAATGTCTTGCATCCATTCGTCCTTTCAATGCATTTGATCTTTAGCCCAGTGTAGCCTCCGTTCTTTGTGTTCTATTTTCTGTAAAGGAAATCTGCACATATGCCGACACAGAATATTTTTGCTTTATTTTATCTGACGATGTACTGTTTCCTTTGAGACCATACCATACACTCGTTCAGAAACTTATCGGAATGACATTTTTTGCTACGAAACAAGTCGCATGGCCTTGCAATCGAGTCTTTCATTAGTTTTTCTTCCTCTGCCAGATCATTTTCTCGTATATAAATTGTAAGTTTTTGATAAAATTTTATAAAGTGCAACCCTGCTTCTCCCATTTTTTTTTACATATTTTAGAAACAGTTAAGCCATTAACTTTAAAGCCACGTATTTTGCAAATCTTAGCTTTAGAAATTTCAATGTTCCTCAGCATCTTTGCAATTGAAACAAGTCAAACAACTTTGCTCGTTTGGGTAACTTAAAGTGTATTTCTGCGCGTGCGCATTATTTCTGTATGCGCGCATTCGAAAAAAATTTGCATATGAAGCAGTTTCAAATTTGTCTTTATATTTATGATACAGCGTAATTTCTTATTTTTTTTTTTTAATTATTCGAGTTGAAATTATTTTATTTAAATGTAAACCCCTATAACATATTCCTTTCATTGTTCTTAATAGGAGATATAAAATTTAATTTCTTATAACTGAATTAATAAAATGCAATTTCAAAAACATCTGTGTCTTTATATTTATGAGACGCAGTGTATATATTGAGGTTTAAGTTGAACTCACTCAAAATCAATAATTATGCACACTTTTTTAATATATTTTTTTTGGAGTGCAGTGGTCCACATCATGGGGCTCTATGGACCACAAATAAATTTAAAAAGTAATACATTTATGCGGTACATTCTTTAATTGCACAAAACATTGAAAGTATTATATTTGTTTATTCATGACCTCAGTTCATACATATAATGTAAGATGAATTAAAGTTAGCAAATACTCAAAGATTTTTGTATCTGGTCTGTATTCTTATAAAACTGTAGGGTTCGGGAGATTCATAGCAATTTCTTCAATATTTACAAGATTATTCGTGAACAATATCGGGAAAAATTAGCACATTTTTAGGTTTTCACCGCATGAATATTACAAATAATCCTTTTTTTATCCAGTTACCAAACCATCCACAACAACAAACAAACGTATTTTTTGTCTTAAGTTTACCAAAATATAAATACCAACTTTTATTTTGTTACCAAAATTAGCATTACGCTGTGAAATAAATTTCTCATTACTTTATTCTGTATTACTATAAACAGACAGTCATTAGAACTTTCTGATACATAATTTCGCTTTTTTTTTAGGGGTGCGGGGTCTTGAAACATGTGGTTTAGCCTTCAGTTTTCTCATCTTTCTCTGTAACAGAAACCGAGATTGTTTATAAATACTTTTTAGATATAAATAAAGAGGCTTTAAAAAAAAAAAAATCTCTTCCTTTTGTTTTGCTTCTTCAATAATCTTTTTCACTGATGTATTACTCAGAATTGTTAATTCACTTTTCTTTTGTTTAACTGCACCCATGCGCAAACAAGCTTTTGGAAAGGGACGCAATTCTAAAGGCGATATGATTTTCAGCTGATGATTTTTCAACTAGTGATAGTTCATCAATCATATCCGCTGAATGAAATTCGGCGTGTGTCAAAGAAATTTTCAATTTTCGGCACGTGAAAAAGACAGTGTCATTAAATGGCCATGTGTCTGTTACTCTAGGCTTTCCTTGACTTGTTTGTTGGCATATAGCTAAAAAGATGTGAAAAACTTAAATATATTCTGTTTTATTCGATAATGAAAATTAAAGTTAAATATAAACTTTTTTTACAGCAGAATTATGCTAAATTAATATGTTACTAATAAAATAATAATTTAAAATTTTTAACTTTACATGTATAATTTACATTGTGTGCTAAAATGTTTTTATGTGATAATATTACACATTTTTTTAAATTAATTTTATCTCACTTAACACTTATAATTTATCTATAATATAAATAGACACAAACTAATAGGTATATGATTTTTTAGGGTTCCGTACTTAAAAAGTAAAAACGGAACCATTATAAGATCACTCCTGTGTCTGTCTGTCAATGCCCTTTTACTCGTAAACTACACTGTAAAAAAAAACAACATTTTTACAGTACAAAGTACTGTTCATCTCACTCACAAACTCGATCACAGTGAATGTGCTGTATCTTTCTTTGGTTCCCTGACTATATTAAAATGGAAAATACAGTAGTTGCGTAAAATTAACAGCACAATGTACTGTTAATTTGGACGCCAACAGTTTGTGCTGTAAAAAAATGCGTCCAAATTGCCAGCACATTGTGCTGTTAATTTTACGTAACTACTGTATTTTCCACGTTAATATAGTCAGGAAACCAAAGAAAGATACAGCACATTCATTGTGATCGAGTTTGTTCTGGCAAATTTACAGTGGTTTTTTTACAGTGTATGCAACGTGGAAAGTTCAAATTGGGGAAAGTAATAAAGATTATTGACCCAGATATTTACAGATTAATAAATATTCATAAATATATTTAGGAAAAATGTAAAGGGGCTAATTAAGTTACTTGAAAAAAAATATTTTCTTTGTATATCGTGTGAAAGCTTTCGTAACGCTGAAATCAAAAATATATTTCATTTAATTCTAGGTATTATATTTTCAAAGTTATGGTGGAAAATGTAGTGCAAAAATATGCCCCCCCCCCCCCCCCCATCTAATTCCGAATCTATTGAAACTAAAATTATGAAAAAAATAGAGGTAGAAGACATTAATTTAAACCTTGCAGGAAAATTATAGCGATTACCCTAGGTCACATACTAGTTTTTCAGAAAATCGCATTTTTCCGTTACGCTCAAATTTCGATTTACGGGCTTCAGCAAAAGTGTTGAGCAGAGCTGGAGGTACCTATCATAGCAGAAGTATAAAAGCATCGTTGATCATGAATTTTGGAAATAATCGTCGGTAATTAGCCGGGATATTAACCCTTAAAGACACCGACGGTTTGGACATACATAATGACAGGGACGGCTTACTCTATGCTCCATCGGCTTTTAAAGCCTAGATAACAAATTTTAAGGATATATTTATGTAATGCAATGCCCAGTAGCAGTATAAAAGCAATAAACGTCAAATTGTAAAAAACAGACTAATTTAATGAGAAATGATCACATAAATACTATGGGATTCGCGACTAGTTTCCATTGAGTGGTTCTCTCAATACACCTACTATGTCTTTAAAAGTTAACTGAAAACCTATATGGAATAAAAAATATACAGAATAGCTATATTTGCTATTATTTAGGTTCCATATACCTTTGAACTTTCATGGTATATCCATTTATACTTTTCTAGTATAAAGGGTGCAAAGGAAAGTCCCTTTAACCTGAAAATACATGTGAACGGAGAGAGCTACAGCTATGCAAGTGAGGTAACGGTATAGTAAAGTGACTACGCCTGATTTAATGAAAACTACAGCAGTGCCCCCTAGTGGCAAAATTTAGAAGATAGCCACTGCAAATTGAAAACGAAAAGAGGTAGAGCAGAATTTCCAGTTAGAAAGTTTTAGAGCATCAATTAATTAGTAGAATATGACATTTGGTTTACATGGCTAAAATAAATCTTCGCCTGTTTACCCAAAAATGTCCGAAATCGATACACTCCATTTTGTGTAAACGTTTGAATAGAATTGTCAGAAGTATGAAGAATACGCACAATTTATGCTATAAATATATACTTATCTCAATACCTTTTGATAACATAACAAAAAAAGACAAACTGTCTCCCAGTGATAAAAAGTTAATATTCAGTATGTTCGAAAAGTTCGCCATTGCTCACGATACACGTTTGAATTCATGAGAGTAATTCTGCATGCACATTTCTCAGCATGGAATGTCTATTGTAAGCCGCTTCAATACGACAACATAGATTTAATCCTTTCAAGGGCGGTGGCTAGACGGTCTAGCCACCTAATTTTAATTCCAAAACTGACAAATGGCACCAAGAATATTTTAATAAAATTTTGCTTTTGTAATGAAAGTGGAAATTAGCGGGTTTTTGTTTTCTGAGAAATTCGTTTGAATATTCTGATGTCAGTCAATTATTTCATCAGTTTACGAACAGAATTCTTCTGGCCCTCAAAGGGTTATTCTAAAATTTTAAATGCATTGGATCTTTACAGACATTACAGCACAGTACAACGTCACAATCTGCAATTGTGCACTGCTAATTTCCGGAATGTGAATAGGCAAAGCAGAATCGTCACCCATCGATTTCGGACATTTTTGGGTATGCAGGCGACGATTTATCTTATCCGTGTGAACCAAATGTCATTCCAAATGTCATTTTGTACTAATTAATCGATGCTCTAAATCTTTCTAATTGGAAAATTTGCTCTACCTCTTTTCGTTTTGCAATGCCTATCTTCCAAATTTCGCCACTAGGGGTGCTGCTGTCGTTTGCATTAGGTCGGACGTAGTCGCTTTACGGTACCGTTACCTAACTTGTATAGCTGTATCTCTCTCCGTTCGCAAGTATTTTCAGGTTAAAGGGACTTTACTTTGCACCCTGTATACTATACAGGTATACCCAACCGTACATTGTATAGTTATTCTTTCAGCAACGGTATTTTTTTAATAATACACTTACTAATTCATACATTATTGTACGGAACCCTCTGTGCGCGGATAATACTCGCACTTGACCGTTTATTTATGTACCAGTTTAATATAATTGTAGGTTTGTAAAAGTGTAGAAATTTAACATTAACTAAATGTTTATAAAAAGTAAATAAGAGAAATCCACAAATAAATAAATGAATAAATCTTTGTTTACTATTCTTTGGTCTCTAATTTGAATTAATTTTTTAATTTGAAAATATAATATGTACATATCACTACAAATATGGTGGCTACATGTATCATGGGTAAATTTACTCTCTAAAAATAAAAAATTTATTATTTTTAATTTCACATATAACGCCCAACTTATAAAATCCTATAGGATTCAGAACTGGGGTACAATGGACTATGGTCCATTTTTTTGGTTGGTCCATTTTACCCCATATGGAAGTTTGACATAAAAAAATAAAAAAACAATAAAAAATATTTTATTCAATTATTTTAGCTATATTTAATTATTATTATTATTTTGGAATGGGCTGATTTTGATGATTTCGCCAATGAGAACAAAATTAGGATATCAATAAAAAATGGCAATTTGTTAAAAATCCGATCTCATTCAATTATTTCTTTTAAAAAGCAACTGAAAATCAGTTCACTGCATCGCCGGTATTTTTCGGGAATTACTCAGTACTCTATTGGCCATTTTATACGAGTTGCCTTATATAGTTGAATACTAAATTACGTAAACATATTTTTTTATCGTTCGCGCATGCGCACTATTCCATAAACACTATTTCATACAAGTGGTCATATTTTATCAACTATTTAATATAATTATATTATAATTACGCTATGTTGTTTCTACTTTGCATTGTCAAATTTCCTGAGAGTAACGCTAAATTTGCCTGAAAACTCTGCATGCTATAAAGAAAAAGCATTCAAACATTTCTATTTTGTTTGTCTAATGTATTTAAAAGGAATCTTTACATATCCCTACTACATATACTCCATACTGAATATACGTGCTATATTTACACAAATGAACACAGATAATGTACAGAACTAACATAGTCCTGTCCGAGCATTTTATTTTACAGGATGATCACAAATATTATAGTAGACGTTAATTTAAACCTTGCAGGAAAACTATAGCGATTACCCTTGGTCATATAGTTTTTGAGAAAAGCGCATTTTATATATATATATATAAAATGATTTTACTTTCATTTTCGCAACTGTTTCGAAAGTGAAAGCATCCTCATAAAAAAAAAATCTGCAAACAAAATAGAAAAAGTAAAAAACGGCCTTTTTATAGATCAACCTCAGCTATACAATGCAAAAAAAAAAAAAAAAATCAATTAAAAATATTGAAATGCAAACGAGATAGCTTTAAAAATTTCTTCTATAGAATTAGCCTTAGCGAGTGGGTCTTTTCGCCTAACTGAAGCATCCCCTTAATGTCACATATTGAAATTGCGACATTCTGTAACCCAAAAAATATTTTTGAGAAACAACATACTTGATGTGTGTGATATATATATAGAGAGAGAGCGTGTGTATGACGTTACATATTTACAACAGGTTTTGTATTGATAACTTCTTCCACAAAATTTAAACAAAAGCAACAGTTATCTCCTTAAGCAGAGCTGCCAACAGCTGCGATTTTTTTATGCTGCTATTTTAGAAAATGGTCTTCGCTTTATTTAATTGCAGAATTCTGTGATTAAATAAAGAGGAAATTACTGTTCTAAATTGGTGGTATAAAAATTCGTAGGATTTGGCAGCTATTCCAGTACTCGGTTCAGATACCGAGCCATTCTTACAGGCTCTCTAGTTTCAGACCATACTGATTTTTAATGTATTGGAAGTGGCGATCGATTGCGCATTCTTCACGCATTTTTGATGCATACAATTTAATGATGATTCTGGATATATAAAAAAATATGTAAACTTGTACATAAACAATTAACGTGCATTTTTTGTTTTTGTTTTTTTCAATTTCTACAAACACAATAAAGCAAACCAATAGCAACGTGCAAATGTGCGTTTTGTATGTACATAGAAAAGGGGATATTGACATAAAAAATAATACGTAGGATATTTAACCTAAAAATATAATGAAAATTCAGTATGCAATGTCTGTGGGGGAAAAAATCCTATCCAATGATACCTCATTCATCGTTGTATGCTACATGTTAATTAAATTCAGCAGGGCCCGACTTATGCAGGGGCATGCGGGGCAGCTGCCCCGGGCCCCCATGAGAGTAGTCAGGATTTTCATTTAAAGGTGCCAATTTATTAAAATTAGCCAAAAGTTACCAAAACTCATACATTTTCAAACATTTAGGAAGGGAGTGTGGTCCCTCCCCCCCCCCCCCTCACTGCTTCCAGTACACTCTCCACCCATGCGAAAAACAAACTACATCATTAGAAAACTAATGATTAATATTTTATTATGACAACTTAGTATTCTATTGTTTCAAAGCGAAATTCTTTATTAATGTTTTTCTTGTAACGTGGCAAGTTAAAATCATTAATTATGACCAATTTAGGGCATTTTCGTTTAGACATCTTATAACTACATAGATAAGCAAAATAAAAGTTTGCAAAGAAATACTCGTATCAAGTAATCTATCATTTTTTTCCTACTATTATCCTACTGGTATTTTTTCTTAATGTTGTGACCATCTTTTTGTGACACTCTGTATACAGATGTGAGCAGTACCGGGTACAAAATTTATGCATATAATACAATATGTATGAAGTTTAGTACTAGCTACTTCCACATTATTCACAAAAAAATCTATAGATAGATAGAAGGGGCCCCCCAGAATGATTCTTACCCCCCCCCCCCCCCATAACCGAAGTCGGGTCCTGAAATTCAGTACGCAGTATCAGATGTGGGCAAAAAATCTATATCAGTTGAGAAAAAGGGATGTTGACAAAAGAAATAATATATATATGATTGTGCATCTCGCATGCTTTTAATAATGTTAATACTCTCGAGTCTCTCTATAAAGAAACTAAACTCCATACATCGAATTTCTCTATATAACGAATTTTTAGTAGGAACGGTCCCATTTTCCCATGATCTCATTAAAAACAGTCTCCATATAGCGAAATATCTTTCTCCATATAACGAATTTTTTCATAAAATACTCTTTATTTATTCAGTTTTAAAAAAGCTTCCAAATGACATGGAATCAATTTTCCATCACTGATCCCTGATTTATCATTCAGTGCTGAGTTTTTTATCTTACTTTTCTACCTTGAATCTCCTTGTTCTTTATGTCCAATGAATTCACCCACCCTCGCACCTTCCAACATTCTTCTTAAAACAGTGTCAATTGGATTGTTACACATATAACAGCAGGATCAGAGGGGTAATTGAAGGTAAATGAGATCAAAGATCATTCAGAAGTTTAAATTTGAAAAATAAACTCTCTTTTAATCAAGCACAACAAGTCGATATTCGTAATATTCCCTGTCAGAAACTCCTGAGATCCACTGGCAGGACACATGACCTGATGCACCCCCACAAAAAAGCGGGCAGGAAAGAAGGCACAAGCCGGTATTGGTCGAATGGAAAATTCGCCCTCGACAGCTGCAGCTGCGAGAGCAGATCACTGTCACCATTTAGAACACGTTTTCATCTATCCAAACTAAAGCTCTCAACCCTTACAGTTAGAGCAGATTAGTCCAAGAGCTGTTAAACATTTTAGGGAAGGTATTTGAGGCACCCTGAAAATTTGTGCAACACTTCTTTTGTAATGCCTAAATACAAAATCGAATGTCTGGCTGAAGGATCGTGGCCCAAAACCTGTGCCAGACAAAAAATGGCACTTGACACGTGTCTGGCACAGTTTTTGTGCCGACTAAAGTGTCTGTTATTTTCAAAATATTTTTTTCTAAGCATAAATATTATTGTGCCTCAAATACCTTTTTTGGGTAGTCAAAAAATGGCACTTGACACGTGTCTGGCACAGTTTTTGGGCCGACTAAAGTGTCTGTCATTTTCAAAATATTTTTTTCTAAGTATAAATATTATTCTGTTTCAATCTCAGCATGCCTCAAATACTTTTTTGGGGTAGTGTCAAAAAATGGCACTTGACACGTGTCTGGCACAGGTTTTGGGCCACGATCCTTCAGCCAGACATTCGATTTTGTATTCAGGCATTACAAAAGAAGTGCTGCACAAATTTTCAGGGTGCCTCAAATACCTACTCAAAAATGTTCAACAGCTCTCCTACTAGATGTTTATTGTTTCTGGCTTTCTTTAGTGTGAAAGATTCATGAAACTTAATCTGTTTGAGTGTGTTTTTTTACTTCTACGAAAAATGCCTCTTAGGAACTGCATAACTCGCTGTGATAAAGTGAAGATTTTGAAAGAAATCGATAAAGGGTTCGAAAAAAAAGATGTGGCAAAAAAGTTTGGGATTCTGGCAAGCATTCTGTCAACAATCATAAAAAATAGAGAATCAATCACCGAGCAGAATTCGGATCTTGGTTCGGTGCGAAAAAGAAAGAGGACGTGACAATACAAGGACTAGAACTAGAACAAAGGAATGTTTAAGTGGATTAAAGGTATGAGGGACCAGAATCTACCACTTTCGGGACCAATGATTTTAGAGAAGGCTCTAGAATATGCTTCATCTCTTAGGCACTCTGAATTCCAAGTCAGCATTGGTTGGGCTAGAAAAGTTCAAGAAGAGACATGGGTTATTCCAGAAAACTATCTGCGGTGAAAGTGTGGATGCTCCGGTGACAGCATGTGAGAACTGGAGTCAAAGTAGCAGAAATTCTAAAAAAAATCGCTCCTGTTCAATGCTGACAAAACAGGCCTCTTTTACAAGTGTCTCCCAAACAAGACTCTGGCGTTTAAAGAAGATAAATGTTTTGGCGGTAAACAAAGCAAACAAAGGATTACTATTCTGTTGTGTGCTAACATGACAGGGAAAGAAAAATTAAAGATGCTAGTCATTGGGAAAAGTAAATCTCCTTGGTGTTTTAAAGGCATTAAGTCCCTTAGAAATGAACTATGATTTTAATAAAAAGTCCTGGATGATCATTGAAATTTTTGACAAATGGTTAAAAGCACTTGACAGTCAAATAAGAAAACAACGCCGAAAAATTGCTTTGCTTATTAATATTTGTCCAGCTCACTCACAAAACTGTGGAGAAAAACTGCAAAATGTTGAAGTTATTTTCTTACCACCCAATTGCACATCAAAACTGCAGCTCTTGGACTTGGGAATAATAAAAAAATCTAATGTTGCATTATAAGAAAATAATTCTTAAAGAACTGATCATAGTTACTGAAAAAAATGATTCCACCCAAGACATCATTAGTCTTAGAAAGTGTATTGCGGAGCTTTATAAAGCTTGGAGATTTGATTTAACTGAAAAAACAATTTACATTTACTTCAAAAAGACTGGCTTTTCTAAACTGGAGAATAATGCGGATTCTGAGGACGAAGAAGATGTGGCTTTAGCAGACTTAAAAGAGAAATGGAAATTAATTGAGGAACGCAGAAATGTCAAAGAAAATGTTATTCTCTCTGATTTTTTGGAAGTGGATGACAATCTCACCATTGCGCAGTATCCTACTGATAGTGATATTTTAAACAGCGTTATGAACAATGATGGTGAGAGTGACAATGAGCATGAAAACGAAAACATACAACAAGAGAAAAACCATCACACAGTGAAATGATGAGTTCCTTTGATCTTATAAGGAGAGGACTTCAAATGGAGGAAAATGTTCCTGATACAATTTTTCATTCCTTGCTAAACTGTGAACATTTTTTCGAGAGTAACAATTTCGAAATTAAAACAGCGAAAAATTACAGATTTCTATGTATAAAATTAATTCAAGTTTTCCTTATGTGAATTTTATTATGCTTTCAAATAAATGTCTGTTCTCTTTTTTGAAACTATTTAAATAATTAAGAAACACAATATTAGGTTAATATTTATAGTTAAACATTTCAAATTCTTAATTAAACACCTCAAAAATAATTTTTGTTCAAAATTTGCAGCTTAAATAAGAATTTTTTACTGGAACAATGGATTTTGTTATATAGAGACTCGACTGTACTGTTTATATTAAAGCACATAAATCAATGTCTGAATTCCATTTTTTAATTATTAAAGGTATACATATATTAAGACAGACTTAAAACACAATTAATACAATAAACCCAACTGGAGTGAAAAATTAGCCGGGGCCAGTATTTGAACCTGGGTCCACAGCGTACTGTGCTGTTGCTTTACCACGAAGATACCCCTGGCCGATATCCTAACCTGGTAATTTCTCACTAATAAACCAAGTTGGGGAACGTCATGTCCATCTATCAGATAGTACTGGATGATGCTGCTGACCCAGGTTCGAATCCTAGCTTCGGCTAATTTTTCACTCCAGTTGGGTTTATTCTATTAATTGTGTTTTAAGTCTGTCTTAATATATGTGTACCTTTAATAATTAAAAAATGGAACACAGACATTGACTTATGTGCTTTAATATTTATATTGTGGATTGATGGAGAAAGTAATTTGTTCATTGTTGTCGCGTCATCCAGTGCTATCTGATAGATGGACAGTGACGTTCCCCAAATTGGTTCATTAGAGAGAAATTACCAGGCTAGGATATCAGCCAGGGATAGCTTAGTGGTAAAGCAACAGCATGGTACGCTGTGGACCTAGGTTCGAAATATGGTCCTGGCTAATTTTTCACTCCAGTTGGGTTTATTGTATTAATTGTGTTTTAAGTCTGTCTTAATATATGTGTACGTTTAATAATTAATATTGTTTGTGTGAGGATTTGTAAACTTTGTAAATTATTACTTTTTTTTCTTTGTCATGTATGAGCACATTTCACCCATGAAAACCAAGGAACATAACTGGATGCATCAAACTGGTTGTGTAGAAATCTCAAAAATGCATGAAATTTGTTAAAACCACAATCACTATAATGAATATTATTTTTTAATAAATATTGAAAAATAGAAATTTCCCATTTTTATTCAAATTATTTTTTATAACTTAAATAAACATTGAAAAATAGAAACTTTCAATTTCTTCATTCAAAATATTTTTTATACCTTAATTGAATATTAAAAAATAAAAAATTTCCCTATTTTCAAACTTTCTGCTGCTTGAATTCGAACTGTGATTTTACAGTACTGGACACTAGGGTGGGCCGAAAAAAACTTTTTTTTAAATTTCGATGATGGGTAGTGCGGAAAAGTGGCCACTAGTGGCACCAAGTTCACACAAAAAATTTGAGATTTTTAGGACAATTCCTATATTTGCCGCTTTTGGCTTGAAGTTTTGCTAAAAGGCTGATTTTTGAACTTTTTTAGCAAAAATTTTTAAAATATTAAATTAAACTTATTTTAATCTTATTTACTTGAAAAGGCATATTTAATGTTCCAAATGCATAAATAAGCTCTGATAATGTATTATTTAATTGCTATGTGTATTTTAAATTAGACGATTTTTATAGCCTTTTCGCATTTAAGTGAGGAAAAGGTGCATGTATTGTTTGAATCTTTCAACGGTTTTTTTCTTTTGTCTTGTTTATGTCCCTTGGTCTTCCTTATTTTTTTCGATGCTTTAAGGGTCATATATTTGGGTGACGGACAGCAGAATCCCTCAGAAACAGATCTGGAAGGAGAGAAGGGGGTGAGGCGAGAACTTAAGCGAATGCAGTGACTCATCGCGATGTTGGGGGAGTGAAGGAGGAAATAGAAGAGGGGAGAAAGTGTGATAAGGGATGCTTATTATTTTCAGTACTCAGTTTCTCTGAGACATGACGGACGCTGTGTGAGACAGGAATATGCGTTTAGGAGTGTTTGGCTTTGAAGGTCCTGGTTCAAATTCAGATTCAATCGAACTGCTTGCTTGAAAGCTCCCACTACTTGAATCTTCCAACAATATAACTGTCTTCCATCTGGATCTAACCCCACTCGTTGAAGGTTTTGTCGCAGAACCACTATTCCTCGTTGAAATTGTATCCCTTTTCATTTTCAGCGATATTTTCTTTGCAAGAGTTTTGCTTGTTTTTAAATCAATATTTCCGATAAACATTTTTCGAAGAGTTCTTTGATCTTTCAAGAAGTTCACCTCCCGATGTGGAACTTTACGTCTGATGTCGCAGCTACAATTGTTCAAGCCTCTACACTTACAAGCCGCAATGTCATAGAGAGAGGTTTCCGCATTTCGTACGAAATCTTCGCGGATCGCCTTGCCCTTAACGCTCGCATGATTAGCAGATTTCTCCAATGATCTACATTCATTGTAATAGTTTTTAATCTTTCCGTTAATTGTTCGTTGGGAGACCACTGGTCTGGAAGATTTTATCCAGATTTCGGAAACTTTTTCTCCTACCATTTTAATAATATCATCCCCTGGTTGAAGATAAATATCTCGATTTTCTTCTATATCGCTTCGCAACCAATAGTATGATGTCAGCATTTGATGGCAATTGCAAGTCTTTCAATTTGCACGGTGCCCCAAAATGGCTACTTTTCACGCTTTCACATGCCTTTACATGAACTACTTTCGAACCTACTTTCAAACCACCCATTTCTAAACTCGTCGTAATAAAACGCACAAAACACAGTAAAGGCACGTTAAACGATCCAAAAAGCAATGTATTGCACAAGAAAAATGTTTTACTTTCACACAACAAATGTCACAGGGAAACCGAGCACTGAAAAATAATAAGCATCTGTTATCGCACTTTCTCCCCTCTTGTATTTCCTCCTTCACTCCCCCAACATCACGATGAGTCACTGCATTCGCTTAAGTTCTCGCCTCACCCTCTTCACTCCTTCCAGATCTGTTTCTGAGGGATTCTGCTGTCCGTCACCCAAATATATGACCCTTAAAGCATCGAAAAAAATAAGGAAGACCAAGGGACATAAACAAGACAAAAGAGAAAAACCGTTGAAATATTCAAACAATACATGCACCTTTTCCTCACTTAAATGCGAAAAGGCTATAAAAATCGTCTAATTTAAAATACACATAGCAATTAAATAATACATTATCAGAGCTTATTTATGCCTTTGGAACATTAAATATGCCTTTTCAAGTAAATAAGATTAAAATAAGTTTAATTTAACATTTTTAAAATTTTTTCTAAAAAAGTTCAAAAATTCGCATTTTTGCAAAACTTCAAGCCAAAAGCGGCAAATATAGGAATTGTCCTAAAAATCTCAAATTTTTTGTGTGAACTTGGTGCCACTAGTGGCCACTTTTCCGCACTACCCATCATCGAAAATCAAAAAAAAGTTTTTTTCGGCCCACCCTACTGGACACACTGATACCCATAGCAATTACGCACACACACAGAAATAGCTTAGAACAAAATTTTAATTCACCTACCACCACTTTCAAGACATTCAAAGTCAGTATGGTCTGGATATCTGAATCTGGCGAGCCAATCAGAATGGTTTGGGATCTGAACCGAGTAGATATTGCTAATATGCATGCCGCTTAGTCATTTTTAAAGCAACTGTTTTTACACAGAATGGAAATAAGTAAGGCCAGTCACTAAAATAAGAAAGTTCATCTAATATGAATCTAGTGAAACAATCAATCTTCAATCTTCTGCATTAACCCTCTGAGCGATTTGGACGTATTTTTCCACTTCTCAAAAACAACTTTAATCAGTTGTAGACAAAAATATTTTAAACAGAATCGTATTTCAAAATGTATATCAATTAAAGCAGAATGAAGTGTATTTTAGAAACAAACATGGAAAGAAAATTTTAATTAAGATTATTTTTATAAGCATTTTTATGAAAATGCAGGAAAGCCCTCAAGATGCTCAGAGGGTTAAATTTTGATAGATGTGAATGTATTATTGCAAAAATACAATTTTAGTGTTGTGACTTTCTATTAAAGCAGTAATATACCGTAAAACTTGCTAAACAAAACAAAGTGCACAGAAGGTATTCCATTTTAGACCAATTTCTGTCTTAGCAGGTACACTGCCTTTTATAATTGTACAGAAAAGCTTTAAATGGGATCCAGCAACTTTCATTTCAGGCAGGATGCACTGTATACAGGTTACATTTTCATAGGCGTTACTGTATACATAAAAGCCAAAGATGCACTATGTACAGGTTACATTTTCATAAGTATTATTGCATACGGAAAATCTAAAGATGCACTATTTGCTTTTGATTTAATAAATGAAGCTACCTAGCTGTTTTTGCATGGCATAGCTGATCAGCTACATACATTTTTTTTCATTCCTAACAAAAGAAAAGCTGTCATTATCAATTAACATACATTCATATTCCAACATCTAACACATAAAATTGCCATAGATTGCAACACAAGACTGGTGTGATCGATTTTTAGCAAAACTGTAGTAATGGTTAGCTGTATATGTTCAATTAAATATTTATTTTTAAAAAATGCATTTAAAGGTTTACAATTTTCAATTAAATATGTATTTAAAAAAAAATGCATTTAAAGGTTTACAATCCAGACTGAATATTTTTCTCAGTAAGAAAAACTGACACAAATAAATTTAATAAAAAAAAATTCTAGCATATGAAATCTCTTCGATTTCTTCTATTGAAGAAAATATACACGCTCCTCATATTGTCATATAAAAAAAAAAATAGAAGGCTTTTGATTTTACAGTAACGAAGAATTTCATAGTTTTAATTTAAGTTTTCTGTTCCTTTTACTATTTAATCCAGCAAAATTTTAGAAACATTAAAAAATATTCTAGCATTAGCCCTTAAATGCATTATTTTTTTTTTTTTATTTCATTGAACATCTATGTTTTCATTAATGCAGTTACTCTAAAATTCAATGACAACAGACATTTGTTGAATCTGCGACCATTCTCTTGAGTAAGGTGGTAATATGAGAAAGGATGCAAGATGCATTTATGAAAAGACATAAGCTCCATGTAATACATGGGAAAAAAACATGTAAGAAGCAGAGATGCTTGCAAGTTCTAGTTGACAGCATTTGAAAAGAGTACCAAATTTGTGGTAGCTATTTTCTTTACACTAAAAAATGTATAAAATCTCCTATTTTGCTTAAGCACTAACATAAATTAGTTAACAAATATAAACAATTTATTTCCACATTTAATGCCTTTAAACTAAACAAAACTGAAAAAATTACAGTTCCATTATTTTAACCTAAAAGATTTGGTTCATAAAAGTGGCTGATTTAAATAACAGCAGATTCATATGAAGAGCAGGTACTGCATTGGGAGCTTGGCAGATTCCATTAGTATGAAAAATAAAAGGATTGAATTAGAAAAAACAGAATATGCAAATTTAGATGTATGGAAAAATAGATGATTGTCCTAATCTATGATTGTATACAAGTTTGCCAGAATTAAAACACCCCTACTCTGACCTCTCTATATATGGAACAACTCAGTGTATAAACTTCAAATTTTGTAAACATTTTATTCATGACATGGGCAAATGGATTATGTGAAAAAAATTAGTTCCAAAAATTGCCGATAGCTGACACTGTACAACTAACTGGTCATACACTGAAAAAACACTCTTAAGGTGCGAATAGATGTATCCTTTAACTATTTTCAGCATCAGTGTCTTTTTTTGTGGTCACATGGCATTGTAGATCTTTAATAGCTTTAGAATGAAACTGATGGACATTCTACAGGACGAAAAAGTTTTCTTCAAGTCCTTATCTAATTTGCATTGTTGAATCTCCCTATCCTTTTATGAATAAACCGCAGATGCGTGGAGAAGAATACGTTTCCTGGAAAAGTGCTAAAGGATGGCAAAACAAGCATTTATATGCATTTTATTCGAATGTACCAAATATTCATGTAAGAAGGGCCTTTTCAATGCAGGCAATTTTGCTCAATACGGTTCCATTCTTCAAGATGTAAAATCCGCAGCCTGTGGATAGCTTGTTCAACTGCAAATCACAACTGTTTGACTGAGGGGCTTCTCATATGCAGAGTGACACCTTCTTCACGTCTACCAGGGATACCACACGCTTTCAATAAACAAGATTTTTTAAGTGTCCCCGCAGCTAAAAATGATATGGTTTACGATCCAAAGAACAAGTGTGCCAGATTGTCAGAAACATAAGACTGATTTCTTTATTATTATAGAAACGTTGCTGCAGAAATGACATCTCTAGCTTTTATTCTTTCTTATACCCAGAACATGGTTAAAAACCACGAGTTAATGCTAAGTTTTGTGCTTACACTTATGGTGCGAAATTACAGTTACAATGGCAGTTTAAGCTTCGTTACTTTTCTTTTCCATAAGAAATTAAAATGGAAAAAGTTCATTTCACATGTATTTTCTTTTAAATTATTATTAGCGTCTCTTTTTCATACTTTCTGTTGTACAGCGCCATCTAATGGTGTTTCTGAAACTTTTTTTTTCATGGAATTCGTTTCCCCATATCTTGAATAGTGTGGACACAAAATTTGAAGCCTTTACAATGGGTCATTTCATAAACAACAACAACAAAAAAAATTCAACATATGCTTTTCTGAAAGTTCACCTTTAATCTCTTTAATAGGATCACATATACAGTTTATTTTCTATTTTATGGATACTTTCCCTTGTAAATGCATTCCAAAAGTGGTTAAATATTATATTTATATCACTCTTTAGCTTTAAATCCAGGTAGTATTATCAAAAATCCAAAATCTTATTTCTAAATGATTGGTTCCTGAATATTTACACATTGATCACATCGCGTTCATTAGCATATTGTCAGGGCTCGAAATGTACCGGAGCAAACCGGAACGATGTTCCGGTTCGTGAAATTGTGACAAATATTGTTCCAGTTCGTGAAAGTATGGAAAATATTGTTCCGGTTCGCGGAATTATTAAAAAAAAAACATTATTACAGTTTCATACATGTAGCTTATTATACTCTCTGTAGCGTTTTTTTCTAATTATTTAGAATCTTGAATGCATTTTTTAAAAATTGTTTTTTCTACGGTTAAATATAAATTTGCTATACAGTACAGTCCCAATTATCCGAGTTAATATGGACCAAGCTTACCTCGGATAAGCAAAAAACTCGTATAAACCGGATTGACACAAATCGTCACTCACTAAGGAGATGAAACAAATTTTCACCTAATTCATTCATTTTTATGGTACTAATAACATTTTTTATGTACATTTTGTACATTTCCGTTACTTTTAATAAATACGGGGAATGAAATTGTTTATTTGAAAAAACCCTTAAAAATTTTTTGTTTGTTAAATGTCAATTTTGCTGCAGTTTTTTTTGGCTGCAGTATTACGCCACTGCATAGCTACCAATTTCTAAGATTTTTTTTTTCTTACCTCTAAAACTTTCCAGTGAATTTTTCCTAATTCAATCGCCGAAATCTAACAATTGTCAACGATTAAATATGGCCAAAATTTGTATTCAATTTTAGAGGTAACGAAACCGTACAAATTGGCAACTATATGATTCTATTAGTGTCATGAAAATTGCAGGTGTAGCCTCTTCTGTCTGCTCAAAATATTAAATAGATTTTTCAATCGAACTTATACCTTTGGAATAGATCATTTTCTTCTGATGGACTATGGTGGCTTCTATTATTATGAAACAGCCATTATAAATGAAGTGTTAGGTGTAGATGGAAGAGCAGCCGTAAAAAGTTAGAACTCTGATTTTCTGGTCAGAATGGGAAAAATCAGAAAATCAGAGTTCTAACTTTTTACGGCTGCTCTTTCATCTACACCTAACACTTCATTTATAATGGCTGTTTCATAATAACAGAAGCCATCAGTCCATTGGAAGAAAATAACTCGGTTAAACAGGACTTTACTGTACTTAAAAAAAAAAAAAAAAAAAAGTCGACAATAATTAGGAAATAGCGTTCCGTTTCGTGGATTTTTCCATTTCGAGCCCTGCATATTGTCATTTATATCCCATCTGCATTGAGTATTTGTAGGGTGTTAGCGATAGTGTATATATGTGGAGCAAACATTCAAACCGTGTTTTCTCACAAAAAAATAAAAAATGAGTTATTGTTATTTTTATGAACTCTGTGTTAAATTGCACAGAAATAAATGGTATTTTTTACTAAAAAATTTTTTCTCCGATTATAAATCAATTTTAAAATTTGACGTTTCAATCAAAGAGTGTTTCCTCCAAAGCCTGCATTCAATCAAGCAGTGATTTCTCCAGTCTGCCAATCACAGTTGTCACGTAATGTGTACTTTCGAAACCTACCATACATATCACAATTGAAACGGATTGTTTTAGAAAAAAATAAGAGAACTGTTAAAGTTAAAGGCTTCCAGAATTATAGATTTCAAGATCTAAATGAAGAATATGATGTAAATCTTCTTAAAAAGGGAGTTACTGTTGCCTTGTTCAAAGGGTTGTTTTAGAATATCTTCCTCTTAGCCACGCCATACCAGTTGAAAAGAGAAAAGATGTTAAAAAAACTTTTGAAGGTAATGTATAGTGAACAGTGGCAAAATCAACCTGATGATATATTCAAATGATACAACCACATTATCCATGATTGATAAGCCTGCAATAAAGAAGAGGGATATGTGTATAACTGTCTAGATGAAGATATTGGTTTTAAAATTTGAAGTGGATTTCTGGCAAACGAGTATTTATTTAGTAAATATTTAATGAATGCTACTAGGTACCATAATCTGTCATTTTATTTTAACAATAATCAACTGAAATTCGGTATTTATTCAAATAAAATAATGCTATTGTATTATTTGTGAGTTAGAACTTATTTCATTCAAAAAGCGTTTTATCCACTTGTCAAACAATCAAAACATGTTTCCTCCTCTGAATTCGGTCAAAACGTGATTTCTCCAAATATTAAATGCATTTTATTAATTTGTTTTATGTTTAATATCTTAGGTATGCTTGCAATTCTTTCTAATAAACAGTAATAAAAATACACAATAAAAATGAGAATTAAATACAAGTTATTTTCTTATTTATCAGTTTTTTATGTTTTTTGAAAATTTGTATCTGAAGGAGAAAGCATGGTTTGCATGTTTGCTCCACATATAACGTTAGCACTTTAGAAGGGAGAGGAGATTTGTCTTCTGATATTGTTATCATTTTTCATCCAACCAATATTTTTGTGTTTTATTTGTACCTCTTTCTTTACATCAAAATATTCTGTTACACTTTTTATCTATTTTTATGAAAATCCAAAGTTATTATTAAACTCATTAAATGATTATAAAATTATTTAATTCCAAAATGTGGAAAACCCATCTTTAGGCAATCCTATTCTTCTGTCATACGTATATATAAACCACTGTTCGAGAACTAGGTCCAAAGTATGCTTGTAAATTATATTTGTGTTTACTAGTAAAGAAAAGAGAAAGAATGTTCTCCATCTGTTTTCTTGATAAGTTCTGCCAAACCCTTTACCTTCCCCCCTCCCTGTGCAGGGACAAGTGCAAGAAGACATTATTACTTTTGAATTCATTATGTAACAAAAAGTCATAAAATATTTTTAAATAGTAGCTATTTCATTTAAGTGTTATTTAATATAAAGTTATTTCATATATAAGGGATATTTTATTGACTTTTCATTTGAATGAATACAGTATGCACTAATAAATGTATAACCATATTTGTATATCACTAGAAACAAAAGAAAAAATTGCGAAATCAAAATAATTTTTAGACATTGATAATGATATCAATACGAAGGGGGTGGGGAGTTCATGGGATGACAACATATGATATCATTAGGATGAGAACGGGTCCAAAATTAACAAAAATTTTATAATGCTATATATATGTACAGCCCCTTACTAAAATTAATTTTGGTTTAAAATGAAGAAAATTGATCCCAAAGAGATGAATATACAGAATTATGTTTAATGTTAAGGAAGTGTGTTATAAAAGATATCAGAAAATTCAACTGTGATCTTGTCAAGAAAGTTCTAGACAATAAAGGTTTAAAATTAGCTAAGTGCAAACCATGTGTTAGTAGAAAATGTATTTTTGCACTAAGAATAAATCGAACTACTACCACGAACACCAATGAAATTGCCATAAAAATTTTTGACAGTACTTAAGTGTGAAGATCAAAGAGAAGGCAACCTTCCTAATCAGAAGAAAAACTTAACAGAAGCTGAAGGGATAATACTATTGATGACATAAAATTTTACAAGCCATTAGTTGTAAGAAAATAGGTAAATACACTGGTGAAGAAGGAATTGTAATTGACCTTATATTAACTCATACTGTTTTAAAAATAATCAGAGAAGTCAGATGTACTGGAAGACTGAAATAATGTCATGATGGTTCTACTTAACAAGCAAGAGGAGAAGAAAAACATTAAGAACTATTGCACAAATCAGCTTACTGTCACAGATTTATATAATTTTCAACAAAGTTTTAATAACAAAACTTAAGTCTGTTCCAGACCTAGCAAACCTAGAGAACAATCAGGATTCTAAAGTGGATTTAGCACAAAGGATCATATTCAAACAGTAAGAAAATTCCTAGAGAAACATAAGGAATATAATTTACCATTATTGCATAAGTGAAAACATTGTCTACACATCAGTAGTAAAATCTTTGGAGGGCATCAATATGCAAATCTTACATTAATATTATAAAAATGTACAAGACAGCAACAGCAATAATCCATTTTGAAAGAGAAAAAGAAAAGATCAAGGTAGAAATATTTTAAAAAGGAGTACAACAAGGAGACACCATTACCACTAAACTTTTTACTGCTACTTTAGAAAATGTTTATAAGAACCTGGATTAAGAAAAAAAGAGGAATTGGAATAAATGGAAAACACTTCAGCCATCTCTAATTTCCTGAGAGCAGTTTAATTTTCAGAAACAGATCTGAAGAATTGAAAGATATTTAAAGATTTAGCAGAAGCCAGCATTAGTATGGGAAGTTTAAGGTAATATTCAATAAATTTGTACCAAAAAAGAAGAATGTCAACAAAAACACTGAGATTAAGGAAGTGTAGAGTTTAGTACATCTTGGACAGGAAATAACATCAGTTAATAACATCTACACTAATAAAAGACAGTTTTGCTCTGCCTGTGTGTGATGACCAAGAAAATCTACAGGACGTACGAGGGTGAAAATTTTTGGAGGCTAGCCCAAAGTGTCTCCTGATGCACCTGAGACTCAGAATTTTAAATTTCTAATTAATTAGTTAAGTTATTAATTAAACATAGCAACTCACTCTGATCAAAAAGTCATCTATTTGATCTCTGATCAAGAAAACAACTTGCACATGCACACAAACCCATTTGCACATCCAGAACTAACGAAGAAATGTTTTCTGACTTTGTTTTTTTATTGTTTAGTTTTAATACAAATCGCCCAAATCACTGAGTACAGTTAAAATTGAAGGACATATTCTGAAAGATTGTGCTCTTAGGTCTTAAATACCACAATCAATTTTTTTAAATGTTGCAGTTAACCCTTTGAAAAAAAATTTCAAAAAGGGTCATTTTCCCCCTTATATCAATGTCTTTCCAGGATGCAATATTTGAGATACCAACAAACCAAAAATATGTTCTTAAAGCTGTAAACTTCTTCTAATTGATGGTACAATCACTTTTTTTAAATATGAATTTTGCAGATCACTTCAGACCTCAAGTAGACGACATTTTTTTCTATGCTAAAAATAACTAAACATCCGTACTTTAATACAATCTTTTTTAGAGTACCTCAACAGACTAGATTTGCATCACCTACAAAAATTTTGTAACATTTGTGAATGGGTAGAAATATTTTTTACAAAATTAAATGCGTGAAAATTTACACAAAATCAGTAAAAACCTCAGTGTTTCATCCCTCCAGGGCACAATTTTAGATGGACCAACAAACCTAAAATATGTTCTTAAAACAAACTTTTTTCTAATCGATGGTGCAATCTGTTTTAAAAAACATGAATTTTAACCCTTTTAAATACACTAGCAAATGCAGGTAACTTCATGCCTCATGGAGATGACATTTTTTCTACATTAAAAGTAACTAAATGTCTGTACTTTAACACAATCTTTTTAGAGTATATAAACAGAACAGATTTACATCAGCTAAAAAAATTTTGTATTGTTCGACAGGTAGAAATTTTTTTACAAAATAAAATGTGTGATGACTTTAGGGAAATCAGTAAAAACCTGTGTGTTTCATCACAGTTTTACTCGTCTTCAATACGCATAAACTCTAAAAATAAAATTATGCAGAAAATAAAATACCAAATAGCATATACTTTCAATTCAATATTTTTTCATTTGAAAATATAAATTCATACAAAATAGAACTGAAGATATAAAATCTCACAAATTTGAGGTTCATTTAAGGGTCATTCATCACAGGGCCTGCAATGCCAGGCAATTCAGCTAGTCATAAATGAAATCAACAGAAAAATAAGAAATGGGTGGAATACTTTTAAGAAAAACTGCCTGTAAGTTTGCAATTTTTAATTAGAATATCGAAAAATGAAAAACAAAATCTGAAATATAAATGTAAGTAAATCTGCGTACATGATATAAGACAAATTTCATTAAAAACAAACGAAATGAACAATAAAAATATTTCATTCTCTTGAATCACAAAACTTTTTTGAACCACTCCAGTTTGATAGGGTTCTACGAAATAAAAAATCAGGTATTCATCAGATATTCATACCCATATCAAAAAAAAATAATTTCCCATGCTGACTAAGTCCAGAAAAAGAATTTTCTCATAAAACAAAATTCTAAAATGTGTTATGTCTTCTTTAAATTTTGAAATAAATGGTATTTACAATACTCAAATGCCAAACAAATGCTGCAGTAATTTTTTAAGACATTCTTAATTTTTATATTTAAAACAAGTCATTCATTGAATTAATAAATTTATGAAAATATTTACACAACTTATTTGATTTAGCTAAATCAAAAAAATAACCTTAAAGTGACATGCTTATACATATTTTGTAAATAAAAGTCAATATATGTTTTAGAAAGATAAATTGATCTTAACAAATAATACAAATGGCCAGGGTTTTACAAATTTGATAACATCTGGTTGCCAGGGAACAAATTTTAGTTGCTAGTAAAAAATATCCCCCACCCTACCCTGTCACTGATTTTCAAAAAGCACAAAAATATTTTATAAATTAAAGAAGAGCAATAACAGGCACAGTTTAAAATTATTTACATAGTTTAGAATAGTACATAATTTACTATAATAGTCTTAGAATATAAACTAAGTCTTCTAATAAAACTTATCAAAATTACATATCTCCAGGAGAAAAAAGAAATAAAGGCTGAATTAACTGGCAGGTTCAGGATATGCTGATTATCAAATGCTTCAAATATCTGGGTAATCGAGTGTTACAAATTATGTATCTGATGATGGTGGCTATGAAACAGTGAAGCAGTAATATATATATTTGATTTGCCAATTTCCTGTCTAGTCAGTCAGATATTTCTGATTTTATTATTATTTTAAATGTATATTTGATCAACTTATTTTTACAAAACTACAAGGCTCAGCCCCCTACAAGCTATGCTCAGGAACCACCAATCAGACACTGCAGGCTCTAAAAGCATACTAGTTTGCTCTTGTAAAAAGATTACAGAAGACTGAATTATAATTAAATGACCAGTGGCGATCTTCTGCAATCAAGTTGCAATTCATTTCCCTTTGAGTGAAGGATTTTAATGTCGAATCAACTGCTATCATGAAAGCTAACATGTTTCCATGATTGATTAAATAATATCAATTAAATATTTCAAAACCATCTTCTATAAAATAGCTAAGTAAACAATGTTCTTGCTTCCAGGAATTTCATAATTATGCTATATGAAAGTTATTTTACATACGACAATTTAAATGTATAATTTTGAATAGGACATAATTTTCATCAGTTTTCTTTATTTTTACTATTCACACGAAAATATATTATTTAATTGAAAGGAAATATTTGTACTGTTTTAAAATTGGCAACCATAGGTAATGATTTTTGAAATATGAAATAAATCTCTCATGTAAATACACTTAAAATGAAACTGTCTGGAAATATTATTCGTGCATTTTAAATATGGCTAATTTTCCCCCATTTACCACTTTTAAAGTGCAAAAATTTAATTATTATTTTAAAGTTTTCTGTCTCTTTTTAATATTTATGAGTAAATGCATTTTTATAACATAATTTTCCCCACTTGCTGCTTTTAACAGTTGGTCACTTAATTTTTATTTTAAAGTTTTCATTCTGTTTTTGATAGTCACATGTAAATAAATTTTTTAATTGAAAGGAAACATGTGTGCCACTTTACAATTTGGCAATATAAACTATGAACATTCCAAAATATGAGATAAATCTCTATTGAAATGATGAAAAAGTAAAAACAAATGCCTAAATATTAAACAAATTTTTAAAAAATTATTGCACGCCACATACTCATCAGTAAAAAAAGGCTAAATTCCTATGCATAGTTTTCATTCCTATAAAACCTTTTCACAGAATTATTTGATCAACTTTAGCATTAAATAGCTCTTTAAATAATTCTTTGAATTAAAAACTGCCTGCTTCAGCATGTTTGTCGAACAATTCTCTATAAAACTACCAATTTTCATATATTTATATGCAATAGTTTTCTTAATATCAGCCCAGAAAGACCTCCCATAATAAAAAAATTGATTTATAGTGGTGGCAGTATTAGTTACTTTTTTTAGAATAGCGATATTACAAATAAAAGTTTAAAATTTGTTTGAATATAATTTCTAAGTTTATTGCTTAATATTTTGTAACTTTCCATCTATAATGAGACATCTTGTGAGAAATTTAATAGAAAGATAGAATCTGTAGGCAAGTAACTGCCGTAAGCAAATTGATTGTATTAAAAAAAAAAAAAAAAAAGTTGGCTGAGGAGAAAAAGGTTTATTTTGATCTAACAATCAATGATAAGAATTTAAGGATAAATAGGAAAAAAAACTTACCCTTCTAAAGGGCAATGAATGATTTTTTATTTCTATTTACTGCAAGTGATAATCCAAACATATATAATTATAAAATATTCCTGAATAAATAATGTGATCACATAATTAAAAACTAACACGTCTCTCCTATTGAAATTCTATGAAAAACTGGAAACTGAACTCTCTCATGAAAAAAAAAAAATGGTAAACAACTTAATACCTAACACTTGCCTCCAAACCAAGTCTTAATGTTTTATTGACCCCCCCCCCCCTCTCTCTCACCTCATTCTAACCATGTGACATGCTGGCTGGGTAGAGTAGAATGAATAGCATTTTATGTCCATGAGATGAGAAATGACTTTTAAACTTGGAACTTCCATTAAAAGTACAAAAGAGGAATGTTGCTGCTTGTCCTGTATGGCTAAAGGTGAGAGGAGAAAAAAAAAAATGTTGTTTGTGCTCATTTCTTAAATCAATTTTTGCTCAAAAAAAGTCAAGTTAAATAACTTTGTCATTAGTGAAAAAAACTTGGTTACCAGTAGAAACTATTTGTCAAGCCTTGCACATGATTCACCATTTCACCGATTTAAACAATCTTTCTTAATAAATTTATATTTTATAAAATAAAGAGAAACATAGGTTTTAGAAGAATAAATTGGTCATTTCTTATACAAAATGTTAAAATAAATGATACATGACTATCGCCATTTGAGTGATCAATAAACAATTATGTATATTAACATTTTTTTACCATTTGAATGCATTAATATTTACAAGCAAAATAGTTGTTAAAAGCAGGAATTTATGCTTAAATGTGAAAAAATATTATTTTGGAAAATGGGCATTTAATTAAATGTTAAGTAATTTAGGTATGACCATAAAAACATGAATAATAATTCAGCAGATCAAGTGAAAAAAAGAACTACCAGTATATATATAAGAGTTGTTTATTTAGTACAATGTACAGCTCATAAAAATGACAAAATATAAATTACAAAATAAATATATGTATTGAAAAATACAAACACTTATTGCTGTCCAATAAATGTTTTTGCTATACACAATTCCTGGTTGTAATTTCTTTCTGAAACTAAGATGAGAACTACAACAGTAAAACAAGGTTAAAACTTTCTTTTCAGTATTTTATCTAATATAAAATTTATACATATATAAAAAAGAAAGCTTGTACATTGAATCTAAAACAACAATAACAGTAATAAAATTTGTAATAATATAAGTTCGTTCAGTAAGTCATAAGCACTTTAAAACAACAAATGAAAAATATTTTTACTGTGTTTAGAAAATACATACTGATATTATTTTACACAGCCTCATATACTAAGAACAAACAATAAAAGAAAAAAAATAAGATAGTTAGGGAAGGAATGCATGAAATATATGGAGAAAAGTTCCTTCCATTATTAAATAAATTCTCAAGAGTTAAAATATTTAATGAGAAACATGTATGAAAATACTAATGAGTTATAAATAATGTTACACTGTCTCAGAATGAAAAAAAAAATGTTTGTTAAATATTTTAGCTGCTCAAAAGTTACACATATGTCAGAAAACCTTGAAAATAATTAAACCAATGTGAGAAAGTGTTTTGAATGTTTATAAAAAGTAATGAACAAAATCTATTATAAAGCAACAAATAATCTTTCAAAAAGGGTTATGGAAGAAAGTGCATTGTAAGCTATTTACATAACCAGATATTCTTTCACAGTTACATTAATATAGATTAATTATTAACTTCTTACTGCAGATAGACATAAAACATAAACAATGCCATATAAATTTGAATGATAAAAACATGTGTTTGAAATATGTTATTGTAGCCAATAATATATCATAAGAATATATTAGTGATTTTGTGCTAAATTAATAAGTACATAATACCTCAAAATAAAACAAAGTAATTTCTATGGCACAAAATATTTTTTAAATCCTGCATTAGTCTACATTATTATTTTTAAGCTACAAAAATTCTACTAGTGGAGTTTTAAATTAAAATTAGGTAAGAACTTTAGCTCACAGAACATTGTTCCAAATTATATTTCTTAACTACATTCAAACTGCAGCAAATAACTAACGACAATGAAAATTCAAATATGTTTTTTTTTTCATACAAGGGTCTATTAAACAACTTTTTATAAAATTAATGTATCCTCTTTGTGGCAGCTATCATTATTTTAAGATTTTGGAAGTTTAATATGAAATGAACTTCATCAAATAACAAAGATAATAGCATGAATATTCTTTTACCCTATGCAATTAGCAAAGTTTTAACAAGATATCCAGGTGTTTCTTTAACATGCACAAGATATATAGTTACATAAAAGAATACAGGCAAACACTCAAACAGAAAAAAATTACTTAAAACTCATATTTTGCATTAAAAAGAAAACTTTTAGAAATATGTATTTTTACAGCTCATAAATTATAAGTATTGCATTCAAGCAACTGAACATTAAATACAAAATGCCAAGTAGAATTAATATTCATGTAATGGTATAAAACATTGTTCGCATGATGAAAATCTATTTAAGTATAAAAAATATTCCTTATTATATTTGGTTCATTGTTCACATGACAGAGGATCATAGAAAGTTTTTTTTTTTTTTTTTTTTTAATCATTGTATAAACATGAAAATTAGATTTTATCAATGCAGACTTCATGTTGGATGCTGCTGCAGTATCAGGGAAAGTAAAACAAAAATTCAAAAGAAAAATAAAGTTGTAAGTTTTAATCTCTCCACTATATTTCATTCTAGAAACAAACTTACTTTATTTTGCTTTATCAGCAAACTAAATTACATATTACTGGAAGTTCTTTAAAAAACTATTTGGATAGCAAAAATCATTATATTATAACAATTCAATTCACTTGTATTTAGCTGCATAATAATGGATAAATAGTAATAGTGGTAGTATTCAAAATATTAGTGAGATTCAGTGAATTTATATCATTGAATGACTAAATTTATCTGAGCTTTTAAATTCTACTAAGTAAATAATAAAACACAAATTTTAGTAACGAATTTTGCTTTTAGAAAATACAGTAAAATTCCAATTATCTAGATCAATACGATAAGATAAAAAATTGCATTTAATAAAAAAAGTAATTTCCTTCAATTTCCTACTTATAACAATGTTAAAATGTATATTAAATTGGAATTTTAAAAGTCTACATTTGTATAATTCTAAGTCAGCATTTATCACCTACTACTGCAAAACAATTAATTTTATTGGAAATATTCAAATAACAAATCTAAATGTATCTAATATTGTTGTTGTTTTATTCTGTTTTAGTAAACTGATCTTATAACAAGTAGGGCTAATATTGAGTACAATAAGCCTAGCTTTTTATTAAACAAAAGCTGTTTTAGAGAAATTGTTATTTTACTTTTTTTTTCTTTTAATTGACTCAATTATCCAGATTTTTGTATATCCAAATTTTGTAGAAAATAATATTAGTCCAGATAATGGTGGTTTTACCATAATGATATGAATCACTAACCATGAAAATTATTCTCTATGCACTGCATTAACTGAAAAATATAAACTCTTTAGGTCAAAAATACTCATTGAAAAACTTTACGTCTCTTTTTATTTGAAGGAAAAACAATAACACACTTCTATTTAAATTTTTATAAGCACCCTATTTGAGTTTGTTGTAATTACTTAGTGAGTTTTCTCACATTCTGTAGACTGAACATAATGTACAAACAATGACAAACTATACTAACTGTCTATAGAAATTTATGAAGTATAAAACTTAAAAAAAGAATATACATAATTTTCAAATTTAGAGTTTTACACAGCACAGACTGAAAAATGACATCTCCTTAAAAAAAGATTTTACTTAATATTTTTTAACACAACTTTGAACAAAAAGATTTCATTGATAGAAACTTAAAAAGCACACAAAAAAATTGTTTTCTTTACTAATGCAGGATAACATCTTGAATAATACTGTGAACCTGAAAAAGAAAAAAAAATTAGATTCTACAAAAAGAAA
This sequence comes from Maratus speciosus, assembly GCA_963932465.1. Lineage (NCBI taxonomy): Eukaryota > Metazoa > Arthropoda > Arachnida > Araneae > Salticidae > Maratus > Maratus speciosus. The sequence continues at coordinate 326,851,372 of OZ010787.1, forward strand.
GCTTTAATGTTTACTAAAAGTACAGAATTTTCAATAATTTTATAAGAGGAAGGAAAGATCCACCAAGAATTGGTCTAGGCTCATCAAAAAATGTGAGAAAACAAAAAATCATGAAAAATTTTTAAATTACTGCTTGAATTTTGTATAAACTTCATTGAAAAGAGGGAAAAAATACTATATTTGGCTAGAAGATTAAAACCAGATTCTTTTTACTAATGTGAAAAATTCTCAGCAAATTGGGGCAAAAACAATAAAATACAAAAAATCGCAAGGAATAAAAATTACTATATTGGGCTAAAAGATTAAAACAGGACTTCTTCTATGCCTGTTGAAAAATCTCTGCAGATCACTAAAAAAACTAAAAAATCACATAACAAATTCACAAAAAATTTGAAAATTCTGTAAGAAATTGAAAAAACTTTGCCAAAAAGGACAGAATTTACTATATTAGGTCAAAAAATCAAATGTAAAAAAAAATCTGTGGATTGCGAAGAAATGTAAAAATCACAAAAACTTCAAAAATCATGAAGGACAAAATTTACTATATGAGGATAAAAGTTTTTTTGTCTAATTCATATTCTGTAAAACCTGAAAACAAACTAAAATTTGTGATAAAAAGTGTTAAAAAATCAAAAATCACACTGGAAAAAACTTACTAAGGCTAAAAATTTGAAATCAAATTCCGTTTCTGAATCTCAAAAAATTGCCACGGTACTTGAAAAAAGCACTGAAAATTGCAGGAGAAAATTTACTAAATAAGCTAAAAGTTTGAAAAAAAATTCATAAGCTCATGTGCAGCTGTCTCTTCAGAACAGTATCGACAGGCACAGATACTCACTCACTCACCCCACACACAAACTTCTCTCTTTATTATTATATATATACAGGGTGTTTCACAAAGGACCCCTAAAATTTAAAAATCAATAACTTGGAAACGGTGATAGATAGAAACATGAAACCAGTGGTATGTTTATTAAAAAAATCGTAAGAATCTTATACATGAATCACAAAATTTAGTTAAAAATAGCACCGATAGATGGTGCGGGGAGCATTAAGAACCCTTCTGAGTTCAAAAGCATAGAACGACTAGCTGTCGAAGATTTCGCCATTGAAATCTGACCACTATTAGCATATAGTGAAACTAATTATGAAAGTGATACCGTGCAGGAACGTGTGTTTATTGTGTTGGACTACCACTGATTAAATCAGAGTCCTACTGCCACAAGGAGAAGTTTTCAGACCCGATTTCAAGTCGCAAAAGGCCCAGATGGGAAAACAATTCGTGAGCTTTTCAAAAAATTTCAACAGACAGGCAACAACGTCGATGCGTTAGTCAGAAATATGCGTCGGACCCACTCTGTTGTTACTTCTGAAAATTCAACGACACTTGTCGCAGTTATTGAGCGTAATATGAATAAATTTGTCCATAGACTTGGAGCTGAATCCAGAATCAAGCCATCCAGCATATACAGAATCCTGCAGAAAACATTACACATGTTTCCTTACAAGATTCAATGCCAGAACGCCATACCAGTTCGAACTGAACGACGACAAGAGGATTTCGCTAACAAGATACTCGACAAGATTTATGGTTCAGGTTTCGATGTTGGCCAAATATGGTTTATGGATGAGGCCCATTTTTATCTGGATGGTGTCATAAAATACACAATTGGTGATTTTGGATTACAGAAAATCCACATTTTACTCATGCATGACCACTCTATACTATAGCCAAAAACTTACAGTTTGGGCTGCAATCTGTCACAAAGGCATTATTGGGCCCTTTTTCTTATGAGAAACGGCAACAGCTGAGTAGTATATTGTGCTTTTGAAACAATTTGTCACCACTCATCAAGTGTTAGACAATCGACCAGGCATGGTGTGGTTCATGCAAGATGGGCTTGTTTACATCGTACACAAGACGTTTTTGACATTCTGAAAGAATACTTTGACGGTTGAGTTATTGAACGAACTATCCGAACTGACTCCATGAGATTACTTTTTGTAGGGCATACTAAAGGACATTGTTTACCGGAACAATCATTTTAACACTCTGCGAGCTCGAAGATTCTATTTGCCAAGCTTGTGTGTTGATTTCCGGTGACACACTACAGAGAGTCTGTGACAATTTCATTCTGCATTTGTGACATGTCTGTTGCATAAAAGGTGCACATTTTGAATCACTTTTAATGTGATACAGCCTATTTATCTGAGTGCCATCGATCGGCGCTATTTTTAACTAAATTTTGAGATTTATGTATAAAATTCTTACGATTTTTTTAATAAATATACCACTGGTTTCATATCTCTATCTATAACCATTTCCGAGTTATTGATTTTTAAAGTTAGGGGTCCTTTGTGAAACACCCTGTAATAACAAACTGACAAGACATCTTTTTTGCAAATACCAACTAAAACCAATAAACCACATTAACGCAAAACTAGAAACCACCACAAAGGACAGCAACAATGAAAAGATCAACAAAGATAGAAAAAATCAACCGGAAACATATGGCATGCTCCACTGGGTTTTATTAATATTATGTATGCAATATTCCCTATGCCTGTTGATATATATATATATATATATACATATAAAGAATACAAAAATATTAAATGTTATGAAATGTATATCAGTACATAACATGAAAATTTCTAAGTTTTGCAAAGCCTATATCAAATGATTTGTTGAATGCTAATAGATTAAGTATGACACATTACCTCCATGTAGTATAATCAGCCAAGCAACAAGCTGAGTTGGACTCTGTCACAACAGTCCAGAGATGACAAAGAAACTAGTCACAAGGAAAAATACTTAATCAGCAATTAAAATGTTGGCTGTGATGATTTTCTTGGCAGAGCACATGATGATTTAGTCCTGGGCAGACAATACAGATATAGCTCTTGGATGATGATACAAAAAGATTACTATCATTTTCCCTTAGTATTTTTATGCTTTGTACATAATTCCTTGTATTTCATCATTAACATGTAATAGATTAATTAAATAGTTTGTTAAGTATATAAAATAATCACCATAATGCTTCTAAATACAATATGTGGGTTCACCAATCAGTTCTTTCTCATTTCCATTAAATAGATTTTTACCTGTGCTAAAAATCTGACTATCATGCATATCAATTTTATGGCCGTGTTAAAAAAACTGACACTTAAAATATTATGGAAACTGCAAAGTGATTCAAATCATCATCTTCTTCTTTCAAGATACAGAATGAAGAATTTTATTGGATTGCTCCAAATCAAGTATGAAATGTTAATTGGGTCACCTAAGCAACATCCTGTTCTCACTCACCTTCTCAGTAAAATGGAGTGTGTTTTAGATATCACAATTTTAATGACTCTGATTTTCATCTGCTGTTTGACTAGATAAACACTTTTATTTTAGATACCTAAGTGGAATTGGGATATTCTCATCTAAGTGTATGTACTATTTTGGTTTTTTCTTTTTTTCCCTCCCATATGATGATCTTATTAGAGATACTTTTTATTAAAACAGTCTTAAAAGAGGCCAAAGAAGACAAAATTACTGCATACTTTGGTATAATGAAAATTTAAATTGAGATAATAGGAAAAATCTTTGATACTTTTGTGGTTCCCCTTTCAAGATAGATGGTAATAATTATATGACAAAATTGGAGCTAGGACATTGCTCACAGAATTTTGATTGCATTATCAGACCTAGAAACATTCAACAGTACTTTCTCTTAAAACATAGATTCAGAAATAGAACTTGATTACGATGACAACCCCATACATACACATCAAGTCCAAATGTCACGAACACAGGACCTACAAGCTCAAATTTAGAAAATGCGGCTACTAATACAGGAATATGAAATTATTTCACTTTTTAAGAGTATTTTTAGAAAATTCCATTATAACAATATTATGCATTTTGAACACACTGGGGGGTAAAAATAATTACTATAACACTCAAAAACATTATATTTTTGTAAAAACAAATGTCATTGATTAAAAGCTTTTTTTACCTAAATTCCACCTAAAACTTGTTCTCAGAATAAATATAGTAATTGCTCTACTTAATAACTTATTATCATTAGAATTGCAAAGGGTAGAAAGAACCGGGTTCATTCCCAGGAATAAAATAGTTTTTTGGGAAGGAAATTTTCAAAATTCCCTGGAGTTTTCAGAAATTTTTATGGATGTAAATTTTAAATAATTTAAAAAATTTTAATGATTTCAATTTTTATCTATGTAAACAAAAATTTTTAAAAATGTAAACACCAGTATAAATATAGAAAAGAATCCCCATTTTTATTAAAAATAATGGAATACATGCTTAAGTTGCAGAAAAATTAAGTTAATTTGATATTTTAATCGTCAATAAGAAAAAAGTGAGAGAGGTAGATGACAAGTTCATCTTCTCTGACATGAATATAAAATTACTCTTGTTATCCAAATCAAACTCTGTAAACAAAAAAAGAGAATGAAAATGTAAAAAAAAAAATGAATACAAAAATACAATGCAACCTGCTAGAAAAATAGAGAGTACACCTGCATATCAGATGTGCCAGCTAATATAAATTAAACGATTTTAGTTTTTATGGAAACATTCAAACGACCAATTCAGAGCTGCTATAGACTTTACCCACAAATGGCATCAGCCATGCCTTTGTAGGAATATACCCTCCGAAAAAGACTGTTTATAGGATGAGAGGAGGTCGTGTTAAATGTTCTTCATGCCTATTGGTGTCTTTCTTCTATTTATCCATGGCTGACCTCACATGGATAACATCCATTGTTATAAAGCTTTTGAGTTTTAATAAATTAGAAAAACTTAAAGCGCAAAATCATAAGTTTTGTAAATTCATAATGAAAAATCTCACTTTTCAGAACAGTGCATGAAATTTCTTAAAAATAAAAATTTCAAATTAAAAAATGACTGGTTTTGTTTACATTCAAAACTCCTTCAAAATTTCTAATATTTCCCAAAATTCCGGGTTTATTCCCCAAAATTCTCTGGTTTATTTCTGTTCTTCCAAATCTGTGGATTTTTTGCAACTCTAATTATCATTACAAACTTTCAAATGAAGTTTTCTTCAAACTGTAAAAACTTCCTATACAATATTTGTGTACTAAGTCACCATTCATTTCAGAAACTGTATCACAAAAGTCTTTAAAAATAAAGTTTATTCGCACAAAGAGAGAAGGGATAGAAAGCAGACATTTCAGTAGAGAGATGGAAGTAAAGAGATGAATTACTTATTACTTCAGAATAAAAAAATATTGCTGAAAAAGTTTTAAAATGTATATGAATACATTTTAATTTTTGACTGTGTGCTGCGATGAGGGAAGAAAGAGGAAGTTGAAATTTCAGAAAGATGGTAATTTAGATGAAATGTTTTTTGAAAATGTGGAATCTGTCAAAATGTGAAAGCTTTCTTTAACTCAGGAGACCCAAAAATCACACTTACTTGAAAATCGCAAAAAAATTGTCTGACCTTTACAGATTTTGGATAAAATATTGAAATTCACTGGGTTTTTTCCTTAACTTATTTGGTCAATTTCTAAATTTCCTGACTTTTCCAATTACTTCAAGTAGTGTAGCAACTCTTATATAAGTTCCACTGCCATTTTCTCCAACACAAACATGACAAATTTACATCTTTCATATAATTTCTAAAAAAAACTATTACATTCCATGACAGAAAACCTAATCCCTCCCTTTGGCAGAACCAAATTCTAGAACATCACAGAATGGTTCAACCATTTTGAATCCCTATCAGATTAATTTAGTTTTCAGTAATATAAAAATTTATATTTATTGAATGAGTATTAAAAGACTGACATTACTTTTTTATGCAAAGTAAAATCTGTTTACTGTGTATATAAAAGTACTAAATGATTGCAATGCTTCTGTTATGGTCACAAGTCCCATCAGTCTCCCAAGCACATTAATCACACTATTTTCTTTACCAAAATAAAATTATAAAGACAATACAACACAACAAAAACCCTCTGTGATAAACAGGGCTGGTAAAATGTTACACAAAAAAATTACGATTGTTACAGTAATAGTACATACAATTACATAATAGTTATCATGGTATTCATATCTTCAAAAAATATAAAATTATAAATAGGATGGTTAATTATGATTAATCCATATTCAATTTGTTTCTTGTATGTCTAATGATGTACGTCTTAAGTTTACCGAAAACTCAAAGAACTCTTTGAAGGAGAAAATTATTTTTGTGTATTTTCAAAGGTTCTCATCCATAAGATATTGTTGAAACATTTGTATTTAAAAATACATTAAGGTACAAGTGATAAGCTTTCAAAAGATTATACGTATACATTTTTGTATTAAAATCATTTGGACCATCATATTTTTCTTTTCAAACCTAGTAGTCATGGACTACATTAATACAGATAAAAAAATTGCTCCAAAAACAACTAGAAAAAGATTTACTTTATTCTTTGGGTACATTCCTTCCTCTAGCATCTAAGGTATGAACTAATGAGATAGTTATACATTTCTTCCCAGACTGGATCATACATGAAACAGACATTGTAAAGCACTGCAGAATTAACAGGGACTTTTTTGAACAATACAGAGCATACAATAAATTTAATCATGTAAGGGGTATATATATATATATATATATATATATATATTTTTTTTTTTTTTTTTTATGGACTTCTACTTAGACAGTAGACAGATGTGAGTCAAGTGGTTGGCTAACAATCTAACTTAAGTCTTGGGACTCAAACATCTAAAGATAATTAAAGGTTTAATAGCAGAGGTAAAATTATATTTAAATTAACATTATATTACAGTATGTTCCATAATTATGATATTTTTCAACAATATCCCTCAAAAATATAATTTGACACCAGAAAAAAAATTATTCACAAAATAACTTTTTGAAAGTTTAGCAAATTCACACATAGATTTAACAGCTAACTTTTAGAAGTCATACTGTTGCTACATTCAGCTTCATTCTGATTATATCACCAACATAATAAAAAATAACAATAAGAATTTTTTAACAAAAAATTTCATATGAAATTTAGCTTTGGATCATGATCTTGATTATTCTAAAAAGTAGTATAAAATAAACATTGTTTCATAAAATAGATTCACTCAAAAATACATATCTAAATAACTAAAGACTGAATTGATTAGTTTACTTATCACAAATTGTTTAAAGACTAGTTTCAAATGAATAAGTATACAAGATGTATCAGGCATGTATATTTCTGCATTTTAAAAATCAGAGAACAAGAACAACTTAAATTCAAAGTTTACATATTCATGATGCAAAATAGCTAATCACTGATATAATAAAATTCATACCTTTTGAAATTTAATGTCTCCATTGATAAATTACTCTGATGATTAACTTGATGATGATGATGAAAGAGGTGATTCAAAAGAAGCATCAGTAGATTCAGAGGGACCTTTGGGAGAATAAAAGAGATCAGGGACTGGTGTTGAAGAGCGTGGGGGAGACAATAGAGCAGAATCTAACACCACTGATGGATCTTCTCCTAAAAGAGTGCATAATTCTTTTAATCTACGTTCCATTTGAGGTACACCAGTCAAAGAGGCTTCCAATTTTTCTTTTTCTTCTCTAAGTGAAAGTCTAGCATTTGTATCTAAAGGTTCAAGGCTCCAGCCTCCTTCACCATCAAATTGCAAGAGATGTGTATGAAATTTCCTAATCAAAGATAAATTCAATGTAATAATTTGTTAATCTAAATTACATGAAATAATATTTTTGATACATAAATATAGAAAGCTATAAATAGGCGATGGGAGCAAATTCTTTGTTTTAGTTCTTTGAGAACAATCCCTTACATTCATTTTTTTTATATCATGGAAGACAACAGTATTCCAGAGTGACGCAGCCTTAAGCATAAAATCGTAGTGGGTGGCAGAAGTCACATATACACCTAACTCGAGATCAAAGGAAATGCATAACGCTGCCCTTTCATAATTCAGAAAACAGAGCTCATATTGTTCTGCTTTTTTAAAAATAGTCATACACAGTCTAATCCTATTCTGAAGTTTTTACATTTCTACGTGCAGTATATTTTGAGATTTTGATACCCATTTTTAAAGTAAATCCGATAGTGTAAATTCCAAATTTCTTGTTCAGGAAAATGGCCTGGGTAATTTTCTTTAAATTGATATATAATATGAATCTATTTTAGATGAAGAGAATAAGATATCACTTGTTTCCAGGAAAACTCTGGTTTCTTATATAATCTAATTTTTTTTTCTCTAAAATGACCTTGGCGATTTTGTTAAATTTAATATATAATATGAATCTGTTTTAGATGAAGCGAATAATACTTCATTTTTCTCCAGAAAAACTGTTATTTGTTATATAATCTGCATGAAAAATCAGACTATATTTTTCTGCCATTCTATGGGAATTTCACCACAAATGCACTACTTTATTTGTGCGCCTGATTTCTTCTTCTCCACTTTTAGTGAAAAGTTTCCATACAGTCTGTAGCTCAGTGGGTATGTCGTTGGGCTCGCTATCAAGATATTGCAAGTTCTGTCCTCTTTGAAGCATTAACCTTTTATTTTTAGACTTTTCTTTTGATCTTTTTTAAGTCAGTTAAGGGATCTCAGGACTTCTTAAACTTTAAAATTTTTGAAATTTTAATTTTTTTAGATGTTAAACTTCTATCTTTTCTGAACATTTTGATATAATTGTATTAAAAATATAAAAATGCTTTAAATACAAATTTATTTAGATTCGGTGTAATTATTACAATCTGAAGTATAAGTAGGTACCAAAAGTTTCATTCTAGTTACAAAATTAATTTTGTAATCATGCACTTAAGCTGTTACGCCGATTTTCTGCTCGTCAAACGTCTGACATGCTAATTCTGCATCTTGTAATTTTTTAAATATTTGAAATGAAAGAACATACTTAAATCTTTCATTCCCAATTAAAATTGTGTTTTAAAATCAAATACATTTTAAGATATTAAATGTTGAAAATGGTCCTTTTATTTTCATTTTTTCCAATTTTAAGAGTTTTGAGACCCCTTAATAAAGTAAATTTGATTTTATATTTGTATAGAAATGTATTAGTTTATTTTGATTTTTTTCTTTAAGTTTTTAACAAATCATGATTTCATGACAAATTTTCAGCAATAAAAATATTACCATGCAAAATGTTATTACTTAATGTTAATTTCAATCACTTCTTCATTTAATTAACTAGTTCATGTTGTCAAAAAGTCAATAGATGGCAGCACCAAACAATTCATTTCTAATATTTACGTGTTATGTATTTTGACATTTTTCTTATAAATGTGTGTCAATATAAAGTATTGTATATTTTAATTTGTTTTTTTTTTCAAAGATGTTTTTGTAAGGTTGAGTGTTTTAATTTACGAAAAAAGTATTGTATTTTTCATTTGCACTTTTTGTTAAATTTTGGAATTTCATTCAGTTTATTTTGTTTCTAGGAAAATTTAATCCAATGTGACCTATGAAAGTGTACTTTTTGGACAGTACTATAAACTGATTGCAGTGTAGAGTGAGGTCTGTACGGGTCGAAATTTCTAGGCACGGTCCCCGCCCAACTCATAGAAAAAAAATTATAATCTTTATTTTTATAGAAGTGCCGCAAGCTGCGATATTTATTTTTTTTATAATGAATCTCTATTTCTTCTATATAAATGTTTCAGTTATTAATATTGATAATCCATCTTCCATGTATTGAAGTGTTAAAGATCTGAAAAATGCTATATAGTAAAATCTTCTAAGAATTCTACAGAGTCGAATGGAAAGAAAAAAATGTGTTATAGACAAGTTCCCTTCTTAGCAAGTGTAAATGTATTATATATTCTTTTCTTATGTATTAGTATATTAATTTTGCATGATTCAAGATGTTTTTCAGTTTAAAACAGGATTCCATCATAGGCAGGTTCTTTATCATACATTTTAATATATTTTAATTTAGCTATATTTTAATAAGCATAGAAATCTATTATTCTGTAAAAAGAATAAATTTTAATGTTTAATTGTAGAATAATGGCAATTTAAAAATGTATGCATTTTTTACAAAAATTTTTAGGTCAGGCCTAATTTTACTGACCTTTGAACAGACCAGGCCATGCCGAAACTATGATTTTCATACAGGCTGAGTCAAATTTAGGACTGAAAATTTTGGGCCGTGAACACAAGGAGGGACAATATCACAAAATATGAAAATTGCAGTCTGCACAATAAAATTTCTATTAAATGTTATATAATGCAATTTTCTTTTTTAGATTCTAATAAAAAATATTCTTAGACATATTTTCAAGAGATTCATAATAACACAAAAATAAAGCAATTAAAAGACTTAAAATTTCAGATTGTCATTTTCCTGGCATGTCACACTGTGATGTGTGCAAAGTAAAAGGCTTTCTGCTACACTGTACAAATATCTTTTTCTAGTTTTTTAAATTTCTAATTATTAAATTATACCTTATATAACACATATATGAGGCAGGTAACAAGTTCTGTATTTTACAAATAATTTTCCATAAATAAAATATAATTGTCACTGAAAATGAATGTCATTTTCCTGGCCTGCTCATTTTACTCCTTTATGAAGTATAAAGATGGAGCTGCAGAGTAATTCTTGTTATTGACATAGTTTGGTCAGAAGTAGTAAAATCATTGTTACCAGCAAGATCTTTTAGCTATTTCTTTGAAAATAATGTGTTTAAAAGCTTTGTAAAAATTAAGTAGACTTTTATTATGTCATTTTCCTGGCTTCAATAAATAACAAATAAAACTGAACATTGCACTGAATTCTAGGTACTATAGAGGAAACATGTTCCTTTAAATGAAATTAAAGTGTTAGATCTAAAAATAAAAAAAAACAAGAATGTGAAAAATATTTAACACGTTAAGCGCAACGTTAGCCACTGGTGGCTGACAATGAACATTCCGTTTAAAACACGTCATTCACCGATGGCTGACATCTAAAATATGATACAAAACTGAAAAAAATATACATTGTTTTAAATAATTACTGAACAAATATTTAAAATTTACCTACCTTTTATTTATTATAGGATTATACTTTCTTAAAAATTACTTTAAATATTGTAAATTTTCAGTGCTTCAGTATCAGTCATTGTGGCACTCAACGTGTTAAGAATGAAATTGTCATTATCCTGGCATACACATGCCAAGAAAATGACATATAATTATAATTATTTAAAAATGAACTTAAGCTCTTCAAACTAACAATTTTACATGGAAATTCCTTTACTCAGCTGTTCAACTAACAATTTTTTTAAAATCAGAAGCTTTGAAATGATATAAATTTTCAATTTTTTTTTTCTAAAATCTTACATTTTGTGATATTTACCCAGGAATGAAACCAGTCCCAGCTCTGTACAGAAAAATATAAGTTAGGCCCAGCCTGATCTTTCAGAAAAAAAGTAAGGCCTAAACCCAGCCCGTAAAGAGTAGTCACTAGGTCTGACCGGAGCCTTCAGAAAACAGTATGGCCTGGGTCCATCCTGGCCCGAGTGCCGTGAATGAAAATAGGGCCGGGCCAGGCTCAAGCTTTGGGCCACGGGCTGGCCCGTGCAGAACTTTATTGCAGTGATCTTTTATTTTTGTAATCCTTTGATCCTTAATCCCCAAAAAGTAATGATATCAATGCAAAACCTTTAACGGGTTAAAAGTTGATGCCACACTTTATTTTATGACTATACGAATCTTAAATATGGGTCTTAAAAATTCTGATATCAAATTCTGAACGACACTATGCTATTAATAATTCTTTGTTTAATAATTCATAAATGCTATTAATAATTGTTCAAAAGAAGTAAATTATTATTTTGAGTATTTTCAAAATACAAAATGCTTTGTAAAACCATCAGAAAATACATTACAAAAATACTTTGATCTTATCAGTTTAAAGTACAAAATACAAATGTATTTCAAATACATGTATTTTCGATACTGCCCAACTCTATATGAGATGTACTTCCCAGACTTGCGGCCACTAAGTTTTAATTATTTTTCTTAGCAGATATTCATATGGTAGTATTAGTGGTATTGAGCTAATATAAAATAAGTGTTTCATTCACTCCCAATTATCTTTTATCTGCCCTTTTACTATTTTTTCAGTAAAACTCTTTACCATCTTTAAGAAATTTTCAATGTAAACAAATGAACACATTTCAGTAATGTTGCTCGACTTCTAGATCCTGGATCAATGAGACCCAGATTTTTACAAAAAACTGGGTCCTTATTTATACAAATGTGGATTTATTTTTTTTTTTTAAATAGTACAGATTCTATGTATTTAATAACAAATATGCATATTTTGTGGTTATCCATAAAATATTGTATTCCTCGCAAGAGAAAAATTCTACATCCTGAAAGACCCATACCAATTTTTTTTATGTATCTCTTCACCAATTTTTTGTTTAAATAATGCACTATATCACATCCCCACCATCACTGACTTTAGAATCACTGTATTGATATTACTTTATCAGTTATAATACCATCTGATCACAAATGTGCTGAAGTTGAAGGAAAGCGATTTTGAGGCAAAAAATAAATAATTTTATTCTAAATAACCAAAATAAACATGGAAACAACAAAGAAAAATCATGTGTTAAGCATAGACTATGAAACCCTTTCCAACAGTTCCTGAAATCTTTAACAAAACTTTGTTATTTAGGGAAATAAGGTGAATAAGATAATTAAATAAACATTTTAGAAAACAAATAAAACATTTGAAAATCTGATTTCAGCAGTTACCTTAAACAGCCAAATATGTATTCCAATTCTTTTGAACAGTCCTGTATTTAACCTGTAGGCTGATATATATATATACTATATAATGGGAAAATTTAGTTTAGGAAGAAAACACATAACAGGTTGAAATTTCTCTTTCAGCAATTTATACTAACAGATGGAAACATACTTGAAAACTTTTGTACAGCCCTGTAGTGTACCTAGTAGCTTTATTACACGCTACTATTTAGCTAAAATTTAATTCAAACTAAAATATACTTAAAACTACAGAAATCACATTTCCAGGAATTTATCATCTATAGACAGCCATATATCCAATTCTTTACATGGCCCTGTATATCATTTTATCTATATTCTACAAACATTTCTTAGTAAACTAAATGCAGTTCAGCATAAAAATGCATAAGACATTTAAAAACCCCCTTTCAGCAATTTACGCTCATACTCAGTTAATTTTACGAATTCTTTTGCGTAGCCCTGTACATCAACTATAGCATTTATACACACCATATAGTATGCATAAATAGTGAAACTTAAACGTGCAAATCATAATAAAAAATGCATTTCCTGCCATCATCACTAACATACAGTACTTCAGATAGAATATACTTGTCTGAAATCTTTTGTGTGTCCCTGTAAATGCTATGCACTTTGTATTATACATGAAATAACTTCAGTAAGCCTCACCAACGTATATGAATTTTATTTATATGAAATTGCATAATTAAAATATGCTGCAAACAATTTCCCCCTATACTATTATGTGATGGAATTCTTTTGTGTGGCCCTGTAAATGAACAGTAACCATTTGCTCCACTGCAAATTAAAATTCATTTGAAATGATTTTTTCCCATTGGCTGTAAAGTAACAGGATACTTTTGACAGTCCCTGTAAATAAACTAAACGTGCTACAAACTTCATTTGAAATAGGGTTCGTACTAGGCTAAATGTCAATAACATCCAAAAATTTCAGGGCAATCCAAGTATAATTACAAGAGTTAGAGCATGGACAGACGGACAGGCAAACCGAAGTAAATAACACTTTTCAACTTTGTTGGAAAGTGTTAAAAAGAAAACTATGAGGATGCATATGGTTTCATCATCTCCTCACATTCACATATTTTAAATGCAAAAATTATGCAAATCTTTTTTTTTTAAAGGCAAATTTTTTTAGTAAAAGGGATGCATAAAATATGAGCAATGGAGTGAAATTATGTGAGAAAATACAACATATACTTTATAACAATTTGTATAGTAATTTTACATACATGTTAAACATTGACAAAAAAAAAAAAAAAAAAAGATCCTACAACATCCCCCCTTCCCCTTCTCACTGAAATGCATCTTTTTACTCTAGATATCAAAGAATTTGAAAAAATCTCAGAAAATGTCTTTTTTTTTTTTTTAAACAAATATTCTTGTAAGTATGTAATGCATTAATGACTCAAATAGATAAATGAATAAATAATAAAAAATAATTTTCCCTGACAATAAGGTTTTAGGAGAAAATTATGTTTTCCTTTAACAGTTGAAACAGCTTCAATTTTGCTGAAAATTTCAAGCTCTTTAGATGATTAAGAACATCAGACATGTTTCCAGGGTTTAAATGAAAAATAAAATTTCCCTTTTTTTATTTAAAGATAAAAACTTTGTTTTAGATATTCAGTATTTTGGTTTCAAATAAAATACAAAGTAAGTCAAACTTTTTTTAAAAAATCTTGTTATTTTTTAAATATTTTTTCTTATGAAGAAAGGTTTTGAAATCAAACTGTATATTACCATAGAGATGGACGATGAGTAATTGTTAAGAGAGAAATCCCAGCATCTTTAGCTGCTTGATAAATTTGACTTTCTACATCAATTGACACTGCAGAAGTACATTCATCCAATAGAGCAAACTGGGGCCTAAAAATGTATACTATATGAGAGCAAGCATAAATGTGAAAACTGCTAGAACAATTTTGTAAAAGACATGTAAAAATAAAAACGTAGGATTCTTTTGAAGCTACACAGACTTGCACATACACACACAACCTTTAAAATGAATTAGACAAGTATCAGATACAAAACTTTAATACTACCTACAAAGCAAGTCTCACACTGTTAATCACAAATCCATTCTGATAAGGCCAAAATCAGAATGTTGTTCTTTAGTATAATCTCGAGAAATTTGAGATTTGTGAAAATTTTTTATTTCTGTTTTAGTTGGCTTAATTATACATCAGGATATGGTTTGTAATAAATCAAGCATGATTCTTAAATTTTTGAAGGCATACATTCTTTCCAATTTGAAACAAATTTACAAATAGGCCATAAACATACTAAATATACATGGTGTCCCATCAAGATTGTCATAACTCTGTACAGCCATAGGGTAGGTGGGACAAAGACATGCACTGACTGATTTAATATGAACGCATCATTTTTTTCGATGTTAAACAGTAGTAGATAGTTAGGCTGTAATCGTACCAGTTGTGTGTAGATTGCATGTGGAGAAAGTTACATTTTGTGCAGCGAATATTAGATAACTTTTAATTTTTCATTTTTGATATAATATTTTAAAAGATTCATGTGATTGTTCAGATGACAATACTGCAAAAATATCCAAAAAGTCAGTGAAGAATAGAAACTCTTTAGCTTCTAAATGTTGTATAGTTTGCTTTGATCGCATTTCTGTAAATTTTCAAGTGGCCGGTTAAACAAAAAAGGCTATTGCCCCTTCACTGCGGATTTTTGCCCAATCAATAGGGCAAAGACACACAGAACAATGTTTTAAAAATCCCAATTTCTCGCAAAATTATAATTTGACAGAATCTAGGCTGATGGTGATACTGAGTGAGCTTCTAATATAACATTTATTCAGCCATGAAACAAATTTAGACCAATGTGTTCATTCAAAATCAAAATTTATGGAAAATACATGTCATTACCCCCCACCTACCTATTCCTCCTCACTTGAAGTACATAAAAAAAATGCTGAAAGAACTATACCTTTATGACCCATAATTTGAGAAAAATGAAAAATGACATATCAGGTATAAGACAAAAACTTTATTCTAAACATGAACATTGGTATTTACATATGTTTGCAGATGTGCAAAATATTCACCGTGCATATCAAGGCTTGCATGTGCGTGCTGTGGAATGGTGTGAATCTGTCATTTGCATCATATTTAAAAAGATGCATCTGGTGGCTACCAGTAATCTTTGCATAGTGATAATGTATTCTGTTAATGAATATTATGACATACTTTATCTTTGGTCAATGTAATAATGCCATACAAACTGCTAGGGAGTATGCCTGTCACTATCTATTATGCCACACTCCCAATGCCAAAGTCATTTGCAGGTTGGACAACAGACTGAGAAATATTGGAAGAGTCGAACCGACACACAAACTCCACAGTGTTGGTAGGAGAATACATGATGACTTACATCAGCACAGGAAGATGTAATACTTCGGCATGTGGACAAAACTTCTTGAGCACACAATCAATAGCCAAGGAGGTGAATGGAAATAGCAGTATTGTACAGAGTCTATTATAGGCAGAGGCATTATACTCATTTTGCTACACAACTGTGCAAGGTCTACATCCAGATGACTATCAGCAATGTATTCACTTTTCTGAATAATAGCTATTGTAGCAACATGATGCCAATAATGCTTTTATTCAGCATATCTTGTAGATGGATAAAATGTAACCGGGATCTTCAGTAATGGAAATGACCAAAAGGTAAATTTAATAAATGAAATGTAGCAAGTATTAATGTAAATACAGCATCTTTGCTGAGATGTTTACCAAAGGCTTATTTAAAAAGTAGTAGTATAAAGGTGATTTATCAATTCAGCTGGATACAGATGAAAAAGTATGCTGTGAATAATAAAAGATAACAGACAGATATAAAAAGTATCTTTTGACTTTATTAACAAAGATAAAAGAATAAAAAGCTAATTAAAGGGAAAAAAAGCATATCTTCAATATTCATAATTATATGTGACATGAGCTTTACACAAACTTCAGAAACCTGAAGCTCCATGCATTAGCTAAAGGTTATCTTGCAGCACATTTATCATAACATCCTATCTCAATATTGACATACAAATTAATGAATAGATTTGGAACACTAAAAGAACTTTAAGAAAAAAATAGTTAAATCCAAACTAAAGATTAACAAATGTATCTTTATTTAATTTAAAATTTACTTTAACATTAAATCACATTAAAGATTTTAACATTATATTTAATTTTAATTATAACACCAACTTTAATAAGATTTGACTTTAATGACATTTTATTTTAATGAGATTTGAAATTTCAAATTATTTAAATTTAATTCTATTATCATTTAATCTTAACTTAAAACCAGTATGATAAGGAAAAACTTAGTTAACACATTCAAAATACTTTAATAAAGTCAATAACTAAAAAACAATTGGCTTAAAAAAATCTTAACTTCACCTTAATCACATGCTGCTGTAATGTGCGCAGTCAGTCATTTCATGATGCACACATGCATGTCTTCGTATGTGTAATGGACATTTTGAACATCTTCCTATGTAAACATATACTAATACTGATGTTCATGTTTCCAATAAAGTTTTTTTTTTCTTGCATCGCATATGACAAAGTTTTCTTTCACATTTTTCTCGAAAACTGTGGACCGTAAAGATATAGTTCTTTAGGATTTTTTATGTAATCCTAGCAAGGAATTTGGCTATGCAGAGTTTGGGCAATCTTGATGAGACACCACATATATGACACTTGTAGTGAGCATATAAAAAGATTAATTTCTTTCATAATGCAAGTTATCTTCATTCAGTCATGTTTTGGAATAGAATTTAAATATTGCTGAGACTGACAAAAAAGTTTTGATAAAAATATTAAAGGAAAATCATGATATTTCTACTACAAATAAGTAAACAGCCCTTACTTATGATAAAACAATCTGGCCATTCCCATCCTTTGCTTTTCACCACCAGAAAGCAGGTCTTTCCAGTCACTTTTTGCATTCCAGCCTAAAACAAAGAAATAAAGTTTTAGATCTTTGCCAAGATGAAGTTTCAAAATAGAATAGAATTAGACGATTAATCCTAGATAACTATACAGCCTAATATCCAGGCTTTTTCCCAAGATTCAAAACATTAATGCAACACTTAAGCTGCACCACTTACAGAATCGCTTGTCAAAATAAATTATAAGACCTTGGTGATATTTATATACATTTGAAAAGTAGTGATATTTTACAGAATTGTATAATCAGCATCGACATGAGTCTCACCAGAATAAAGTAAATAGGACACTAGTCCTCTTTCCTTAACCCCTTAACAGTCACATTAAATCACGGTTTAAAAATTCAAATTGATTATTGGCACCACTTTTTTTTTTGAAAAAAACAATTTACCTTATTTAATGACAGGTAAACTGATACCATAATAAAGCCAACTATGTTATTTTATAAAACTGATGGTAATCAAACAATCTGAATATAAGACATAGCCCGTGAATATCACGGGAATGAGAATTAAGGGGTTAATCAGGGACAAATTTCTAACTACATTTCCACTGTTACATAAAACTGTTAACCTCTTAACTGCCACAGATATTCTTATATGCTTTACACAGTTGATGTGTTAATCACCACAGGCATATATATATGCTTTTAGAAAATATCTACCCCAATCCCCAATTAGATTTCTCCAGTCATTAAACTCCACTATAAATGGGAACCAGAACATAGCTGCCAACTGTTATGATTTGTGTTAACAGTATTTTTGATTAGTCAACTCTGCCTTATTTGCAGAAATCTACCTGTGTTGAAAAACTGCGGCAGCAGGCTGCGAATTCCATAAAATTTAGTCAGCAATTAAGGGGTTAATTGCATAAAATAAAAAATATATACGAGCATTGAACTACTGCTTAATAACATTTATTGGTAAAAAGTTTAGATTTTTGATAAATTTTTAATAACTTAGTGCTAGCAGTAATAAAATATAACAAGTAAAGTTTTTATCACCCTTAGAAATAAATGTCCCTCAAGAAACTTTATGTAAAATTCCATTAATCCACCCCTCCCAATCAAATGCCCCCTCATTTTATAAACAAATTGGAAATTTTCAAAAAATCCCAAGAAAGCGCCCTCTAAAAATTGCTGAAATAAACGGTCAAGTGCAAGTATTAATCGTGCACAGAGGGTTCCATACAATAATATATGAATTAGTAAGTGTATTATTAAAAAAATACCATTGCTAAAAGAATACTAAGACTTTGTAAAAACTATACAACATAGGGTTGAGTATAGCTGTATAGTATACAGGATGCAAAGGAAAGTCCCTCTAACCTGAAAATACTTGCGAATGGCGAGAGCTACAGCTATGCAAGTGAGGTAACGGTACATTAAAACAACTACGCCCGACCTAATGCAAACCACAGCAGCGGCTCTAGTGGCGAAATTTGGAAGATAGCCATCGCAAATCGAAAACGAAAAGAAGTAGAGCAAATTTTTCAATTAGAAAGTTTTAGAGCATCAATTAGTACAAAATGACATCTGGTTCACATGGATAAGATAAATTGTCGCCTGCATATACAAAAATGTCCGAAATTGATGAGCGACGATTCTACTTTGCGTACTCACATTCCGGAAATGTAACAGTGCACAACTGCAGATTGTGACGTTGTACTGTGCTGTAATGTCTGTAAAAATTCCCAATGCATTTGAAATTTAAGATTAACCTTTTCAGGGACAAAAGAATTCTGTTCGTAAACTGATGAAATAATTGACTGACAGCAGAATATTAAAACGAATTTCTTAGAAAACAAAAACCTGCTAATTTCCACTTTCATTACAAAAGCAAAATTTTATTAAAATATTCTTGGTGCCATTTGTCAGTTTTGGAATTAAAATTAGGTCACTAGACCATCTAACTACCGCCCTTAAAAGGGTTAAATCTACATCATCGTATTGAAGATGCTTGCAATAGACGTTCCATGCTGAGAAATGCGCAGGCAGAATTACTCTCACGAATACAAATGTGTATCGTGAGCAATGGCGAACTTTTTGTACATACTGAATATTAACTTTTTATTACTGTGAGACAGTTTGTCTTTTTTTTTTGTATGTGTGTGTGATGTTATCAAGATGTATTGAGATAAGTACGTATTTATAGCATAAATTGTGCGTATTTCTTCATACTTCTGGCTATTCCATTCAAACGTTTACACAAAATGGAGTGCATCAATTTCGGACATTTTTGGGTATACAGGCGAAGATTTACCTCATCCATGTAAATATGTTTCTACTAATTAATGCTCTAAAACTTTCTAACTGGAAATTTTGCTCTATATTTTGCTAAATATCTCTTTTCATTTTCGATCTTTGAAACTTCACCACTAGGGGTGCTGCTGTCGTTTTCATTAAATCGGGCGTAGTCGCTTTACTATACTGTTACCTTACTTGCATAGCTGTAGCTCTCTTCTTTCACAAGTATTTTCAGGTTAAAGGGACTTTCCTTTGAACCCTGTATACTAGAAAAGTATGTGGTCGCCCTCCGGGTGATCCGAACCCGACCCCTTCAGTGGGGGAGGCGACTCTGAGTCCGGCAGCGCTTGTAGTGTCAAGCCAGATGTGGCGGGACAAGGACGAACCGCAGCCTCCTCGAGAGGCCCAGCACCGAGAGGCAATGGGTCCGGCAGCCACGGGTAACGGACGTTGCGTATGAGGTTGGAGGGTCATTTCGGTGACCGACATGTGCTCCACCCTCCGGGGACCACGGTTCTCGTGGGGAGCCCGGTAGCGATGCTCCATAGCTCGATCCCAGAGCCGGTTTCGACCGGATGGTGACTCTGGGCAAAAGGTAAGCAAATGCGGTAGGGCCTTGTCCACCTTTTGACCAAGAGAGAGCCTGAGAGGAAATTGCGGACCTCACAGAACCGTCTTTGGTGCTCGCTAGTGACGACGGCGCTCGCGGGAACGCCATGCAGGGACTCCCTGAGCGACCGAAGGGCGAGGATTTCGGACAGCGCCTAAGTTACTTTTTGACCTAGTGTGGCTCATCCGGCCAAAGCTCCGGTAGTGGAGGTAGGCCAGCATGGAGCTGGTTGACCGAAGTTACGCCGTACCCCATGGGAGGGGGTCAGCCGGCAGGTCCGCTGCCGTACTCCATCCCTGCCGGGAACCAGACTGGAAGCTCGCCGACTAATGCGGCGGCGCTTTAATACTCAGGCGAACAATTGGTCCGACTCATGACCAGCGTGTCTATGCGCTTCCGAAGGTTACCGCGCTCGGAAGTGTGGTGATAGCGATATCTAAACATAACTTTCGAATGCACAGCCCCGGGTCACTGGGGCGGGCCTGGTTTGGGTCGGGAGGTAGGTGCCCGCAAAGGAGCTCGCATGCGGTTCGTCCGCCTAGTTCTGAATGCCGGCCTACCACCTCCTGGCCTTTCCTGGGTTCGTCTTGGAGTCTCGGAACACAGCGAAAGTCGTTGGCTGGGTCCGCAAATCGTGAGTCAGCTTCGTCGGCCTATTTGTGTTCGCAGCCCTCGACGGAAACTGTGTTTTTGCGACTAACAATGTAGCGGACGCTATTGCACGGGGTCAGGGGCATTCGTGCTCAGGAACCCACGGTGACCATGAGTTAAGGTAGAGGTGGGCCGGGCTCCTGCCCACCTTCTGCGGCTCCTCCGCCTTTGGGTGGGGGCTCGGCCTATCCAACCCCTAGCGAGGCAGGGTTTATCCCGTCTAGGTGGAGCTTTCCGTGTCCACCTGGGGTCGCTAACGGCACCTAGTCTGGTCCTTCTGACTCCCAGCAAGATCCGCGAGGGGTTCTGCTGGTTGAGGTGGGAGGACCGGGCGAAAAGCACAGAGCAGGGACGCTTTACGTCTGGAGGATTTTTCCCCATCCTCCTGGGTTTTAGCTAGGGGCCCCTAAAATAACTTTCCCGACTAACCCTATCAGTTGTTCCTCAAAAATGTCTTTGCCGGATAATGGTAGTTGATCTTGAGGGACCTCCGTAAAGCAACCCCGGCGTAGGGATCTTCGGCATTGGATCGTGGACTCGGTTCCTTTGTAGGTTCTGAACTCTGCGGGTCATCAGGGTGAACTGCGTTGGGACCAAGAGAAAGAACCATCTGGCTCTTCTAGCTGAGTGGGAGGTTCTGTCACATCGACCGGATGTCTAACTCTTGGGCGCAGGGCTTCGTGACGTGCGTTGGGCAGTGCGAAGTCCTTGGGCAACCACGCGCTGACGGCGGCTGCACGGCAGAGAAACTTCTTTAAGGAGGGTCTGCTCTGCATCAGTTGTGTGCAAGTATGGGCCCTGAGAGGCCTATGTCGCCGGACGAAGGCTTGCGGCTCCGCCGCGAGAGCTAGTTTTACTAGAAAAGTATAAATGGATATACCATGACAGTTCAAAGATATGTGGAACCTAAATATTATCAAATATAGCTATTCTGCATATGTGTTTTCGATATAGGTTTTTAGTTAACCTTGAAAGACACGGTAGGTGTATTGAGAGAGCCACTCAATGCAAACTAGTCACGAATCCCATAGTATTTATGTGATTAATTCTCATTAAATTAGTCTGTTTTTAACAATTTGACATTTATTGCTTTTATACTGCTACTGGGCATTGTATTACACAAATATATCCTTAAAATGTGTTATCTACGCTTTAAAAGACAATGGAGCATAGAGTATGCCATCCCTGTTATTATGTATGTCCAAACCGTCCGTGTCTTTAATTGTTGATATCTCGGCTAATTACCGATGTTTTTTTCCTGAAATTCATGATCAACAATGCTTTTTACTTCTGCTACGATAGGTACCTCCAGCGGTGCTCAACACTTTTGCTGAGGCCCGTAAATGGAAATTTGTGTGTAATGGAAAAATAAGATTTTCTCAAAAAACTATGTGACCTAGGGTAATCGCTATAATTTTCCTGCAAGGTTTAAATTAATGTCTACTACCTCTAATTTTTTCATAATTTTAGTTTCAACAGATTCGGAATTAGATTGGGGGGGGGGGGGGGAACACATTTTTGCACTACATTTTCCACCGTAACTTTCAAAATATAATACAGTAGACTCCTTTATATCCGCGACCCTAAAATCCGCGAACGCCTAAAATTCACATATTTTTTTCACATGTAAACAATGAAATTTACAGTTAAGTTGCAGGAACAAAATTCCAGATGGCGCCAAAATCAGCGACTACCGCAATGATTTTTTTTACTAAATTTTTTGTTAATCATTCCCTTTTGGCTATTACCGCTGATTTATTACTAAATAAATTTACATTACTTTTGATTTTGATATAAATTAGCATATCTATATCAAAAATTCCAGGATTCGAAATGAAAAAATCCACGAACAGGAATGCTATTTTTAAATTATTTTTCGCAGAATTTTTTTTTTTTAAATTATAGACAAATTTATTTCTAAACATACAAAGCAGTATAAGAAAAGCATTCAAGACTCTAAATAACAGTGAATAAAGTTACAGTGAGTGCAATAATCTATATATACTGATAATAGCATTAACACTGTTCTCCTTGCTACCACTAGATGGCAGCATAGGACTTTTTGAATCGAATTGATTTCATTCATAATAATTTAATATTTTTCCAAATTTTTATTTTACATAATTATTTTAATAATTACTTACTTTTAAACTAATAAATTATTTTA
Source organism: Maratus speciosus (assembly GCA_963932465.1). Classification (NCBI taxonomy): domain Eukaryota; kingdom Metazoa; phylum Arthropoda; class Arachnida; order Araneae; family Salticidae; genus Maratus; species Maratus speciosus. The sequence continues at coordinate 326,874,847 of OZ010787.1, forward strand.
ATATTTTACTTATTTTAATGTTTCACTTTATTGTAAGCATTCATTATAATTTCCCTTGCTTGACTACCAATGAAATTAATGTTTCAAAAATGTAAACAAATCAATAACCAGAAATCCACAAAATTCTAAAATCTGCACAACCTCTGGTCCCAAGCTGTGCGGATTTGAGGGAGTCTACTGTACCTAAAATTAAATGAAATATATTTTTGATTTCAGCGTTACAAAAGCTTTCACTTGATACCCAACACGATATACAAAGAAAAGATTTTTTTTCAAGTAACTTAATTAGCCCCTGTATATTTTTCCTAAATATATTTATGAATATTTATTAATCTGTAAATATGTAGGTCAATAATCTTTCTTACTTCTCCCAATTTGAACTTTCCACGTTGCATAGCTTACGAGTAAAAGGGCTGTGACAGACAGACACAGGAGTGATCTTATGGTTCCATTTTTACTTTTTAAGTACAGAACCCTAAAAATGTAAATTATGTCAAAAGATCGCTACAAAATGCAAATTACATCAAAGAATCACAAAAAAAAGAAAATTTTATTAAAAGATTGTGCAAAAAACGTGAATTTAATTAAAAATCGCAAAAAAACCACACATTTTATCAAAAGATTGCAAGAAAAAAAATGAATTACCTCGGATTGAAAAAAAAAAAAAAAACGCAGTCAAAAGATTGCTGAAAGAATGCAAATTATGTCAAATAATCACTGAAAAATGTGAATTATATTAATTAATCACTGAGAATGCGAATTAAGTCAAAGAATCACTGAAAAAAAGCGATTACATCAGAGAGTTGTGAAAAAAATGCAAATTCTGTCAAAGGATCACTGAAAAAATGCGAATGTCATCAAAGCATCATGAGAAAAATGAGAATTAATCAAAGGATCTCGGAAAAAATGCGAATTTGTCAAAAGATAACAGAAAAGGATCAAATTCAATCAAAATGTAGCAGAAAAAGTGCGAATTTCGTCAAAAGATCACGGAAAAAATGAGATTCAGTTAAAGAATTGCGAAAAAATGCACATTTCATCAAAGATTGTGAAAAAAGTGTGCATTTTTCAGAAGATCAAAAAAAAAAAAAAAAAAAAACGTGAATTTCTTATAAGGATCGCAGATAAAAACACTAATTTCGACAAAGGATCGCGAAAAAACCCCACAAATTTTGTGAAAAGATCGCGGAAAAATACCATGTATGCGCCCCCTCTGATTATTTTAAGATTTTTCAACATGTTTGGGGGGGGAAGGGCAGATTAATGGGATTTCACGGTAAGCAAATAACCTTTTTTTTTTAAATAAATCTTGTTTATATGGAAATTGCACTGTCATTCAATCTCAGTGCTAAAATTTTATCAGATTTCTAAGCTTGAGCCATCTCAAGCAACTTTAAAAAATGTTACTCAACAAAATACAGTCTTCTTATGAGATAAGGGTTCTAAGAGGAACTGTCACCTTTAAGCTTTTATCAATGAATGAAATGGTCATTTCTAATAGACTAAACTTAGCAGTCAAGAAGAAAAATTTATCCCAAGGAAGCCTTTAAAAGGCAAGAGAAAATATTCTTTATTTTATTAAAAAAAAATTATAATTAGCCTAATTCATGCTTCTGGCGATTGGTAAATAATTCATACAAATAATAATTTTCATCTGAGCAAAAATGTGTCCAGGCTGGAACTGAAACACCCAGCTTGTTTCTGTGTTCGAGTCCAAGCCTGGTCACATTTTCACTCAGATGGAAAAATTAATATTCATATGACTTATTTATCAATTAGTTCATTATGTTAAAAATAATTAATGCATAATTATGCATCCATAGTCTATTGGAATTCCTGTAGCTGCAGTTTATTCTGTCGACCTGTTTAAAATAACAGACCAGATGTCATTAACAAATGGTTTCCTGAGCGAATATTGTGTTGGCTGGGATGTCGTCCAGATAGCTCAAATGGAAGTGTATTGGCAATTGAAACCAAAGTTTCAGGGTTTGAGTCCTAGCCTGGACACATTTTCAATCAGATGGAAAAATTACTATTTGTATGAATTATTTGCCAATCAGTTCATTGTTTTAAAAATAGTTAATGTATCAAATAAATTGTTTAATGATGTTATTTTACAATAAAGATCTTGAAAATTTTAAATTTAAAAATAGAAAAAAAAAATTACCTCCTTCTCTTATTACAATATGTTGAAGATGAACAATACTTAAAATCTTGAATAAGTCATCATCAGTAACCCCTTCAAATCTCATTTCATCAACAGTCTGTGGATAAATAACTTGATCACGGAGTGTTCCAACAGACATATAAGGCCTATAATATAATAATTTCTATTAAAAAATGGATTTCATGTTATTTCAATGAAGTTAATGCAAATGTTATATTAACCCTCTAGTGCATGATTTTTTATTTTTCCTTTAAAAAATATATTTGAGTCTTTAATGGGCATACATTAAAGAAAAAATAGTAAAAAAATTATCACGCTTTATTTTTCTATACTTTGGATTTTTTTAAATGGTTGCCAAATGGCAACACCATGCATTAAGCGTATTCTAACCATATTCTACAATATTTGTCTCGTCTTTTTCTATTAATTGTCGGGTGGCATTTTACAGCATAGGGTTCTGTTTTTTCTTATTATTCCAAGGCAAGAAATTACTTTTGATTTTAAAAGTGTCATTATGTTCACTGATGTTTAACAGTTATCAAAATATAGTTCATGATTTACAAGTTCAAGAACTGGATGAGTTAGTCTAGCATTGACTCAAATGCTAACCTCCAAGTCATGTCTACCTGGCAGACTGGTTGTATTTTTTTTGCAATAAATATCAAAATTGTATGCAAATCTTGATACTCCTGATAAAATAACAATTTAAAACCACATTTATGCAAGTTTGTTTTTGTTTTGTTTGTTTGTTTTTTTTTGGGGGGGGGGGGATATACTGCTTCATATGGTGACAAGCCTTTGGCACACTTATTTGCTCATAAACGCAGGGAGATTTTTTGATGGGAATGGATAAGAATTTCATTCAGGGTACCGAATATTGGTCTCAACTTGAATAACTTATCTTCTCCATAAGACAATGTATTATCCTTCTGATGGGAAAATTGTCGTATACTGTATACTTTCAAATGTAATCAAGATCATAGTACGACTACCTGGTGATAGACCAATGACAGGGTTCCCAAACAATCTTATGATTTTAAAGTTTGCCACGCTACTCAAGATACAAATGCTTAGATACTTTTTTTATATCTGTCGAGCATACATTGAATGGCTTATGAACATGTTTTAGAACACTATACAGGCTTGTTTGTTGAGAGATATGCTCAAAACGTACTGGGTAGAAAAATACAAAAAATATTTATATGGGGTTTTTTTAATGATAAAACACTTTCAGGCAGTAAAACATCGCCAATAATCTTTATCCAAGAAGGATCTGAAGAGTTTGAAGCTTACTTATTTCTGTTTACATTTACTTGGCTGCTTTTGTTCTGATGTAGATGGAATATTCACTATCCCAATGTTTGCATAAAAATTCTAGTCAATTTCATTAGCTGATTTATCTGCTTGTAAATCACAATCAGTCTCATCATAAGTGTCTGGACCATTTTTGAACAGAAAGTTTGGATCAAAAGGTGGATCGCCATTGCTGTCATTGTAAGAAATGTCACTTTCACTAGACAATCCAATCCAAATTTTTTCTGTTAATATTTTCTTAGTGTCTTTGCTTTAAAATATATGCTGAACACGATGAGGTTCTATCAGAACAAATTTTTTGATGAAAAAATAGACATAAAGCAAGATGAAAAAATCAACAAATTCATTCAACAGAATACTAAAAATGTAAATAAAAGCAGAACTCAATTCATGGTGTTGCCAAATGGCAACAAACGTATATTCACATGCATATAATATTTGTTGCAAAATACCTTACTGAAAATTATTTAAAATCACTTTTAAAAGCATATACCTTTGAAAAATATTTTTTTCAAATGAAATTTTGCATTTTAAAAATTTTTTTATTTGTGTTAGAAATCCATCTATGGCTACGAAAATGGACGACTTAAAAAGTTCTTTTTTATTTGTAACTGATAAACAACTATTATCACCTACGATATTTTTAACATACTAAACCTAAGTATATGGTCAAAATGAATACATAAATCATAAAGTTATCAAGAGGCAACAGTAAATAAATGATAAGAAGAGAAAATTTAATCTGTTGCCAATTGGCAACAGTATGCACAACAAGGTTAAAGACTTTTCCTTAAAAGTATATACTTATAAGCATAAAATTTTGTTCCTTTTTTTTTTCAAAAAGAAAAACTGTTCACACCTCTATCCTATTTTAATTTTTGGAAGGTACTAAAATGTAAAGGTTGGTAAAAAAAAAAAAAAATTAAAAGCAAAAATTGGAAGGTACTAAAGGCAATAAAAATAGTGCTAAAAAAACTGAACAAAATTTCTCAGGCAGAAATAAAATCAAATATACAAAAGTATATATAGTATAGTATAATATAGTATAATATAATATAGTATAATATAATATAGTCAAATATGCAGTATGTACAAAAAATATAAAAATACAAAGAAAAAATGTCTTCAAAATTTCGTATGTAAATAGTGAGAAAAAGGAATTGATACATAAAATAATTATTTAAATATAAAGGATTTTTTTTTTCTTTCTTTCCTTAGTCTGAAAGAATTTAAAATTGTAAAAAATACCAAAAGAGATTAAATTTTAACACCACTTCTTTTTTGTTGCTATTTGAAAGATTAATACATGTCATTTTCATTTGAAAATGATTTCAGGTATACAGCCACCACAACTTTTTTTTTCATAAAGTGCATGCTAGAAATCTAATTTTGATTTATTACTGCCTGTATATCACAAACAACACTAATAATATTGGCTTCCAAAATGTCAATAGTTGCTAATTAAATCACAAACTATTGACTTCACATAGCCCAAAAAGCACTAATTAGAAGAAGTTGAATTGCATGATCTCCGAGGTCAATAAATAGGTTCGGCGATGCCGTGGACGCACTATAGCGCATAAATTACGCGAAAAATTGGAGATGGGACGAAAAAAAATAGCTCTTACGCATCCCACGAGACGCGTAATTTAGTCAAAAAATCGCAGAAAAAAGCCGATTTTCGTCAAAGGATCACAAAAAATAGCACAAATTTGATCAAAATATCGCGGAAAAAACGCGATTTTCGCAAAAAGACCGCAAAAAAAATAGCGTATTTCGTCAAGGGATCGCGAAAAAATAGCTAATTTTGTCAAAAAATTGGGGAAAAAAAGATTTTTTCAAAGGATTGTGACAAAAAGTGCAAATTTTATTAAAATATCACGGAAAAAATGCAATTTTTGTAAAAGAGTAATGAAAAAATAGCGTATTTCATCAAAAGATCGCAAAAAAATAGCAAATTTCATCAAAAGATCGCGGAATAAAGCTGAATTTTGTCAAAGGTTCTCGAAAAAAGATCACATTTCATCAAAGTATCGCAGAAAAAACGTGATTTTTGTAACAGGTTCACGAAAAAAATAGCGATTTTTGTCAAAGGATTTTGGAAAGAACGCGAATTTAGTCAAAGCATGCAAAGCATCAAAAAAGATGTGCAAATCAAACTTATAGGTAGAACATTCATAAAATGGGATTTAATTTCTTTTTTATGAGATTCTTAAAATACAGCATGGTTTCAGTGTACTTTGATTAATGTTTTCAAGGGGGTGGGGACCAGTGAACACCCCCCCCCCCCCCTCAATTCTTACTGCATTGAAATGTCTCCCATCTTTTGAAGATTTATAATTTTATACGTGATTTAGATGTGAATTTCCCTTCCAAGGAAAATGTCTGATTCCAACACAGATCTATGCTGACAAATAATTCAATGAGAAGTGCAATGAAAGCACCTATTATTCAATAAAAAGTACCCCTTATTTAACATAAGTATTCTTTTTTTCAGCAAAAATAACTTTTTCAATAAACCCGTCTTGCCCCTTTTTAAAAGAAATGTGAACATTAGTGATACTTGTTAGTGGAACTTGATATCTTCTACTCTCAAATAAGCATTATTTTACAATTACAATTGTATCTTGCATTTTTACCTTTAAAAAATTTAAAGAAAATTTCTCCTAATATCTTTTAAAAATATCTTTTATGAGTGCAAATAATACTGGTTTTAATTCATTATTTAATTATTATTAAAACAATAATTAATACATTTATTTTATCTTTTCCAAATAAACAAGTTTCATTTATTCCTTTAAAATATGGATTATTATTGATGGGGACCCGCTTTTGTAAAAAAGGGACCCAGAATTTTGGAAATCCTGGATCCTGGGGACCCAGGATTTTTCAAGTACAGCGACATCACTGAGAATTATTTATCAAAATCAACTTTTATTTCAAGAAGTTAATGGTTGTGGGAACATGCATTCCTACTGCCATCCTGCATCATCATTTTCAAATTATAATACCATCTATTGTTCTTTTTTTTCTTTAAAAAAAAAGTTAAATTTAATTTTGCGTGTTATTGTTTGCAAATTTGAGTTGAAATGGCTTAAGAAAGCAACCTTCATAATCACTAATAAAATATGATTAAAAGGACAGTTGAATGTTGACAACATAAAACTTATTAAAAAATGTCCTAATAATTTAATTTTTAAATTAAAAAAAATAAAATATTTTCAGATGAATAAAAATCTCTTTCAGACTTGGGAAAATTCTCTTTCAGATCCTTTGGCAATTCTAGTTTTTAGTTTTTCAATTTATAAAGAAAATAATCCTCAAAACCTTTTCTTTCTTTAACCCTTTTGGTATCTGGAGATTTTCTTAGATTTTCATAAAACTGCTCATAAAGCATATGTTAACTTTTTTTTCATAACTTTGTGCTAATATACCCTACACATTTCTTTATCTCAGGTACATCTTAAAATATAATTCTTCTCCACAATATTGTTGTCTATAACCTAAGTAAATTTTATTCAGAAAATTTAAATGTACAGGGCAGTTGCTTACAAGTTAAGTAAATATATAAATGAAAGGTGTAAAGCTTTATAAAATACTTGAAAATATAAAAAATTACCCAAAACTAAAAAAAAAAAGGCCCTGAGAAGAGAAAAGAAATACAAAATATATTAAAAACTATTTGATGCAAGTAAGATAAAATAGATTGACATTTTTAACAATTATAATAAAAAAAGATAACTGAAAACACCAAAGCATAATTTCAACACTACAAGTTAATTTTCAACACAAATCAACAATTATTTTTTAAAGGACAATATATCCCTATTAACACCAATTGTCAAAAATAACACCTTTTAAAATTTTTATTTATTCTTAGCTTATTTTTAATTTCTAAATTAAAACAATAATAAATACTTTTTAATATAGTGAATACTTGATTTGTAATTATTTTAATTTAAAATTACAAAAAAAAAAAAAAATCAAAGTTATAAAAGGTGTTATACCAGTAGGAAACAGCGTTAATACCAGGCTTCACATACCAAAAAGAAAAGTGCTTTACCATATTTTTTAGGCATCTTATTAGAAATTAAGAATTTTTTGTTTTATTGGTTTATAAAAATACTGAATGTTAAAAAAAAAACTTTTGCCAGTTTTTACATGAATATCCCATAATGACAAAGACTTGTATGTGAAGCATTATTGGGGAGCTTTTAACCCCAGCAAAACATAGAAAATGACTTTGAACTCATAATTTCAATGTTTTCTTGGTCTAATCAAAAGCAGGACATTCAACTGTTTTGGATTACAATGATAATATTACACACCAAAAGTCTTATTATAAAATCATGGCACAATGTTTTTCATTAATTTACCCTAGCTAGAAATTTCTGATAAATGTTTTATAAAAATATCCTTTAACAGAAATCAGAAAAAATACACATAATTAAAATATTTCACCATTAATTATTCAATTTTAATAGCATAAGCCTCATTTTATTTAACTTTTCAGCTTTTTAATTTTTTTTTATTTGTCAAGCATTTTAATCCCACTTTTTCTTCCAATGCAGTTTAAGGTCATTAAGGAAGAAAAAAATTGGTAGCATTACTTTTTCAGTCTGATATCATTTTATAATAGGCTGTGCAAAGCTGCCACTGTAGATTTAAAAAAAAATGAGGCATTTTCATAGAGTTGTTCAACATAGGGTCTCAGTTCGTTTCTCCAAATATAGAAAATAAAGCACCATTTAAGCACATTTTAACACATTTGCACTTCTTTTGCTCTTTATCTTAAAATTTAAAAAGCTTTTAAGCCCTTTTAAAGATCATATGAACCCTGCAACACTTTTACTGCTCAATTCATCAACAAAAAACACTTTAAGAATAACATTTTTTAATTTGTACATCCAACATACTTGAAAATTAAAATTTTCATATTTTTATTAATATTTTGTAAGAGAATTTAGTATGATTTAGACCACAAGAAAAAGTTAATGTTATATATAAAAACCATCATCAGTTTAAAAACAGAAAAAATTGGTGTGCATAAGTAAAGAAAAAAATCTGCATACTTAAGATGTTTCATGCTCTCTCCTCAACAACACAAAACTTTCTGACACATTTTAAAATATAAAGGCATCAAACTCACAAGCCTGACTATTGAAGCAATTTGAAACCAAATGGTGTTTTCCAGTTTTTGATAAATAAATTACTGACCAAGTTCAAAGTGATTGTTGTCATATGATGACAGGTTTTCTCCCTTCTTGCACTGTCGTATCCAGAAATTCAGTTCAAAACACTGATTTTGACAGGATTTTCTCAAAGATATTCTGCCTATAGCAAAAAATGGAAAATGCTATTCAATTAGAGTTTCTAAAGAAGAACACCTGCTGATTTCTGCATTTTCAAACAAAAATGATTTTTAGAAACGTGTCAGAAAATAGCTCCTTTGGATTTAATAACAGCCTTAAAGAAATTGCAAGATGAATAAGTCTTTGTGTTTATATGTACTTTGGTAATACAAGAAAAAATGTCAAGGAATTTTTTTTTCTTTTTTAGAAGAAAGTGTAAAACACATGATTTGTATTTTAATTACATTTTTACCTTTGAGGAATATAGAACATTTGATTATCTGGTGGGCGATGTAGTTTACCCATATAAACAGGCCATAGTCCCCTAAGGATTCTGAACAAAGAGCTTTTGCCACAACCATTTGGACCAGTAATTAGCAAGTGCATATCTTTGGTCATCTATAATAATACACAAAAAACATTTAGACATAAAAAAAAACAATGCTGGTGCTGAATATTAACATAAAAATTAGGAATTATCATCACTCATAGAATTTATATTTAATAAATTAGTGGACAAATAAATGCTTTATGCAAATTTATTTTATGAAATATGTAAATAAAAATTCTATTAAGCATAACAATACACTTATTCAGTATAGTTCTGAAGTTAAAATAAGCAAAAGTGCTTAAAACAAAATATTATTTGATAAATAGCAATTGAATAAAAAAATTCAATCTTAAATCTTTTATAGCTTATAAAAATTAACGCTCCATAATTAGCAAATAGAAGCAGGAAGAAAGGAGAATGTTATAAATTACCAGGGAATAATCCTTTACAAAATTATCCAAGAGTGGACAATTTAGCTTGCAATCTCTTTATCATCCTTCATGCCATATCACAAGAAGTTTAGGTCATAAGAATATTTATTTCATTTCAGAGAATAAATTTATCCTCAAGAAAGTTTTTACAGCCTTATTATAAGAAATATTGATTATATTGTGTAATATATTGTGCAATAAAGATTATACTGTGTGGCTCAAAAGATAATGTTTAGAAAAAAGCCTTATAGATGCTGCTAGAAATAAGCGAGAAAACATACATGGTACATGTGATCTTTGTGGATAACTTTTGAGGTACGTATTTTGTTAATGAGCAGCGACTTCAAGTTTTTTGTCTAAACAAAGAAAGGTAAAAAATCCCTATAGATTGAAGCTTCCATTTGAGGAAACTTTTCTTATGGCATGTAATATCATGTAATGGTGCTTTTGGCCCACGTTTTATCAACCATGTGAAGATACTGGATGCCACATGAGGAGATTACTCAGATGCAGGCTTCAAACTACAGTGATTTTAGACCTTTCTCAGCCACAGTATAATTAACTGTTTTTGTTCAAGTCGAACTTAAAGCTACTGCTCACAATAAATTGCACTCATAAACAATTGCCCACTATGACAATTATGTGTAACACCCATACCTAATACATCTTAGATTTTTTTTTCTTACAAAAATTATTCCCTGGGCCACCCTGTATTATTATATAGGTCAGTGTTTTTCAGCTGTTTTTCTCTCACAACATACTTGAACCCACTGTTAAACTTTTGTGATATATTTAAATTAAAGTGATTAAAAAAGTATAATACTAACTCCCTCAAATCCAGAACTAAATTCCACAAATGCCTAAAATCTGCACATCACAAATATAAACAACGAAACTTTCAGTTCAAATGTACGCACTAAATTACACAATTTTTTAGTTTTATGTCATTCTGTATGATATTTTAATATATAATTTTCAATAATATGACTGAACTCATATTTTTTTCATGAAAAAAGTTTAAATTTATTTCTGAAAAAAATCAAGATATTGCTGATATCACTGGTAATCACAATCTTTTCATGAAAAATATTTATGTACTAATCAAGCTTTTTTGGTTATTAAGACTAACTAAACCTGAAATAAAACTTTATGATTTTGATGTAAATCAATAGGGTACCTCTAAAAGGAAAGGTTGATAGAATAGGTAATTAAAAAAAGTATCTCATCTTTATTTTGTATATTTAACTATATATCATTAATTATTTACTTGGCTTTTACTTTTAAAAAATTAATATATTTTTTTTAATTATTAATATTTTAGTTTATTATTTTACTTAATTCAGCGAAATAGCACCAAAAACTGGCGATATGTAACAATTAAAATAATAAAACTTTGTAAAAAATCACCATAAAATAAAAACAATACATAGGACACATTTCAAGCTAAAAATATTAAGAGCTCGTCATCAGCTAAAGTAAACACATGTCCATACGAGGACAAGGTAAAAAATGAGCTGAAAGGTAGAGAGTAGAGCTTGCAAAGAATGCGACAGGTGGCACTAGCTGAAAGGAGCACATGCAGAAGACGAAAGTGTTGCCAAAATGATAGAAGAGAAATTGATAAGGAAAAAATAGAAATAAAAGAAATAAACAAAATTAAAATAAAATAAGCCTTCCAGCTAGCTCCACCTGTCGCATTCTTTGCAAGCTCTATTCTCTACCTTTCAGTTCATTTTTTACCTTGTCCCCTAAGGGACACATGTTTACTTTAGCTGATGACAAGCTGTTAATATTTTTAGCTCGAAACGTGTCCTATGTATTGTTTTTATTTTACGGTGATTTTTTACAAAGTTTTATTATTTTAACTTTACTTAATTGTTTTAATATTTTATTATGTTGTAAGCATTCATCATAATTTTGATTGCATTATTACATTCAAATTACCGTTTTAAAATGTAAACAAAGCAATGACCAGAAATCCACAAAATTCTAAAATCCGCACAGCCTCTGGAGATTTGAGGGAGTCTACTGTATATATATACTTTTTTAATTTATTTATCATCACAAATAAAGTGCTATATCACATCAAAATAAGGAAAAAAAAAATTATTAAAACTTTAATGCCGATTAATCACTTGATTCCTAAAACGCCAACAATGCTAGTTAATGAACATATTAGTCAAGAAATGAATTTTGGTTATTTTCAAACTTACTTTTAAAGTCCAAATGAACATGAAGATTCTTACTTATACTCAGGGGCGGATCCAGAGAATCATTTTTTTTCTTTTTTTTTTTTGGGGGGGGGGGGGTGAAACCGAGTGGCATATAATCAACAGTCATAATTTCTGTTGGTCAAATCATTCCTTGCAGTTAATTATTAAATGAATATGAAATAATTAATGCGATGCAAAAATATTATAGACTATCCGATGTCCGATTAACCGAAACACTCTATTAACCAACACTCTTATTATATAATCCCCCTCTCTTCAAAATATGGTTTATTGTTACTTATTAGGTCGAAAAATTAAAAACATTATAACAGAATTTATTTATTAAATGTATTTTTTTTTTCTTTTTACTCTTGTACTATGGTAATTATTTATCTTATTTTTTGTTCTTTTAGTTATAGTGAAGTTTTAACAACGTTAATAACACAAGTCTACAAAGATTATGTTTTTTAACTTTTGATAATTCATTTTTATGTATTTTTTAGTGCTGAACCTGAAAATGACCTTTATTTGTAACCATCACATCAGGATTGTTTGCAAAATGTACATTTCAAAGATTAAAAGTAAAAAAAAATAGTGAAAATCTGATACTACAAAATAGATGTGATGGTTGTATTTTTTAACTTTTGATAATTGATTTTTATGCATTTTTTAGTGCTGAATCCAAAAATGACCCTCATTTTTAACCATCACATCAGGATTTTTGCAAATCGTAAATTTCAAAGTTAAAAAGTTAAAAAGTAGCAAAAATCTCTCAAAGCAATTTGTCAAAGCCTTACCAAAAGAAGGTAAATGTTTTAAATACATCTGTGAAAAATTTCCCAGCTTGATCAACAGCTAAAATAAAAGAGGATACAGAGATGAACCCGATAGAGAAGATAAAAGGAAAAATGCGGAGCAGAGCAGGAGCAGTTCAAAGAAACTTCCACACATGTAATAAAATTGTAAGTATTTTAAATACACAATATTTTACATGTTTGACTGTAAAAATGCATAGTATAAGCAAAAAGATGAATAAATTATGAAAAAAAAGTTACGAATCTCCTCCTGGTGCTAATTATGCATTTTTTCCCATGGCCCTTTGACAAAATTAGTGTTTTTTTTAGCGATTCTTTGGCAAAATTCACCAAATTCTTTGGGAAAATTCTCGTGATCCTTCGACGAAATTCGCATTTTTTCTGAGATCTATTGCCGAAATTTGCATTTTTTCATGATTCTTTCTCGAAATTTGTATTTTTTCCAAGCTTCTTACATGAAATTCATGTTTTTTCTGCTATCCTTTGACAAAAATTGCATTTATTCTGCAATCCTTTGACGAAATTCGTGTTTTTCGTGATCCTTTGACGAAATGCACATTTTTTCCATGATTTTTTGACAAAATTAACATTTTTTTCACTGATTCTTTGACAAAATTCGCGTTTTTTTCATGGTCCTATGACGAAATGTGCATTTTTCTCGTGAATTTTTGGTGAAATTCACAATTTTTCAGCAATTTTTTGACGAAATTCACATTTTTTTGTTGTCCTTTGATGAAATTTGTGTGTTTTTCATGGTCCTTTGATAAAGCACGCATTTTTTTTGTGATTTTTTGATGAAATTCACATTTTTTCAGCGATTCTTTGACGAAATTTACATTTCTTCGCAATCCATTGACGAAATTGCCGTTTTTTGTGCACCGCTTTAATGAAATTAGTGTTTTTTTTTTATCCTTTGACAAAATTGGTGATTTTTTCTATGAACGTTTGACGAAATTGACTTTTTTAGGCGACCACTTGTCAAAATTCGCGATAAGTGGTGGATTTATATTTGGAGGGGGATCGCCCTCCCCTCCTCCCGTGGATCTGCACCTGCTTATACTGGCAATATTCATTTACTTTTCATAAAGAAGAAAGGGTGGGTTATTTACTAAATTTTCTTGGTCAATTAGTATTTAAAGATATTTTCGAATACTTTAGATTTTTTCTACATAAGCTTTAAATATTTGTAACTTTAAATATATAGCATTTAAAAAATATATATACAAACAAATAGTCACAACTTTTCGCTATAAAGTCTGATTTATCAAACTGCTATCAATAAATTTAAACAGGTTTATGTAAAGTTAAAAGAATTTTTTTCTTAGATTTAAGAAAATATTCAATTTGTATCCAGTTACAATATCAGATGGAAGAAAAACATTTTAAAATGGAAAATTAACTCACCGTAAAAGATAACTTAGGAACAACAATGTCACAGTTGGGTGTAATGATAGGAACTCCCTCCATTTTAATGATGCCATTTGTCACAATAACCTCACCTGAAAAGAAAAAAAATATAAATTTAGACTCAAACCGTTGCTAAAAACAATATCTTTAACATTCTGTGGAATATTTTTTTAGATAAAATGTTATAAAAAAAAAAATAAAAAAAAAAGCATTTACTATTTTTAATAATAAAATATAGTAATTCTTGTAAGACCTTATGTTAAATGTCATTGTTTAAAAACATTTTTTAATTTTTTCTTTAATAAGGTGTTAAATACAATTAGGTGACACATTTATTAGCTAAAAAGAAACAGACATTAGCACATTTAATAAAACTTAGTCTTGCAAAGCATATTTGTTTAAAGAATAATGTGTATACACAATGTTTAAACTTCTTTTAACAGAAAATATAAAAAGATAAAACATACAGGTAAGGCCTGTAAATTTCTAAATCATAAACTGCAGTTTTCAGCTCTTTAGTAAATTATTGCTATTTCTTAAAAAGAGAGAGTATATTTGGTTAATGGTACAAGAAAATTGATATAGCAGTTTCTTTAGTTACATAAATAAGTAGCATACATGAAAGAATAAAAATAAATAAAAATAAACCCCTTTTTAAAAGATAAACCCTTTTTTAAATTCAAAATTGAAATTAAATTGTTAAATCAGAAAACCCAACTTTTTTTTCATACACTCTTAAAGCAAATAAATAAAAATATTTTCTTCATCATAAAAATCTTTGACACTAATTGATATTTATGAAACAGAGTTGGAAAATAAATTACCCTTTGTTGACATAAGACAGTCCTCATAAAACATATTAAATTATTTTAAAATCCTTATAAAAGTAATAAGTCTCTCACGAACAAGGAAGTAAAGCATCATTATATTTATAGCATAAACAAACTGAGTTTTTCAGGCTAGGCTAGATAGTTTAAGAGTCAAATTGTAAACAACAAAGGATTAATTTCAGATCAATAAATCAAAGTAAATATGTTAGTTTAATTAGTGTGAAAGTAAAAAATTGATAAGCAATAAATCATAATTAAGATTTGTCTGATTTGACAGTTCAGACTATGATTACCTCATAAATAATATTTAACATTTAAATTAGAATTAGCTCTTGTTGTGCAATCATAAGTTCAGACTCTTGTCTCTATATAAAAAACAGTTATAAAAAAGATAATACACCAATCATGAAAGAATAAGCCTCCCACTTTGATACTTCTGCCCTCTGCTGGAAAAAGTAAAAACTAGCTGATGAAAAGCGGAGTGCAGGGAGAAAGAGCTGTCTGATTATGATGTGATCCGCTCTTAATTAACATACAGAAATTAGAGAGCTTTTGCTCCTTCCAGCTTCCCAGTCACTGGGCCTGACTTAATGTGAGAACATATAACATGAAAGAAAATAAAGTCAGGTTCAGGACAAACTGCCTCATCTTCTTGTAAGGCCATGACTACAATCACCTACCCTGAAGTAAAGCGGATACATTTCATACATGTATGCTATTTATTTATACAAAGCAATTTATGTATAAATATAATTTCATTTTTGCATTACGAGGTATATAAAATTTAATTTTACATGACAGATAAAAGTTAGAAATACTATTCACACAAAAAATAATTTATCAGCTGATATTTTGAATAAAACTTAAGTAATATTTTATAATACTTTCTCACTTAAAGGTCAAAACTAGAGATCTATGCCAAAAGAAAAATTGTTATAGTGGCCAATTATACTAATTAGAATACCACTGTGACAGCTCATTTCAGCTAGACATACTGGGAATTAAAAATTTTCTTTTGGCAGACTACTATGAGAAGAATTAGTTTTTATATTTTAAAACAATCAAAACGTAAATTGAAAACAACTGTTGTATTTTTATCTGTAAAAATAAGACTATTCAGCAGGTGCACAGTGGAATCTCAATTAAGGAAATGCATATGAGTGGAAGACTTAAAATGAATACAGCAGGAATTGAATAGTTTAATGATGAAAAAAAAATTACAAATGAATAATGATGTCAGCATAACTTTGCTGAACTAAATTAAAATAACTTAAAACATGAGTTAACTTCATTCATAAAAAAGAAAACTGCCAGCAGCCTTCATCATAACGTAGCGAAGCTACAACGCCGTACTTTACATGGCGAAAAGAAAATCAAACACTGCTTACAAGCAAGCGAAAGCAGGAAAAAGATACATAAATCACATTCCACTACATATATTAGTCTGTTGTGGAAATCTGCATAAAGTTATTGCCATTCTGGAAAGTGCAATACACACACGGAACACTTGGTTTACGAAGGATGGCGTCAAACATCGACGAATCAGAGAGGAGCAAATATCGCAAAAGCCGAGAACAGCAAGTAACAGTGATTCAAGATCACAGCAGTTACAGTGTGACTGAATCATGTAATTACCGGCAAAACCGTGTGAAGCAATGGCATTCGGTTGTAATTTAAAGTAGACTTGGGGATGGTAAAAACATAGGGTATGTCATGTTAAACAGATTTTTAAATAAAGATATTAATTTTAAATTTTAACATACATGACATAACAATAACAAATAAAATACTTTTAAAATATTAAATTTTTTTGGTGATTTTTAATATTAATGACAGAAATGTGGTCCTGTGGTCAAAACAAAACAATCATGGGTTCATCAGTGACTATGTTTCTTCAATTTTTTTTTTCTTTTTTCTCTTCAGATACCTGAAACTTACAGATGTCTCTTCGTTTTTTGTTTCTTATGTGCATAAAAGTACATTTCTCATTTTTTATAGCAATAACTCAGGTCTACTTTTAAAAAAAACTACAAAAAACATCTTCCAAGGATATATTTTTTTCAACAATTTGTTTTGAGAATTTCTGGGAATAAATGATGAAATCTTCTGTTTGATTCAAGTTAAAATGCTGGTTTATTTTTCACAGCATAGTGCGTTTTTTTTTCATGTAACTGAATTTATTAATTTAAAATGTGATGTGTCAACAATAGTGCTGACTCTAAGCCACTTTAGCAGGGTGCAGCACCCGGCGGTCCTTTTAAACCCTTCTGATGCACCCAGCTGTCCTTTTTTTCAACACTTCCTATGCGTCCCGTGGCAGGTCAATTGATACCGGAAAATATCGCAAATTCTAGAGACTCTAAACAAACCAGTTCAAAATATTTTTTGTAAACAAGATACAAGTGTGCCCTTGCTTTGAATAGTGTTTCCTTTTTGAAAAAAATTACACTTTTTTAGAATGGTGTTCCCTTTTTCAAAAATTTACCTTTTTGTTAGAATAGTGTTCCCTTTTTGAAAAATTCCTGCTGGCGGCCCTTTTTTTCTAGAGTCAACACTAAACAATATGCTGAAATAACATTTCTTTATTTCAATTAAACTATTTAGGAAAAACGTTCAATTTTATTAGTATGTATATTCTATTAAAAGAATAACAATTCAATACAAATTTCTGTTAATATGAATATGTTTGCTTGATCCTGGATTCTCATCTCAGATGTAACCAGAAAAGTTTGCACTTTCAAAACTTTATTTGAAACCAAATTGTAAATTTTATCTTAAAAACAGCTCTAACGATTTTGACAAAATTTTGTATTTTAACATTTTCTGGGACAGAAAGACCATTGGGTTGGGTCACATGTTTGAGAAAATTTGATTAGTGGTTCATTTTAGGTCATAATGGGTCAGGGTCAAGCTAATTATATCTAAAAAACGGCTCAATCGATTTGAACTAAATTTTGTATCCAACTGATTTTAGGCATGCAAAAATTATTGGGCTAGGTCACATGTTCGAGAAATTTCAATTAGTGGGTCATATTTGGGTCACTATGGGTCAAGCCAACTTTATCTAAAAAACGGCTCTAACGATTTTAACTAAATTTTGTATTCTATCATTTTGGAATACGAGAAAACTATTGGGCTAGGTCACATGTTCGAGAAAATTCGAATAGTTGGTCATTTTTGGGTTACTGTGGGTCAAGCTAATTTTATCTAGAAAACGTCTCTAACGATTTTAACTAAACTTTGTATTATACCATTTCTGGGCACGAAAATACCATTGGGCTTGGTCGCATGCTCAAGAAAATTCTATTAGTGTGTCATTTTGGATCACAATGGGTCAGGGTCCAGCTAACTATCTCAAAAGGTTCAAATGATTTTGACAATTTTTTTTTTATTATACCATTTCCCAGTACGAGAAGGCCATTGGAATAGGTTACTGTTAGATAAATTTCGATTAACGGGTCATTTTTGGATCAACATGTGTCAGGTTAATTTTATCTAGAATATGACTAATGATTTTCACTAAATTTTGTTTTCCATCATTTTCAGGCTCGAGAAGAGTATTGGGTCAGGTCGCATGTTCGAAAAATTTCGATTAGTGGGTCATTTTGTGTCACTATGGCTCAGGGTCAAGCAAATTGTATCTAAAACAGCAAGAATGATTTAGTGGGAATAATATATCGAGATAAACAGAAAGCTAATTTTGACCGAGCTTAGCTCGGTCATTCCTGCTAGTGTATACAGTCGAACCTCGATTTAACATACTTTGATTTAACGAATTCTCTGATTTAACAAATATTTTTTCTGTCCTGACAAAAAGGGTGCTAAAATGCTCTTATTTAGCAAATTTTTAGCTTCGATTTAATGAACAACAATTTCTGAAAAAAAAAAAATTCGCACATAAAACTAAAACTTTGAATCTTTCAAACCCTAATCTAAGTGTTACAATTTTTTTCTCATATCTGATGTATTTAAAAGATTGTCATGTTTCTAGTCGAAAAGGGGGAAAGACTAACAGCACAAATAAGGAGGGTTGTAGAACGACTGTTTAAATGGACCTCTACCTTTTCACAAATCAGTTGATCTTGATGACCGAAACTTCCAGTGCAAACTAAATTTTTGGAGAAATGTTACTTTTGGGTGTTGCAATCTCAGACAAAAGATACCACTAGACCCCGAATTCTATTGTTCTTTCGGCTGAACGTTGAATCCAACATCTCCGCTCTTTCATCGCCAAAAGGGTACCATTTTGTTACGGTGGTCCCTTTATTGGCAACTTTCACAGCAGTGAACTCAATAGAAGTGCCAACACAAAGCTTTGTGGGGGTTCGGTGGGAAAATCCCAGAAGATTTTGAAAGGAGAAAAGCCAGTTTGGCGTGCTACCTCTGCCCACACTGTGCATTGCGCGTGCTTACACTGCTTTGAGTGTTCTTTGCTTGACTGTGAAAATAATAACCAAAAGGTTAATTACTAATGTTAATTATTAAACGGGAGAGTTATCATGCAAACAACGCTTTTTTAAACAAAGTACCTGTGAACTGCCTATTAAATTTTTTTTATCAGGCATCAAAACACACTTTGAGCTGCCTATTTATGCAATTAGATGAAAATTGAAGGGAGAACAATGGGGGAAATCAGCCATTGAAGTTACACCCTTTTTTAATTAAAAAAATGACAAAAAGTCATTATCTGACAGCATTTTAATAGAATCAGCTGTACAAAAATCTGTTTAAATGAAAGTTTACTTTATTTTGAACAAAACAAAAAAAAAATTGAAAGTTCTAGCTTAAACCTGAAAGGAGTTATAGACTTATGTTGTCATGTGTGCTATTCAAAATGGCGGCAAATCGGCCATCTTGGAAAATACTTAAAAGCTCATAACTCACAAACCGTTTGATCAATTTCAATGATTGACATTTTTGGAATCAGCATTAAAAAGTCTACAAATTCACTGATTTTTATCAAAATTGGTGATGGTGGGTGCCATGCTCTGAGTGATTTGACATGGAATGACCCTGTTACAAAGAGCTTAGTTGTCGAATATGAAAATGATGAGACTTTAAATAGATTGATAGGATATTCTGATAATGACTTTGCTAATTGTAGAGATACTAGAAAGAGTGTAACTGGTTTTATTATTTACTTGAATGGTATACCAATATCATGGAAATCAAAGAAACAAGGTTGTGTTGCTAAATCTGCCATGGAGGCAGAGTATATCGCTATGGCTGAATTGTGCAGTGAGATAATATGGTTAGACAGAATTCTGAGAGAATGTGACTTTGCCAGCTTGCCAACTCCTGTAATATATTGTAACTCAAAAAGTGCTATTGACTATTCAAAGAACAATATTGAAAATAGTGAAAATAAACATATTGATGTTAAGTATCATTTTGTAAAAGATCACATTTTGAAAGGTCATGTAACTGTATTACGAGTAGATTCATATTCTAATGTTGCTGACATCTTTACAAAGCCATTACCCAAGAGTACATTTTTGAAATTTTGGGATTCAATTCTAAGTTAATTTCTCTTTGTAAATTCTTGTCTTTAGGCAATTTAACCAAAATGGGGGAGCATTGTTAGGAAAAATATGTTTTGGTTAAATTTTTTGATGTTTTTGTCCACTAGATGGCAGGATATCTTTTCCCACCAGATGGCAGGATAGTTTGTCCTCCAGATGGCAGGGTTGTTGCATTGGATGGCGGGAGTATATCTTTGGAAATGGTCTCTGGTTGACTGTTGGTTTGTTTTATGGTTGTGCTGCTCTGGGTAGTTGGTATTTGAGAGATGTTGAGCATTATGTTTCTTGTGTTTCACTATCCTGTGTTTTGTTCAGTTTAGTTTGTTTTGTCAAGTAGGCGAGCAAATAAAGTTACTTTCAGCTGACTTGATAGTGATTAATTATGAGTTTGTTTATTCTTACCTGACCTCTGTTACAGATGAAATTTGTACTTTTTTTGTGATCCTTTGACAAAAATTGGCTTTTTCTGCGATTTATTGACGAAATTACACATACCACGGGACGCGTAAGAGCTATTTTTTTTCATCCCGTCTCCGATTTTTCGCATAATTTACACGCTATAGTGCATCCACAGCATCGCTGCATGTGTAGATATAAAACATTACTTCTTAAATGCAGATGACTAAAAATCAGCAACAGGATATATTGTATTTAAAACACCACCTACTTCATCTTAAAAATAAATGCAGCGATAAAAACATTTTAAAAGCGTGAAAGATCGTTTTTCCCCAAACACCAACACGTACAAACACAAGACATCGACAAAGCTATCACTCGGTTGAAGTCAAAGATATAATTAGCATTTCCCAACTGCCAACAACGCCCCCAAGTGACTTTCGATTACCTGGTCAACATCATATCTGATGTCTAGCAATTTCGGGAAAACAGACTTGTGATCAGCCAACTAGGTAGAGTACGTCACGATGGACAGGTCATGCATCTGCTGATAGCCATCATAACTCCTCAGTCTGTGAGCTGACCTTTCCAATACAATGTTGACACCGGCGAAAAACAAAAGAACTGAATGCCGTAAAGCATGTGGTAATGAAGGAAGCGTAATGAACAAGCAAAAAGGAACTTATGTAAAAGTAAAAATAAGGTAAGATAAGAATATTGTATTTATTGTAAATCTATATTTAAACACTGAGAATAAAGATAAGTAAAAGTGTTTAAATATGAAACTTAAAGTATTGAAACTTGAAAGTAAATGCAAACTTAGATAGGAAAGATTAAAATGGAGTTTAATATAGCTATAGGTTGAACAGAAAAGTCAAATGAAAAGGTAATTGGAATAACAAGAATAGAAGGGGAAAATGGTTATTTTTCCTGTCAGACTGATCTGTACTGTGCGAGGATGGCCAACGACAAAAGGTTTTCACTTAATGAAAAAATATGTTTATTAAAAGAGATAGATAAGAAAGTTGGAAGTCAGAAAAGCATCGCAAAGAAATTTGGAATTTCGATTTCTACACTATCAACTATTCTGAAGAATAGAAAAGATATTGAAGAATGCGTGGCAAGCTGTGACGAAAAAGCAGCTTCAAAAAGAAAATCTGAAAACCAGTTCTTTTTCTGTTGTGGAAGAACAGCTTATGTCTTGGTTTGCTGAAGCTAGAGGGAGAAACATAGCTATAAGTGGATCTCTCCTTCAAGAAAAAGCTCAGCAAATTGCATCTGAACTTGGTGAAACAAACTTCAAGGTTTCAAGAGATAACCTAAGATCCCTAACTAGATAACCTAAAGAAGAGAAATAACATTGTTTATAAAATTATGAGCAGAGAAAAGAAAAGTGTGACCCAGAAACTGTCGAAAAATGGAAAACAAACTTTACCAGAACTCATCAATGAATATTCCCCTTCTGACATATTTAATGCAGACGAAACTGGTCTGTTCTATAATTTGCAATCAGATAACACCATTTGTTATCAAAAAGAAAAGTGCCATGGAGAGAAGAAAAGTAAGCTTCGCATAACTATTCTTTTATCTGCGAATTCTGATGAATCTGAAAAGTTGCCCTCCTATGTAATATGAAAATCAGACAATCCAAGATGCTTCAGAAATGTGAAATCAGTTCAGACAAAATATAGTGCTAATAAGAAATCATGGATGAAAGAAACATTGTTTTCCAAGTGGTTAAAAGATTTAGACAGAAAGATGAGAAGTGAAAAAAAATCATTTTCATTGATCAATGCTGAGCACATGCTTCACGTTACGAATTTTCAAATGTGAAAGTGAAATTCTTCCCAACAAATTGCACAAGTGAACTGCAGCCCATGGATTTGAGTGTCATAAGGTCCTTTAAGGTGCAATACCGAAAACTCCTTGTTTGGAAAATTCTTGTCAACATGGAAGGAAATTCTCAGGGAAAGGAGTAAATTTTCTAAACATCCTTGAATCGATGAGCTTCGTAAGACAAGCATGGAATTTGGTGGCAGAAACCACTTTATGGTTCACACTTGAGAACAAATAAAATTCAAACACTATTCCAGCAGTATTCAAGGACTGTTTAGATACATGCATAAAAATGGCATAAAATAACACATAAGAAAAATAGCCACCCCATTGATTATCTAGTTCAAAGAAATCTTATCAAATCTTTTCATTTTTATAACAGGCATTTTCAAGACATTATTACAGAATTTTTAAAGAATAATGTGTTTTAACTTATTAAGGTACCATGGGAACAAATTTCATATATAATAAAAAGTTAAGACAACAGAGCTTGATTTTATTTTCTTTAAGTGCAAAAAATATTTAAAAAATAAATAAATGAAAGGTATGGTATCACTACAAAAGCAGAAAACAGGAGCAAACCAGTTAAATTTTAGGAATTCTGAACACTCATCAGGAGTCATATTAGCATTTCTGAAGTTGTGAACAATATATTTTGTAATAAATATTCTCTGAATTCTCAAACCTTACAGCATTTGCATCCATACAAAAATAATTGAAACAAATGTTAGATAATTTACTTTTACTTTTTAAATACAAAAGATTTTTTTAAAATGGATTTATAAAAAGGAAATAAAATTTTGTATCAGTTACACAGAGAAAAATTTGGAATTAATATAATTCGGTGAAATTTTAACTGACAACATTTTCATGACAACATTAATTTTTGACAACATTTGCGATTTTTATAAATGACCATTTTTTTTTATGACTGATTGACTATGTTAGGAAGAAGCAAGTTTTCTTTTTTCTTTCTTTTATGGGGGGGAGGGCAATATATGAAATCGGCATCAAACTGACGAATTTTGCGATTTTTTCGACAAATTGACGAAATTTGCATATTTTATCAATGACCAATGGATGAATTTTGTGATATTTTTCCCCGGCGGATTGTTAAAATTTGCATTTTTTGTTCAATGACAGATTGAAGAAATTCGTGATTTTTTTTCAACGTATAGTTAATGAAATTTTCAAGGGTCAGTTCAGTTCAGTTCTCAGTTTAAAAAATTCTAAAATTCACAGCAAATTTTCTGAAAGTCTACAGCAGACAGCGAAAGGGGTAAATCCCCTCCCGGCACTGGCTATATGTTTTTTTCAAGGCTCTTAGACAAATTTAATCTTTTTTCGTAACCTTTCAATAAAATTTCCCTTTTTTCCGCGATCCTTTGAAAATAGTTTTTTCTGCGATCTTTTAATGCAATTCGCGCTTTTTCCATGATCTTTTGACGAATTGTGTGCTTTTTTTCACGATCCTTTCAAGAAATTTGCGTTATTTCTGTGATCCTAAAAGTGATTCTGAGTTTTAAAAAAATTCTGAAATTTACCTCAAATTTTCTGAAAAGTTACAGGAAAAGGTGAGAGGGGAAAATCCCCTCCCAACACTAACTATGTGTTTTTTCTGCAGCTCTTTGACAAAATTTGTGATCTTTCAACGAAATTTGCCTTTTTTGTTATCTTTTGACAAAATTTGCTGTTTTCTCGCGATTTTTCGACAAAATATGCCATTTTCTCGCGATCTTTTGACGAAATATACCATTTTTTTTGCAATCTTTTGACAAATTTTTTTTTTTTTTTTTTTTGCAATCTTTTGACGAAATTTTCATTTTTTTGCAATCTTTTGACGAAATTTTCAGTTGTTCACAATTTTTTGATGAATTTTTCATTTTTTTCGCGATCTTTTGACGAAATTTTCGGGGGTTTTTTCGCGATCTTTTAACGAAATTTTCGGGAGGTTTCACGATCTTTTAACGAAATTTTCGGGAGGTTTAACGATCTTTTAACAAAATTTTCGGGGTTTTTTTTGCGATCTTTTAACAAAATTTTCGGGGTTTTTTTGCGATCTTTTAACAAAATTTTCCGGGTTTATCGCGATTTTTTAACGAAATTTTCGGGTTTTTTCGTGATCTTTTGATAAAATTTTCGAGGGTTTTCGTGATCTTTTGATGAAATTTTTGGGGTTTTTTGCGATCTTTTGATGAAATTTTTGGGGTTTTTTGCGATCTTTTGATGAAATTTTTGGGTTTTTTTGCGATCTTTTGATGAAATTTTTGGGGTTTTTTGCGATCCTTTGATGAAATTTTTGGGGTTTTTTGCGATCTTTTGATGAAATTTTTGGGGTTTTTTGCGATCTTTTGATGAAATTTTTGGGGTTTTTTGCGATCTTTTGATGAAATTTTTGGGGTTTTTTGCGATCTTTTGATGAAATTTTTGGGGTTTTTTGCGATCTTTTGATGAAATTTTTGGGGTTTTTTGCGATCTTTTGATGAAATTTTTGGGGTTTTTTGCGATCTTTTGATGAAATTTTTGGGGTTTTTTGCGATCTTTTGATGAAATTTTTGGGGTTTTTTGTGATCTTTTGATGAAATTTTTGGGGTTTTTTGTGATCTTTTGATGAAATTTTTGGGTTTTTTTGCGATCTTTTGATGAAATTTTTGGGGTTTTTTGCGATCTTCTGATGAAATCTTCGGGAGGTTTTTTTGTGATCTTTCCATGAAATTTACAGTTTTTCCTGCGTTTCTTAGACGAAATTTGCATTTTTTCCACGATCCTTTGGTGAAATCTGCATTTGTTCTGAAAACGATTGGCAAAATTTATTTTTTTTGCGACCGTCTGTCGAAATTCGCGATTTTTTATGGCTGAATTTTTGGATCGGTGACCGATTTTTGTAAATTTTCAGAAATGAATGCCTTAAATTTTCGGAAAATTTGGAACAGAATCACCCCTATGCGATCCTTTGAAGAAATTTGCAATTTGAGATCTTTTGTCGAAATGTGTTTTTTTTTCACGATCCTTTGTTGAAATTTGCATTTTTTTCGCGATCCTTTGATGAAAACATGCGCATTTTCAAGATCTTTTAATGCAATTTGCGTGTTTTCCGCGATCCTCAGACAAAATTTGTGCTTTATTTGAGATTTCTTGTCGAAATTCGGGTTATTTTTCTAGTCTTTAACGAAATACGCATTTTTTTCCCCCACGACCTTTCGACGAAATTAGAGTTTTTAAAGCGATCCTTTGGTGAAATTAGTGATTTTTTAATGCAAACGATTGTCGAAAATGATATTTTTTGGCAACAATTTGTCGAAGTTCGCGATATTTTCCAACACTTTTCATTCCTTGAAAATGAATACTTTTTTCCCCTGCACTTTTTCTATTTTTTCCAAAGCATACGAACCATGTAACTTTTGTAAACTGTTTTAAGGCAGAAAGATTTAATTGCTAAGGTTTCCTGCCAAATGTTCCAAACAAAGCAAGTGCCTATGAAGACAGCGATGAAGAAACAGTCATTGATAATGACGGGTTGGAATGGGAAAATCGTCAAATGCCTGGATAGGAAGATGTTCCTAGTAATGGAAATTTTACAGAATATGTTTCTTGCGATGTAGAGCCAAGTATCTGAGATAGTGAACAGAGAATGAAGTTTCTGAAAGCAGTGAAGATGACGAAGAAACGGAAATTGAATTAAAAAAGGTGACATTCCAAGTAGCAGTTTGCAGCTTGAACACTTTAAAATTTTTTGTCTCATGAGGTTGATGATGTTCTTACAAAGTTAGAAAATATCGACAAAGAACTTTGGAAAGTCAAAACAAAGCACTATCCAGGATTTCTTTCCAAAGGGCCAATAGGTATGTATGTACAGTACAGAACCATTTATCCGGAATGCTTGGGGTCAGATGTATTCCGGATAACTGGTTGTGCAATAAAGCAGCATCCATTTGGTAAGTTTTGTGGAATATGTGTGGTTGTGGCATTATTTCTCATTTTAAATTATTAGATTACTTGGATTAAAAATCAATGCAAGAAAGATCAAAAGTTAGCCAGAGTTTAAAACAAGGCAATTTATGGGAATCCCTTAGGAACAAAAATTCTTTTGTTTCCTCTGCATAAAAATTAAAACATCTAAAATACAACTAAATTTGATGACAAAAAAATGCTAGATGTTGTCATCAAATTATACAATTGTTTCAAGCAAAGCCTATATCAAACTGGCAATGTATGACACCTTTTTTGCAAAGATTCTGAAATCAGTCTATCAGAAATATCATTCCGGATAACTGGTTTTCTGGTTAACTGGTTTCCACATAAATGGTTCCATACTGTATATGTATTAAGTTTTAAAAGCAAGTAACATTAAAGAATTTAGATAATTTTAAAGTTGATCTCCTAACATATAACTCATAATTTTTAAGCTAGTAGTAAGCAATAATCTTTCTTTTTTTCACATTTGTATATCTAAGGGTATTTTGCATTGATATTTTTGTACCATACTCCTTAGAAAATTGATATTCAATTTAACGAACAGATTTGTGGGTCCCAATCAATTCATTAAATCGAGGTTCGACTGCATATATACAAAGGTGTCCAATGGCTAATTCCTAAACCGTTAGTCATAGACATATAGATCCAATTACAAAAATGTTTTAAAAGAGGTAAAGAAATATTTTAAAAGTAATTAAGGTCAATAAAAACATCTCTTAAAAAATTACGAAATTTAAATTTTTATACGGTCCCCCAGTCCTATAAGTTATATTTAGTAAAATTTTCCTGTTGAACTGACAAGTAAGACAAAAAAAGTCCCGTTATTCTATGATTAAAATTGACAGAGTAATAACTGTTTAAAGTTGGAGCATACTTTTTGCTGAAAATTAGGGGTCATTCACAAATTTAGCAGAAATATAATTTCATCAGATATATTAAGAAAATGGTTGAGAGTAAAATTAACATTGCAATATAAATTTGAAATATTTAATCATTCTGACATATTAATCCAAAATATACAATTTGTAAAACATATAAGTAGAAGAAAAAAGCAGAAATTTTGTTAAATAAAATGATGAAAATCAATAGTTTTATCTTTTGATAATTGATTCTTATGTATTCTGTACCACTGAATCCAAAATTGACCTTCATTTTTTACCATCACAAAGTTTTTTTACAAATCGTAAATTTTAAAGTTAAAAAGAGAATAAAAAAAAAGCGAAATTTTGATACTATAAAATAGATATCATTGTTGTGTTTTAACTTTTGATATTTGATTTATATGTACTTTTTACCTCTGAATCCGTAAATGACCTTCATTTTTAACCATCACGTGAGGATTTTTCACAAATTGTAAATTTCAAATTAAAAAAAATTCAAAGTTAAAATTGAACTTCCTCCCCCTCCTCATCGAACCCCTCAGCTATTTATCTGTAAGAATCTCAGTATAAGCTAAAAAATGAATAAATTATTGAATTAAATAGAATAAAATTAAATGTTTTATATCTGTTTTACAGCATCAGATTTTTGATATTATTTTAACTTTGGAATTTACAATTTTCAAAAAAATTCTAACGTGATGGTTAAAAATGACGGTCATTTTCAGATTCAGTTCTAAAAAGTGCACAAAAATCAATTATCAAAAGTTAAAAATTACAGTCTTCTCTATTTTATAGTATCTGATTTTTGTTATTTTTTAACTTTGATAATTTATGATTTGCGAAAATTCCTGACATGATGGTTAAAAATTAAGGTAATTTTCAGATTTAGTAATAAAAATTACATAAAAGTTAAAAAACACAACCATCGCAGTCTTGTGTTATCTAATCTAAAACTTTTACTTAAACTTATTGGCAATAATCTATCTGAAACTTTTTGGGTTATCCTGTAAAATAAGTATAAATGGTAACCACTGAAATTCATAATATTAGATTGTCATCAGATTTACGTCAGTATGTAAAATTTAATCTTGATCACATATTTCAAAGTGAGTTAAAGTTCAAGTACAAATTTTGAACTGGAAAAACATACATGCGATCGTTGAAGTTAAATAAAAACTTATAAAAATAACATAATTTTTGTTAAAAGAAATCATGAAAAGAAAGTGTCTCAAATCCTTACAAAATAAAACTTATGTTAAAATACAATTATTTTAGTCAATCTGAAACTTAATAAAAGTTAACTATCGTAATGCTTGTACGATTTTTTTCAAAGTGCAGATACACATGAAATAAGTTCTTCAAATACTTTAAACACTTAGTATATGACCCCTCAAAGCATGGCAGAACTCATTTGTGTTCAGAGCAGAAAAGTGGTGTAAATCGAGCATTTATAACGTTTCATAACTCGGTCAATTTTAGTGTTATATGAACGAGACTTTTTGTGATACTTGTCAGTGTAATAGGAAAATTTTACTAAATATAACTTATAAGACCGGAGAAGTGTATAAAAATTTAAAATTTTGTAATTGTTTAAGAATTGTTTTTGTTGACCCAAATCGCTTTTTAAATATTTCTTTACCTGATTTAAAACATTTTTGTAATTGGAACTATATGTCTATAATTAACGGTTTAGGAATTAGCCATTGGACACCTTTGAGAGTGGACACCTTGTATATATAAATCATCTTCCATACTTCAAAGTAAAACATACATAATATAATACATACATCCATAATGATTATAAGACCATATAATAATTGTGTCCTTTGAAATGCAGTTTTTTTTAAAAATTAGTTTCATAGTCTGGTACAGCCTATGAGAAATCTCCAAAAGGTATAAAAATAAAAGCAAAAGAAACATAACACTTGACTATTTTTTCTCTGTTGATGTTGAAAAAATATAAAATAATGAAGATATGTCATCTAAACTTATCATGTCATGCTGAGGTGAGCCAGGTTTGAAACCAGTTCGACTCAATAAGAACTTTATAAAAAAAAAAAAAAAAACAGAATTCAATAAGCTTGCAGGAATTGGTTTGGTTTGGGGACACTTCAGTCAAATTTTACTTAACATTCATTTACAATCCTCATAAACCTTACATTATTGTTGTCATTGTATTGGAGATTACATGATATAATATTCATATTTATACACTTTATACAGTGATATTTTGGGGAAATAGTAATTAACGAGAAATGTATGCTCTTTAGTCTTTAACCATAAAAACAAAAAATATACTAAATAAATTAGCCTCTTTAACGATACTTTTGCAGTCAGAAAAAAAGACACTGTACCTTACAAGTAAACGAGTGTTTAAGCAAGCAAAACAGATGTGAGCCTTCATATTGAGAGCAAAATGATCTCTGCCTTGAAAAATTCTCTCATCAAATGTTAAGCATATAAAAGACACTAAACTTTGAAAATTTTACTTAAATAAAAAAATTCGAAATGTATTGTCTTTTCAGCATTACTTAAAATTAGGAAGAAAAGATTTGAAAATGTAATGCATTTATATTGTACAGTGGAAGGAAAAAATTATACCATCCCTACTAACCCTACCACAAAATCAACATATAAAAATGACACCAGTATCAACTGATTAGCAATAACATCTACCAATTAATGCTATATATGCTGAGTATAGTTCCAGAAAAAGAGTTTTTTTTTTTTTTTTTTTTTTTTTTTTTTTTTTTTTTTAATGACTCTTTTGACATTTCCCTAAAAAACATTTTTGCGCGTCTAGATACTATTAAGAGATCATATAAACGCATGCATTATATATGCATGCAATGTAAAATTTAAAACTTTCCAGAAATTAACATAAACTGCACAGACATATTAAATATTTTTGAAAAAAGAAGTACATTTAAAAATAGCTCTTTTATACCTAAAATTTCAGGCATTCCATCTTTAAATTTCAGTTCTTTTAATTCAGTAGCTTTTTTTAAAGAAGAAGAGCTGTCAGTCAGTGTACGCAGATATTTTCCAGTACTAACATCTTCAAACACAATCAGCATTTTCGATACTCGAGCTGTATATCCAGCCAATTCTGTAATCTAAGCAAAGCAATTAAAGTCCAGAGTTAAACAAAATTTTACGTATAATAGTGAATAATACATAATTATAACTCATCTTAGATATGTTATAAATGATTGATTGACACAAATTATTAGTAATATATTTAAATTTATCATCTTTTAAGATAAATAAAATTATGTCTTTTTTTTTTTTTTTTTAATTTAAACTTTCTTTTAATGTTTCCTTTATTTTCATTTAATAAGACAGACATTATATAAAGCATTTGTATTGATTGCCCAAGATCAATGTCTCTGTGTAAATATATTTTTAATCTGGAATCTACTTACAATTTGCATGCACATTTATATATACATGTTTAAATATGTGCATTATCTGAACACACAATTTTTGTTTTGTAATACACTTAAACTATGTAAAATGACAGCACAGATACGGTATCAAACCTCTTATTCAACATCTCCAAAGTAAGAATGTTCCTAAAACTAGAACTTTTCAGAAACAAAAATGCAATTTTGTAGTTATAAAAATATTCTTCATTCAGAAGCTAGGTTTTTCTTTTTTTTTGCCATGTGCAGACCTGCCAACATTTGAAAATGAGAAATAGTGGCACCCAAAATTCAAATTAATGCACGGATTGGTTGTTTTGCTGTTTTTTAAGCTACAAAACTGGTTAACTCTGGTTACTTTCAGTTCGTACAAAGTTTAGATTCCTGCAGGTTGGGTACGGATTAACCCGATTTTTCAAAAGTTAGTTCTGTATATTCTTTCAGATTAAAAATTATATGTATCATAATAATAAACTTAGATTTTTGCCTGTGTGCGATGTTTCCTGAAGCAAGCACAGAGCAGGGGGTGATTATGAGTAAAAAAAAAAAAGAAATAAAAGAAATTCACAGAAAATTTTCTGAGAGGTTACAGCAGTGGAGGGGGTTTTCTTCATGCTGCTAAGTGTTTTTTCCGCAGCCCTTTCATGAAATTTGCATTTTTTCCATGATGCTTCAGTGAAATTCGCTTTTATTTTAGTGATCTTTTGATGAAATTCATGTTTTTTCCCGCAATCCTTTGACCAAATTCGCATTTTTTCTGCGATCCTTTGACAAAATTTGGGTGGGTGGAGGGGGAGGGTTGCAATCATTTGAGGAAACTGATTTTTTCCCCCCTCCTATCTGTTGATAAATTCACGTTTTTTCCCCCACGATTCTTTGACGAAATTTGCATTTTGTTTGTGATCTCTTGACGAAATTTGTTTTTTTTTTTTTTGCGATTCTTTGAAACAATGTTTTTTTTTCTCCCCGCAATACTCGAAATGTGTGTTTTTCCCTGCTATTCTTTTACAAGATTAACTTTTTTTTCTGTGAAACTTTGACAAAATTTTGGGGGGTTTTTTTCGTGATTCCTTCAAGAAATTTGCATCTTTTCGCGATCCTTTGACGAATTTTGCAGGTTTTTTTTTCATGATCCTTGTAACAAATTTGCATTTTTTTCGCAATCTTCAGACAAAATTGATTTTTTTCTAATAATAATTTGAAAAAATACTTACTTCTTTAAAACTCGACATCAGTCGCTCCGTGGCATCACCACCAGCAATTAAAATATTTTTTGCTGTAGTCATATATTGAGTACGAGTGCTAACACCATCATCACCACATGTGTCATCTAGAATAAAAGCATTATCAATAACATGAAATAAAGTTAAAAGTTCAAATAAAATAATTTTGAAACACTAATGAATACTTATATTCTAAATAAATTAGCAATCAGTTATGTTAAATAATAAATTACCATCAACTCAGCAAAACTGCATGCTTCTTATAACTTTTTTAAACAAGAAGTATGCTGCATAGAGAATGATAATACTTCTCAATAGAAGAAATAAACTGTACTTAAAAAAGCATCTCAGTTAAGGGGGGTGGTGATGAGTTTTAGGAATTTCTATTCAATCACTAGTTACAGTTTATGTTTTTTGACAAAATTTTTATTAACACTTTGAAAGTTTCAATACAACAACCTACCTCCTTTTTCCTTTAATTCAATTTTCCATGCCATATTTGGCCTAAATATGAATTTCACTGCTCTGTCTTGAAAACCAAGTGAAATATGAGTAAATTGTGTTTGGGGTTTCATTAATACAGAAAAATTTTTTGAAGATAGAATGAAAATGGAACTCTTAAAAATAAGGATATAATAATTATTTGTTGTTACTGAGAATAAAGATCTCCTCTAGAAAATAACTATTTTGCACATATAAAATAGATTTACTCTTTTAAATGAAAGTTTGGTCCCTTGTAAAGTAGATCTTATATGAAGAGTGAAGAGGAAAAATGATTACAGTCATAAATTAGTTATTCTGAGTTATTTACCTTTACATGTTTGGACTAAAGATCCTACAGTAGAGAGAGAATGGACATTCACGATACGTCCACCATGTAAGTTTCAAAGCAGATGGAATGCAATGCATTTTTATCAGCATAACATTTTTTATTCTATTAGCAGGTTCGCTGCCACCGACGCGCTAACGCGTCCGACTGTCACCTCTTCGTATGCCTGCAGCGCTCTGGAGCATCAATTGACTATGATAAGTTATATGATCTGTTTTTAGTGTGTCTTTGAAAGTTGAATGGAGATGTTATTTATGCATGTTAGAAAAGCATAAACCACACTAAATAGGAAAACAATATGTTTTTTCATTTTTCTGGTTTAACTATTAAAGTGGAATATTTTAACCATTAAAACAAAACACTGTTTTGTAATCTGGCTTCTGAGTATGGAAATGTCATTTTTAGTGGCAGCGAATGTGTTAAGTTCATGGAAAAATTGTTTTATATGCCTTTACAGTCATTCAGAACATAAATATAAGTGCAGTTCTGATTTAGTGGTAAAAATACTTAGAAAATGAATTTTTTTATTTGGATGAGTGCAGGGGTAACAATATGAATCTGATCATAGTGCAGATGAAATTTTTGAAAAAGTTGCTATATTTTGGTGGGTGCTCACACCTATAAGGAAGATGCACTTTGTTGAATTGACATATTTTTTGTTATACCTTTTTATGCTATCTCAGCATTAGGTTATTTATTTGTCAGATTTTGATTTATTTATAGAATGTGCTTTTTCATATTTTTTACTTGTATCTATTAACCCCTTGAGAGGTGGTGGGATAAAATATATCCCACCTAATTTAAACAAGATTCTCACCAGAAATTTTTTTTTTAATTTTATATTTTTAACTTTGGAAGAAAATCATTGAAAAATTGCTTTTCCTTATTTAAAAATAAAATTTTTCGATTATTCTGGTGAGAATTCAATATTTAGAGACATTTTTGCTTGCCCCTCAAGGGGGTTAACAGCAGTGACACTATTTAATTATTTGTTTTCTATACTTTTATTTAATATTTCAATAACAACACACCACACATATTTAAAAAAATTTCAAAGAAAAGTAGCAGTACCTAGAAACTGATTATAAAATAGAAATATCTTCAGTGCAGATATTAAATTAAGCTTGAATCATATATATACTTCAATAAGAGTTGTATATCATATGAGGGGCTCACAACCATAGTAGACCAAGACCTTTTTGAATAAAAAAAAGAGATAGTCCATTTAGGAGATGCATAAAATCTGTTTTATCTACTCCCACATTGAAAAAAGTCTGTTTTTACATATTTTCTCATACATGGCATCTCTTTACAGACTTTGTTCAATGTGGAAGTGAAGAAAACAGATTTCATGCACTTTCTAAAGAGACTATCATTTTTTTTCAAAATGAACTTGGTCTACTATGGTTGTCATATGTAATTCATTTTTTGAGGGGATTATATGTAATCCCTCATATGTAATTCATTTTTTATCTGATAATCATTAAAGATTATTTTCTCAAATATTGTGAAATTAATTTATTTTTCTGCACTTAAAATAAACATATTCTAGTTTATGTATAACCCAAGAAATACTTGCTACTACATGCTTAATTTTATTTAGTGTGGATATTTATTTTTTACTTTCCTCAGTTCAAATATTCAGGACTATAGATCAGTTAGATACACTTTTCGAAATAAAAAATAATAAAATGTATTCAAAGGAACTAAAATTTTATATGAAGGTTTAAAATATATCACAGTATACTTTCTGTATTATTATTGTTACATTCATAATTTATGTTATGTTACATTTATATTTTATGTTGTTGTCACTACCACCTGGGGGTTGCAGGAGCAAAAAATATTCTAAATTGTGTTTTTTGTGATACTGGCGGTTCTACTGAAGGGTTCTAACATTTTGAAATTTGGCATGGTAATTACTTAAAGATGTAAATGCTTTCTGAGAACCATTGAAAGAAAATTCCAAATTTAAAAGTATGAAATCAGCGAAAAGCATTCTAAAAATGATCAAAATTACGATTTTTATGCAATCTTATGAAATACTAAACCAATTTCAAAAATAATGATTGCAAATTGGTGATGATAGAACCTGCTCAAACATAAGCTATATTTTATGTCAGTGCCACTACACCAGAAGGATGCAGGAGCAAAAAACATTCTAAATTGCAATTTCTGTGATACTGAAAAGGCTAGAAACTTTAAATATGGCATGGTAGTTACGTATGAAATATAAATGCCCTCTAAGGACAGTCAAAAATAAATTCAAAATTTAAAAGGAGTGAAGCAAAGGAAAGGACCGAAAAGCATTCTAAAAAAGTTCTAAATTATGATTTGTATGCAATCTCAGGAAATAATCCCGACCGATCACAATAAACCGATCACAAAAGTAACAGTTGCGAATCAATGGTGGCAGTCTCTGATCTTACACAAGCTATATTTTATGCCAGTGCCACAACCACCTGAGGTTGGTAGGAACAACAAACATTCTAAAAAAGTCTTAACTTTCTAAATTACGTTTTCTTTGGAATATTAGGAAATACCAAACCGATTTAAAAATTAATGTTGGCAAATTAATGTTGACAGTCCCTGTTTCAACATAGGCATTTTATGTTAGTGCCACTACCACCAGACAGGTGTTAGACCATTAAATTTTAAGATGTAAGAACTGTTTAAGATGTAAATGGTTTCTAAAAGATTCAAAACTTCAAATAAATACTGAAATGAGGATAACAGATTCAAAATACTTTCTAAATTATCATTTATTTAGAATTACCGTAATTTTCAGCCTATAATCCACAGATTATCTGTTAAAAAACCTCAAAAATTTTAAGTGTGGATTATCTACCGGAGCAGATTATCTGCTGAAATTTTTTAAAGCAGAAGTTCATGTCAGATATCCAGTTTCTACCAGCAGTCATAAAATAAAAATGTAAACAGACTGTCTGCTATCGATCATTCACGGAGTTGCTCGTGATTCATTCAGATATGACGTGATTGTGCTAGTGGGAGTGGTTTCAGATTTTTTTGTTAGATTTTTTTAGATTTTTAGCAACATGTTTTTATGAAGAACAAAGTGTTTCTCTACTCATCTGTTTCAAAAACTGCAATATAATAATGTCTAATAGAAAACGAGTTATTTAACACTACAGAATTTAAACTGAATGTTATTACAAAAGTGGAAGATGATTTATAAACAGAAATTATTATAGAATTATCTGTATTCACAAGACAGTCTACATTTTAGATATAAGATTCAATGAAAAAAAGTATTAGTATTTTTTAACTTGTAATTATTTTATAATTTTTTTTTCAATTATTTTATTACAAATATCATTTAAATAGAGCAACTAAATAAATAGGGAGGTGGTTTATTAGTAGTACTTTGGAATGTTGAAAACAATGAGTAATCCTCGTATAGTCTGGCGTATTATCTGCCGATTATACACCGATGCGGATTATCTGCTGAAATTTTTTTTATAAGGGCTAAAAATTGCAGCTGCAGATTATAGGCCGAAAATTACAGTAGTTTTAGTTCTTCTTATTAAAGTCTCATGTCTGCCTAATGAAGTATAATAATGAAGTTTAGTCAAATTGTGGCTTAATTAATAATTTTTGAATTATTCCAAAAAGTATAATTTCTTCTAATAAAAATTAGACATACAAATATCACTTGGCATATTCCAACTGTTACGTGAGCAAAGCCACAGGTTTTGCTAGTAATTTATAAACATTTAATATTTTAAATAGTGTACTATATACAAATTTACCATGTTTTACATTCTTCAAACAAATCTTTAAAAAAAATGCAAAAAAAAAAAACTCATCGTCAACAATGTATGTCAATTAATGCCAACTGCCAAACTTCAAAAATCGAAATTTACATATTTTTTGAATTTACTACAGAAAAATTTAAATAAAAAAGAGTTTAAATATAAAACATTAGCAACAGAAACAAAATTGTTCTGTTTCTGTTACTCACTTCAACTGTTAATTACATTGGTCATCAAAATTAAAAGATAATGAGAAAAATTATGCTCACTACATTAATGCTGCAACAACTATGCCCAATTAGGTCAATTAAATAGTATTGAACTCAAAATTGCCCTTTCGTGCATACATTAGCGTCCGAAATATGCAAATTAGAAGATTGACAATGTGGTGCGCAATGGACGTATGTTGGAATTGTGGTCTGAAGTGTTGTTTAAAGTGAATGTTGTATCTGAATGTGATCAGTATTCATTAGTTATGGCTCAAAGGCATCATCATTTAAGTTCAGGTCAAAAGTGACGAATAATTGGTAGAATCGAGGAAGGTCAAACACAAATGGAGGTTGCCCAAGATTTGAATATCCCTCAAAGTGTCGTCATATCAAGAGCTTCGAGCCGCTTTTTAATCACTGGATCCATTGATAGACAGCATAGTCAAGGGAGACCAAGAATAACCACGGCATCCAAAGACCATTTTCTGTCATTGTGGCTTGAAGAAAATGCGAAGTGGCTACAAGAGATTTGATTTGGGACATTCAGGCTGCCACAGGAACTTGAATTAGCCATTCTACTACTGCATGAAGGCTTAACGAGGATGGACTGTATGGAAGAAAACCAATAGTTTGTGTCCCACTCACTCCAACTTCCAAAGGGGCCTATTTAAACTGTTGCCGTCATGTTCAATAGAGCCAAGAAGACTGGGCTCGAATGGGATATTTCACGGACAAGGTAAGGCAAGTTGCATGTTCCTTCCTCTCTCATAGATCAAAACATGTCTAGAATCAGTGTTCAGACTATATCTGGACTCGTCAGCAAACAACACTTGAGCCCAGTCTCCTTGGCACCATTGAACATGATGAGGAGAACAGTTTAAATGGGCTCCTTTGGAAGCTGGAGTGAGTGGGACACAAACTATTGGTTTTCTCGCATACAGTCCACAATTGTTAAACCTTCGTACAGCAGTAGAATGGCTAATTCGAGTTCCTGTGGCAGCCTGAATGTCAAACCAAATCTCTTGTAGTTGCTTCGTGGTTTCTTAGAGCCACAATGACAGAAAATGGTCTTCGGATGCAGTTGTTGCTCTTGGCCTCCCTTAACCAGGCTGTCTATCAACAGATCCAGTGCTTAAAAATTGGCTCGAAGCTCTTGATATGACACTTTGAGGGATATTCAAATCTTGGACGACCTCCATTTGTGTTTGACCTTCCTCGATTGTACCAATTATTCGTCACTTTTGACCTTAATTTAAATGATGCCTTTGAGCCATAACTAATGAATATTGATCACATTCAGACACAACATTCATTTTAAACAACACGTCAGACCACAATTCCAACATACGTCCATTGTGCACCACATTGTCAATCTTCTAATTTGCATATTTCGGATGCTAATGTATGCACGAAAGGGCAATTTTGAGTTCAATACTATTTAATTGACCTAATTGGGCATTGGTTGCAGCATTAACGTAGTGAGCATAATTTTTCTCATTATCCTTTAATTTTGATGACCAGTGTATAATGAAATTGTTTAAAGTTGATTGCATACACTACAATTGAACTCAAATAAT
The DNA here is from genome assembly GCA_963932465.1 of Maratus speciosus. Taxonomy (NCBI): domain Eukaryota; kingdom Metazoa; phylum Arthropoda; class Arachnida; order Araneae; family Salticidae; genus Maratus; species Maratus speciosus. Next base: position 326,913,352 of record OZ010787.1, read on the forward strand.
TTTTAAAATGTTAAAAAATTAAACATTCCTAAATATTAAAAAGTGCCTCTAAGGTAAAATAACTTATTTATTAACAATTTAGCACTTCTTGATGTAATATTTAAAACGTTGTGTCATTAAAAGTTCAAATATTCTTCGCAGCATGATACAGATGTATACAGACGGTAGAACTTATATGGCAGATTTACCAAACCTGCCTGTGCGGCAATATTCCATGACTCTCTAATGTAAGATTTCTAGTTTGGATGTTTTATCGTCATTCATGTATTAACCTATTTTCAACTTCAATATGCAACAGTTTTGAAGTGACTTGTATACATGACAGAATGAAAGTGTTGATCTTCGCCTCACTTCAGTTACCCCTATGTGAGCAGAGTATGTTTACTTATGGCATAGTAGCAAATTTGCTACTGTTTGAATGCTTCCAGCAATGTTGTAATTAGTTTAAGTTATTTGAATTTTACTATGTTTAATTTTAATCAAGAAAAGTTATGCTTGTAGTTTTGTCATTTGTAAAAATTTCATATTTCATCAATTAAATTTATTGTTGGAACTTCTTGCACATTTCCTTAAAGGGACTCTTCACGCACTTGAAAACACACGCACAGTAATGTTAATCCTATGGGCAGATTATTTTCAAATTTCTCGTTTAAATTTGAATATTTTTTAATGACTTTTTTTTGCATAGGATAGCTGAGCTCAATCTTTTGAAACTGGTTTCGAAACTGAAAGTACCTTTTTAAAAAAAAATCTGTAACCGAAATCAAAAAAGTAAAAAACAGTCATATTAAAGATTGAGCTCAGCTATCCTATGCAAAAAAAATCGTTTAAAAATATTCAAATTTAAACGAGAAATTCGAAAATAACCTGTCCATAGTATTAACATTACAGAGCATGTATTTTCAAGTGCGTGAAGAATCCCCGTAAGTCTTCCACGTACATTTTCATTTATTTTTATGACTTCCATTGCTTAATCTGCTACTATCTGCTGATCTACAATGCAGTTAAGATAACAGTATAAAATGGTTAAGCTGGAAATGTCGCTGCCTCTTAGACTTTTAAAACAACACTATGGACAATATTCTTCCTTTTGGCTCGAGGTTAAAAAAATTAGTCTACTTGGGAATAACATTCAGAACCGCAGGATTGAAAAGCACTGTATTTTGAAAATTTATGCTTATACTTTATATTTATATCAAATTTTATATATTTTCAGAAACAGGTATAGCTTATGAATTAATTCTAAGCTCTATTTTAATGCACCATTATGCCCTTTTTCAGGTTATTTTTTAAATGAAAATTGTTTATTTTAATTAATAAGTAACAAAATTTCTAATACTTATCTAATAGCAATTGATACAAATAGATCTAAAGTATTTTATGGATGTATTTGTTTGTATTTAAGCTGCATCCCATGATGAAATACATAAACACACTTGCTAGCCACACTACTTTTACACCATGTTATTCCCACTTTTACGTCACATGAATATTGCCCTTGAGAAAAGAGTTTTAAAAGTATCGTTTTAATATCAGATGTAATTTTTACTATTAAATGTGTTTCATGTGTAATAACTTAATTATTTATGGGGGTTTTCTTTTTTAATATTTGTGTGTAAATACATTTTTTATGGCGTAATTTTCCTCATTTCCTGATCATTTGATGACACATCATATGATCATTTATTTTAAAGTTTTCTTTCTGTTTTTAATAGTCACATGTAGGGGAGAGGGGGGGGGGTACCTTTGAACTGGGGGCACCTTTGCACACTGTAAATATTTTCCTTTAAATGAATTATATTTTTAAAATATATATGGCAGCACAGTCTACTGCTTCAATATAACAAGAATACAAAGCTTTACTATTTTGCATGCACACTACTGTCTAAGCAAGATACAGTATATTTTGCTTTCTTGAATCTAAACTTAACAAAACAAAGTTGTAAGTTTTTTGTTGATAATCTTGTATCCCTAAAATTATAATTTACTATTTAATACTTAAATAAAGATGTTAGCTTTAACTTATAAGGTTTGTTTTATTCAAATTCTCAAACCTAACTGAGTAAATACTTGTAATGCTAAACTCCATGTGATGGAGCACCATTGAACGGAAAAGTTGGGGCACCTTTGAACAATTAAAACTATGAAGTAAAGAGTTATAGATGTATCTAAATATTATTAATGTTGAAATTTTTTTTTAAATATGAAAATTAAGAGTTTAGTTTAGTGTTATTACATACTTAATATGAATGTTGTACTGATGCAGGGCTTCAATTACAGGCAAATTTAGGACACATAACAATAATTCATAATTTAGCAGATTTGTACACTATACTGTTTCATTTACAATGGTAAACATTATTTCTGGATTTCATAAAGCAGGGTTTTATCCATTTTCTATAACAATTTGAATATAATGATTTCATTTTAATTCAATTTCATGCAAAAAGAACTCTTCATTACGTTGGTCAGATTAAATGACTTAATGTCAGGTTTCTTCGTAAAAAAGAAAATACAATATATTTTCCAGAGGCATCAGATATCAATTTAGTGGATTTTAAGGATATTCTATAAAAAAGTCATCACAATAAAACATAATTGGAAGGACCCCCCGTTCTGTCTCAACAATGTGCTTTGATGGATACAAATTTGGTTAAATAATTAAAAAAAATAATAATTTCAGTTAAATGTAATTGTGTAATTTTATTCTTATTACAGTAGACTCCCTCAAATCTGCACAGCTTGGGACCAGAGGTTGTGCGGATTTTAGAATTTTGCAGATTTCTGGTCATTGATTTGTTTACATTTTTGAAACATTAATTTGATTGGTAGTTAAGAAAGGGAAATTATAATGAATGCTTACAATAAAGGGAAACATTAAAATAAGTAAAATATTAAAATAATTTATTAGTTTAAAAGTAATTATTAAAATAATTATGTAAAATAACAATTTAGAAAAATATTAAATTATTAAGGATGAAATCAATTCAATTCGATTCCAAAAGTCCTATGCTGCCATCTAGTGGTAAAGTGATCGTAAGATCGATACGTCATTACGTTCCTAGCACTACGTGGATGGTTTTACATAATAAATAAAGATGAATAAAAGTAAACTATTAATGTAACTGTAGTTAAATATAATATGTATAAAGTAAACAAAAGACTGGTATTTCAAACTAGTGATGACATAAGAAATAAGGAAAGAAGCAAGGAAAACAGTGTTAATGCTATTATCAGTATATATAGCTTATTGCGCTCTCTGTAACTTTTTTCCTTTTAATTTAGAGTCTTGAAGGCTTTTCTTATACTGGCTTTGTATGTTTAGAAATAAATTTGTCTATAATTAAAAAAAAAAAAAAAATCCACGAACAATAATTTTAAAATAGCATTCCGGTTCGTGGATTTTTCCATTTCAAACCCTGGAATTTTTGATAATGCTAATTTATATCAAATCAAAAGTAATGTAAATTTATTTAGTAATAAATCAGCTGTAATAGCCAAAAGAGAATGAGTAACAAAAAATTTAGTAAAAAAAAACATTGCAGTAATCACTGATTCCGGCACCATCTTGAATTTTGTTCCTGTAACATAACTGCAAATTTCATTGTTTACATCGGAAAAAATATGCGGATTTTAGGGTGGCAGATTTAAGGGAGTCTATTGTATTTTATATTTTGGAAAGATATGCAGTTTTTAATAAAAACTGTAAATATTTTCACATTTTGTTTATTTGTTCAAAGGTGCCCCTATCTTGTGTTCAAAGGTACCCCCTACATGGGGCAGGTTTGAACAGAAAACTTTCAGCTATTTAAAACCTCACAACATATTTAATTTATCTGCAAAACTGTAACGTTTTATTTCATATGATGTAGAATTACATTCTTCCTCTCATGAAATATTTAAAATTCAATAAATATAATTCAAGTAAGAAATATGTGGATTTCTTTAAAAAATGTTCAAAGATGTCCCCACCCCCTCCCCTAAATACATTTTGAATCGAAAGGAAATACTATTCTGTGCTCTGATTTAGGATTTGGCAGCAATTTAAACAAATTACCTTTTCTAAATAGGATTAAGGAGTCTAAAACCCAGGGAAATTTTTTTAAATAATAACCGTAAAAATGTATGCAGGTTAATTTTTTCCTACATATTTATATAAAACAATGGTCCCAATTTTGGAAAAAGTTTACGTTGAATTACTTTTATTGAAACAATTTTATACAGACAGCTTCAAACTTAAAAATCAGCATCAGCGACAAGAGACAGTAAGGAATTTCATGGTCCAAAACTTATTTATCTCATTAGTATTGTTGTTATACAGTCATGCAATGGCATATTTTCCAATATAAGAAATTAAAAAAAAAAAAAAAAAAAGAACATATATATATTAAAATAAAAATTTCCTATAAAACTTTCTAATGGAACTATTTTGACCTAATTAAACATTAAAGAGCTCTTAAAATAACTATTTGACTTTAAAACTGTCTGTGTTTATCAAACATTTCTCCATAATAATACCAATCTTCATGTTTTTGTATGAGGAGTTTCTTAATATTACCGAAGAAAGACCTCTGATCACAAAAAAATCATTTATGGCAGTAGTGACAGTGTTGCCTTTTTTTAGAATAGATACCTAAAATATGTGTTGAATGGTTTTATATTCTTAAATGAAAATCTAAGTAAAAAGGGCTTACAAAACATGTTCTATTTTTTTCTCCCCCTCCCCCCCACCCATTGACTACTATTAAATGCCTTTGGACTTAAAAAAAAAATATTTCTTATTGTCCAAACACTTTGAAATTTTCATGAGTCATAAGTATAATGTTTTCAAAGACTGTGTATAATTTCTATGCTAAAAAATTGATAAGTTAGGTGTATAAAGCAGTATTTTTCTTCTCGCCTACTTTTTTACCACATCAAAACCCTAACAGAAAAAAAAAAATTGCCAAAGGTGACTTTTGGAAATGAATTTTTTTAAAAGGGATAATCTATATCTATACTAATATTATAAAGAGGTAAAAATTGTTTATTTGTAGGAGGTAAGCTCTGGAACTACCAAACCGATTCCAAAAGTAATGGTATCAAAATGATGGTGTCAGTCCAATTTAGAACATAGGATTTATCACATTATTTTAGGAAACACATAAGAAAAAAATATTTTTCAATTTTCAATTTTTTGGTACCACATTTCAAATTTTAAATTAAAAAAAATTTTAAATGGCCGCCATTTTGAAACAAGATGGCGGATGAAGCTGGCCAACGAACTCAGTCGGGACATTGGTATGTACTATGTACACACAGAGTTTCATCCAAATCGGTTCATAAATATGACAGTTACAGTGTGACAAAGATCAGATATATATATATATCAACATTTGGAGGGTGGTTTCGGAGTCTGGGGGTCATGATCGATGAAAATATACCAAAATTTTTTTTAATCGCTTTCCTCCGAACGGCTGCAACAGGTAGCTTTTTGTAATGGAAGCTACCTAAAACAGACATCTGAATTGGATTCCTGCATTAAGGTAACCCTGAATATTGCCCAGCTGATCACTAAACGTGGAAAACCGTTTACTGATGATTTTGTGAAAGATTGCTTGTTAATTGCTTCAGAGAAACTTTGTCCTGAAACAACAAATAAATTTAAAAATTTAAGTTTGAATAGAATGACTGTTCAGAGAAGAATTCAACAATTAAATGAAGACATTGTAGATCAAGTAAAGCTTGCTGATTCATATTTTGAATATTTTTCACTTGCTGCTGACGAATCTACTGACATTACCTCAACAGCTCAACTCCTTGTTTTCATTTGAGGTATAAACAAGGATTTCTGCATTACAGAAGAACTTCTTGGAATGTACCCTATGAAAGGCCAAACAACTGGCAAAGAACTTTTTCACAGTTTATTAGAATTATGTAATGGAGCTGCTTTGAATATGGACAAAATTGTTAGCATTACAACAGATGGAGCATGATCAATGACTGGTGGAATTATTGGAATGATAACTCTGCTAAAAGAACATCTGGGAGGAAGTGGAATGGATACTATCACTGCATAAATATCACTGCATCATACACCAAAAAATTTGTGTGCCAAAGAATTAAATTATGAACAGCTAATGAAGCGTGTTTGTGAAGCAATCAACTTTATTCGTAGTAATGCATTACGGCACAGAGAATTTAAAGAATTTTTTGCTGAATTTGAGGATATTCCTAGTGATGTTGTGTACTACACAGAAGTAAGGTGGCTCAGTCGTGGAAAAGCATTTAAGCATTTTATTGAATTATTTGATAAAATTGTAATGTTTCTCAAGGAGCATGGAAGGGAAACCAGGCGCTTGGAAGAAGCCAGTTTTCAGTGTGATTTAGCAGTTTTAACTGATATTACAAGTCATTTAAATGAATTGAACATCAAACTACAAGGAAAGAACCAATTCATCTTTCAGTTGGTAAACAATGTAAATGCTTTTAAAAGAAAGTTACGGGGAAAAAATTTTGCTCATTTCCCATATTGCAAAAAAATGAAAGAAAAATTTCCAAAGATGAAATTGGATTACGAAGATCAGGTAAAAATTTTAATCAATTCATTCCATGATAGATTTTTAGATTTTGAAAAATGTCATTGTCAAATTGAGTTATTTTCAAATCCATTTACAGTAGATGTCAATTTGGCACCTGAAAATGCTCAATTAGAGCTCATTGACTTACAGAGTTCAGGTTTTCATAAAAATGAATTCAAAGAAAAGTCATTGCTTGAATTTTATAGGAATTTGCCTGAATTTTCCTATTTAAAACGCAATGCATCTATGTATTCAACTATGTTTGGAAGCACCTACATATGTGAACAATCTTTTTCTATGATGACTGTCAACAAACCAAAGACTAGAAACAGACTAACTGATGAAAACCTTTCAGCTGTTTTACATATTGATACTGCAACCTTAGAACCAAACATAATAAAAATAGCTTCAAAAATACAATCCCAACCATCACATTACATTGTCTTCTCTGTGAAATAATTATGTATGTATATTTGGCTTATTAAAATTAATTTATAAATGCATATATATTCAGAATTGAGTATGTTTTCATCAAAGTGGTATATTGACTTTTTATATTAGATTAGAAAAAAAAAAAATATGTTTATAAATACAACGCTACATTGGCCCCCAGGTAAGGTACTTTTTCTTTTTTTTTGGCATGCGGGTTGAAAAAAGGTTGTGCACCCCTGACTTAGACACAGTTTTATGGGAAAAAGCTCAAAACTTATTTTATAAAGTGTTTCTAATCATGGTAGGGTACAAATATGAATTGTCAGAACCAAAGTGGATCAAGTCCAGTTTTACTTTTAAATCAAGTTTGAGATGAATTTTTGTTCTATAGGCAATCATTTATTCGGTGCCATAACAAAGTCTTAAATTGAAAATACGATTAAACAAATGCTGTTAAGTCTTCCTAAGATTCTTATGAGTTCCCATGAGAGCTCATTAACTTTAACTCCAAATATATCTCAGTAATGTTTTACGGACTGGATCCACTTTGATTCTGAATGCCTCATATATAAAATCAATATAAAAGTGTGCAAGACAAAGTTGATAAGAAATATTTAAATGATAGAAATACGTCACACTTAATCAGCACAGGACGATGCCATACAAGATATATCAAGAATAATCGTTACATATATATATATCAATACAAAAAGCCTTAACGGGTTAAAAGTTTGTGACACAGCACTTTATCTTGTGGCTCTAAGAATTTTAAATTTCGAAATTAAAAATAATAATATCAAATTTTGAGTGACGCTGCTATTAATTTATATATATATTAAAATTTATTCATTGGTGCTTTATCATTTACATCTCTCATAAATTCGAATTATGAATTTTAAAAGATTTTATACGAAAATTTAAGCAATGTTTTGATGTAGCTTAAAATGATTAATTTTAAAATTCAATGTAATTTTTTTTTTTTGGCTAAATTCATTTACACATCTAAACAATACTTTTCATTTTCCAATGCACTGTTAAATATATCACTTTCACTGAATCTATATAATGCAGTGAAATGTATTTATTTGAATAAAGAGACTTATCTTTTGTGCCACGCTATCCAAAAATCAAAAGTAAAATTTATGTAAATATTTTATTTTCATCATATTATCCATTTACATGCATTTAACTTAGTTTGGATACAATAACACAAAAAACTATTTACATAAATTTTACTTCTGATTTTTGGATAGCGTGGCACAAAAGATAAATCAATTTATTCAAATAAATACATATCAGTGTATTATACAGATTCAGTGAGAGTGATATTTAACAGTGCATAGGAAAATGAAAAGAATTGTTTAGATGTGTAAATGTATTTAGCCCCCCAAAAAATTACATTGAATTTTAAAACTAATCATTTTAAGCCACATCAAGACGTCACTTAAAATTTCATGTCATACCTTTTAAAATTCATAATTTGAATTTATGAGCAGTGACCCGGAACCGAACAATTTTTGATGCTCCAGCTCCAGCTCCGCTCCTAGATAAAATACTGTGGCTCCAGCTCCGGCTCCAACTCGGCTCCGACTTCGCGCTTTTGAGTTGCAGATTTTAATTTACACGTTTAATTTTTTGCTCACAAATACTTTCTACCTCATTAAAGATCTGACAAAATGCATTTTTCTTCTCATCAAACTTCAAATGCTTGTTCAGAAAGAACGACATCTTTTAGCTTTTGCTTTTAAAATAGAAAGTTTGGTGGAATTTTAAATACAAAAATCTTAAATTTCTACACTTTTCAAACAGCCAAAATTGTACAACTACACATGTAAACAACAGGCGGCCATATTTGTTTTCGAATAGTGTTGTCACTTAGTTCAAGTAGAAAGTAGAAGTAAAGTAGTGTTATTATGTTTTGAGAAGGTTTCCTTCTCTAATAATAATAATAAAAACCTAAAAAATGATATAATTAAAATACTGAAATAATGATGTACAGTAGAAGATCTTTATAACGCAAACCTAAAAACGCAAGGTTGTGCGTTATATAGAATTTTGCATTATATGGATCACATTTGACACATCATTAAATTTACCTTATAAACACGACCATATAAATCTGAAAGATACCAAAATACATTAGAGTATCTGCACTTCTTGTCACCAGGAATTATCCAAATTATAAATTTTTGCATTATATGATCATTTTATATTGTTTATTTTATAAACATGGTCCAACTATACCTGGACCCAATCATTCATTATATTACTCATTTCCAAAAATATAATATTTATTGTAATAATAGCAATTTTTTTTCATTAAAAAGTTTTGAATTAAGGAGATAAAGTTGAATTAATGTATCAAATGTAGTTTTCTAGAGAGTAGCAATTTTTACGATGTGGGATTTCAGGTGCTTCTTACCTGTAAAATTCATTGTTTACATCTGAGAAGTTGCACGTTATATGGAGAATTGCATTATATAGAATCGTGCTATAAAGATCTTCTACTGTAATTAAAATATTTTGAGCCTAAAAATTTAAATGACTAAAAAAGATTTAAAACAATATTAAAAACAAACGGAGTCCTGGAGCTGGGGAAAATTTAGAGCTCCAGCTCCAGAGAAAACACAGGTCTGGAGCGCTCCGGCTCCGGGTCCCTGTTTATGAGAGATGTAAATGATAAAGCATCAATGAATAAATTTTAATATATACAGTACAGAGCCGTTTATCTGGAATGCTTGGGGTCAGATGTATTCCGGATAACTGGTTGTGCATTAAAGCAGCATCCATTTGATAAGTTTTGTGGAATATGTGTGGTTGTGGCATTATTTCCGATTTTAAATTATTAGATTACTTGGATTAAAAATAACAAAAGTTAACCAGAGTTTAAAAGAAGGTAATTTATGGGAATCCCTTAGGAACAAAAATTTTTCTGTTTCCTCTACATAAAAATTAAAACATCTAAAATACAACTAAATATGTTTCCATTTCAAATACTAGATGTTGTCATCAAGTTATACAATTGTTTCAAGCAAAGCCTATGTCAAACTAGCAGTGTATGACACTTTTTTCTGCAAAGATTCTGAAATTAGTCTATCAAAAATATCATTCCGGATAACTAGTTTCCAGATAAATGGTTCCATACTGTATATAAATTAATAGCATAGCATCACTCAAAATTTGATATCATTATTTTTAAGTTCCAAATTTAAAATTCTTATTAATGTTAATGCATTTTATCTTAATGTTTTATTATGCAAGTTTTTGAGACAAGTGTAAGTGTTCTATATGCAATTACTACAGATATGTGCACATGTGTTCTGTTTTTCCTTTTTTGGCCAATGTTTTTTTTCATGAGGTCATAAATCTGAAAGGTTTTCTTTAAAGTGTCTTTAAAATCATGTTATTCGAACATTGAAAGTAGGGTTTTATGAATATATTATATGTAATGTGTTATATTCTACAGTATAATGTCTTATAGTCTAAGAGCTAGCAACATAAAAAAACACGTCATTTTATCAAGGCTCATTTTTCTATATGTTTTTCCGATTTATGCTGTAGTACGTTTGCGGGCAGTCTGGCAGTCAGAAGACGTTGTGTTTGCCTGCGGAAAGAGGGGTTATGCAGGTCAAAAAACTTCAAAATTACGTCCTTTTAGCATGATTTTTGTTTATAACATCTGTTTCTACTAACTATTTGTGATATTAACCCATTATTACCAGACGTTACCCATGTCGCTAAGACCCTGCCAGATCCACATTTATAGGTAACATATTACTCTTTGGTTATGACAATTACATAAATTTACATTAATTACACAAAATTAAACATTTTTTTCGACATACACTATATATATATATATACAGGCAAAGTTCTTTAATCTGCACAAGTTGGGACCAAAGGTTGTGCAGATTATGGAATATTGCGGATTATGGAGTATTATGGATTATATGTCCTTTTCTTATTTCTGGACATGATTTTAAATATGATATATAATAATTAATTTAATATGCTATCTGAAAAATTGCATTTTTCAAATTCTTGTATTAAAAAATTGATTGTATTCACTTTTATATTTAAATTTTTCAGATTTTTCTTTAAAAAAATCACTTTTGGATCAAGAATTTGTAAATTTGTTTAATTGTTTACATTCATTAAGCAATGCGAATTATAGGAAATTGCGGATTACAGGAGTGCGGATTATAGATCCTTGACTGTATATATATATATATATATATTTACAAAGAAACGATTGTTGCTGTGGTAACAATTAAGGGTTTACTGTCATTAAATGAAGCCAAATCCCTACAAAAGATGCCATTTCTTGAAACAGGCACTTTTGTTGCCATATTTAAAGCCGTCTGGCATTAACTTTACAACTAAATTTGTGCCCGGCAAATTAATTATAGGTTGTCTGCTGTCTTGTTATTTTTAAGCTTGATAAAATGACATAAAGATGACTTATAATTTTAAAATTATAAAACACTCTTGAAACAGGCACTTTTGTTGCCATATTTAAAGCCGTCTGGCATTAACTTTGCAACCGAATTTGTGTCTGGCAAATTCATTATAGGTTTTCTATTAGCCAAAGAGTAATATCTTGTAATTTTTAAGCTTGATAAAATGACGTAAAGATGACTTATAATTTTTAAACTATAAAACACTCTTGAAACAGGTACTTTTGTTGCCATATTTTAAGCCGTCTGGCATTAACTTTGCAACCAAATTTGTGTCTGGCAAATTATAGATTTTCTGCTGGACTAAGTTTAATATCTTGTTATTTTTAAACTTGATAAAATGACGTAAAGATGACTTATAATTTTTAAACTGTAAAACACTTGTGAAACAGGCACTTTCATTGCCATATTTAAAGCCGTCCGGCATTAACTTTGCAACCGAATGTGTCTAGAAAATTAATAATAGGTTGTCTGTTAACCAAAGAGTAATATGTTACCTATAAATGTGGATCTGGGCAGGGTCTTAGCGACATTGGTAACGGCTGGTAATAATGGATTAATATCACAAATAGTTAGTAGAAACAGATGTTATGAACAAAAATCATGCTAAAAGGATGTAATTTTGAAGTTTTCTTGACCTGCATAAACGCAACGTCTCCCGACTGCCAGACTGCCTGCAAACACACTACACCATAAAACGGAAGAACATATAGAAAAATGAGCCTTGATAAAATGACGTAATTTTGAAGTTTTTTGACCTGCATAACCCCTCTTCCCGCAGGTAAACACAACGTCTCCTGACTGCCAGACCACCCGCAAAGGTACTACACCATAAATCGGAAGAACATATAGAAAAATGAGCCTTGATAAAATCAGGTGACGAAAACGTTGCTAGCTCTTAGACTATTAGGATCAAAATACCTTTTTATGTCTAATTTGCAAATATCTATATGGAAAATGTATATACATGAAATTTTCTTCGCAAGCACAAGAATTCTTTTGTGTATCACCTGATTTAAATGTAAAGACTTTGTGTTTGAAAGAACTTTTGTGGTTTGTTTGAAAAATTTGGTTATTGTAAATAAAAGTTTGAAGTGTTTCCTCAAAGTGGTGAGGGTTTTATTTTTGTATATTATGTTTAAAGTATATATTGGATCAATGTTGTGTGAATTGGATTAATGTTAATTGATGTTGTATTAACAACCTTTTAAGTGTATTATCAAAGTTTGATAGTTCTTTTATTACTGGTTAAAAATGTTTAAATTGTTATGATCAGTCTTAGTTTACAATTTGCTTTCTTGTATAAGTGTCAAGGGGGAGGGGGCAATGTTGGCCCTAATTAGTACTTGAACACTTATACAAATGGTGCTTACTTTCATTTCCCTTTGTTTCTTCAACATTATTTTTATCAGCAGTTTCTTTCAATGGTTAATCTTTCCTTCATTTTGGTTATCAATTTCACTTATTCAATTATAATTTTGGCAATTCTTATTCTGTTTTGTTTTCAAAATCACCATGTACATATATCGACTTTTCGTTTCTCACTCGATTCTAAATCTATTAATATTATCGGCACATTCATTTCTGGTTTCAGTTCCCACTCAGTACGATTGTTAGTTACGTTAAACTTCTATCGCTTTTTGCAATCTCAGCTCTTCTGCATCGGACTTTAATAGTTTTACCGTAAGGCAGCAAAGTCGTTACTCAACTCCACGTATCGTGATAGTACTACTGTTAATAAAAGGCAAATTCTATCAATAGAATTTTGTCAAAAATGTCTTTAAGGGCATAATCAAACAATAGTTCAACTTCTACATAAAATAATTCTTTCTCAGTTTTGAGCCCTTTTTCAACAAGATTCCACAACTTTTCCCTTTACTTTTATGGAATTTCCATGAAAAAGAGGCAAGGTAGCTATAGATTAACCTTCATAATCACTAGAAAAATTTATTGAGTGTAATTTTCATGAGAAAACAAGATTCCCAAAACAAAACATTACTCTTTTCAGATTTTGTTTAATGTGACATGAAATTTTGTTTTTGGAGCCCAGAATTTGGGAAGCACTGAAGCATTATTTTCATGTCCAATACTCAATGGCCAGTCAGCTTCATCACTAAGCCTGGAGTTACTGCCATGTTTATAACCATTCTTATCTTAAATTTGTTCCCATAAAGATTCTCAATCTGATGGAACAGACTCAGAATCACATCTTTCCAAATTAATTTTACCTTATTTATGTTCCATCTTTTTTTTTCTATTGACTTTCAAAACTTGTTGCTATTTTTCTTTTTTTTTCTCCCACAAGTCAACAGCCAATTCCACTTGTCAAAAAATTCCAAGAGATAGAACAGCAATTCAAAATGCATCAGAAGAATCATAAGCTAAAACCTTTTACAACATTCAAAATGCACAAATACATACAACACCATGACACAAAAAACCACATACAGTCGTTTCAAGGATTCTTGGATAATTCACTAGCTAGTACTCGGGCTATAAATGAAGGGTTCTTTGAACCCATTTTAATCTTTCAAAATTTTTTTTTCTTCTTTGCACAGAGGAAGGAGATACAAGAATCCTTGAAACAGCTGTATGTGGTTTTCGTGTCATGGTATTGTACGTATTTGTACATTTGAACTAGGGTGTCAACGATTTTAATCAGTTGATTTAAATCAGTGATTAAATTGTGATTTCAATCAACTAATGTTTTTTTTAAATCATTGATTAAAATCAAAATTTTTCTAAATGTTTAAAATGACATAAAAGTATTAAAATCTAAGATTAATATAATTTAGAAAGTTTCTAGAGGTATTTTGCCTAATGAATAAATGAAAAAAAAGGCTAAATAATTGTTTCTAAGCTTAATTCTTGAGTCTTGCTCTTGTAAAACATTAAGGACAGTAAGTTTGTCAAGGTATAAAAAGAATTTCATTTAAAAATTATGTTTACATTTAATATAATTTGTGATGCCATAATTTCCTTTAAATAATCAAATTATTCATTCTTTTATGTAAAATAAGCATGGCAAGTATGATAAATTTCTGCAAAGTAAGAGAATAAATAACCAGAATCTTATTTTCTCATTCTTCTTTTGCAATAATAAATTTACACAAAATATCAGAGCTAAAGAAGAATGACATCTGCTCAACAGCTGTTGTAAAAGAATGTATAAGAGAAAAAGAACTAATTGGTATAAAAATGTTAAGCATAGCAACAGATTCCCACTGAGAGATAATAGTGCTGATGTTTAATATTTTGAGAATTTCAGATATAACTGGCTATTCATATATTTACTCTGTATGTGTGTATGAATGGTTGTAACCCCCGTGGCAGAATGTGCGCGACCCTGCGACGGACGTCGCAGACTTTTTAGAGCACCTGCAGACAAAAAAGAATATCGCAATTTTTGTCAAAGCATCGCAGGAGAACTCAAATTTCATCAAAGAATCGTGAAAACCCTTGCAAACTTCGTCAAAGAATCGCAAATTTCGTAAAAGAATCTCAAAAAAACGCGAATTTCGTAAAAGAATTGCAAATTTCATCAAAGGTTTAACGAAAAAAAAAATGCAAATTTCGTCTAATAATCACAAAAAAACGAAAAATTCATCGAAGGATCACGGAAAAATCTCGAATTTAGTCAAAGAATCGCGAAAAATCTTAAATTTCGTCAAACGACAGCATGAAAAACGCAACTTTCTTCGAATGATCACGAAAGTAACGCGAATTTCGTGAAGGAGGGTGGTGAGAACGCGAATTTCGCTAAAGGATTGCAAAAAAATCACGATTTTCGCCAAAGGATCGGGAAAAATCGCAAATTTCGTCAAAGGATCGCGGGAAAATAACAGGAATTTCGTTACAGAATCTCGAAAAAAACATGAATTTCGTCAAAAAGTCTCGAAACAAAGCGCAAATTTTTTAAAAGAACCGTGAAAAAAATGTGAAAAAAAGCATACTTCGTCAAATGATCGAAAAGAAAAAAAAATAACGAAAATTCCTTCAAATGATCACGGAACAAACTCAAATTTAGTCAAAGAATCGCGAAAAATCGTAAATTTCGTCAAAGGACAGCGGGGAAAACGCAACTTTCTTCAAAAGATCGTGAAAGAAACGTGAACTTCGTTAAAGGATGGTGGAGAGAACGCAAATTTCACTAAAGGATAGCGAAAAAATCACGATTTTCGTCAAAGGATCAGGGGGAAAACGCAAATTTCGTCAAAGGATCGCGGAAAAATAACGGAAATTTCGTTAAAGCATCGCGAAAAAAACGCGAATTTCGCTAAAGAATCATGGGAAAAAAACGCGAAATTCGTCAAAGGTCAGCGGGAAAAAAACGCATTATTAGGGCCGAAAAACATATTAGCGAAAAAAATCCTAAATTTCGTCATTTGGTTGCGGGAAAATGTCACAAAAACCACCAATAGGCAGTGCGAAAAGTTCGCGAAATTTGTAAATTGGTTACACGAAAAAAGTCTAAAATTTCGTCAGTCGGTCGTAGGTAAAAATCGCAAAACCTATCAGTCATACACGGTAAAAAACGTGAATTCAGCCAATCTGTTGCAAGATGAAAATGCGAAATTTGCAAACGATCAGGAAAATATCGCGAAATTTTATAATCGATCGGAGGGGGGAGGGGCGTCAATTTGTAAATTCTGTCCTGGGGAGAATAACACAAGATTCGCCAATCAGTCACAGGAACATATGGCGAAATTTGTTTATCGATCGTATGAAAAAAAATCACGATATTTGTCAGTCAGTCATAGGAAAATCGCAAAATTCGTCTATTAAAAAAAATTATAAAATTTGTCATTCGGTTGCAGGAAAAAAATTGCGAAATTCTTCATTTAATCAAAAAAGAAAACAAAAATGGTAAATTCTTCAGCGGATTGAAAAAGAAAAAAAAACTTTGCCCATCCGCCGTGTGAAAAAAACTTTCAATATAATTTTAAATAATTTTAAACTCAACTTAAGCTGACAGAACCACTTTACATTTATTACTATTTAATTTTTTGTAAAATAATAGTTTTGTTTATCTTAAATATGTTGCATTATAATTGAAATGTAGTTGTATTTTTATAATGTTAATCAGTAAGAACCCCATGTAATTCAATGTTTGTAATGTACATAAGAAAATTGAAACACGCTGCTACTGCAGACAATTTTCTTTCCATTAAATTGCTGTTGCAGACACAAGCATAACTTTCTGCCACTGGGGTTGTAACTCATTTTCATAATTTTTTTTTTGGGGTTAGCATACTCATACATAGTTTAAGTTAAGATTTAGGCAATTAAC
This sequence comes from Maratus speciosus, assembly GCA_963932465.1. Classification (NCBI taxonomy): domain Eukaryota; kingdom Metazoa; phylum Arthropoda; class Arachnida; order Araneae; family Salticidae; genus Maratus; species Maratus speciosus. The sequence continues at coordinate 326,930,091 of OZ010787.1, forward strand.
AGTAATTTTCTTAGTACAAATACAAAATGAGCTGCCAATTATATTTGTTATTTGTGCTACTAACTAATGAAATTACTTATTTGCAATTTTTATTAATTCTCAAATTATTGTTTCTTCTAGGCCATTTTTTAAAGGTACATACCTTGTCCCTTTTGAAACTGACAAAATCATCCTGCCTTTTTAAAAAATAGTGAAATTTACCTGTAGTTGTAGCTAGATTTTTTTGTAAAAAACTCTTCCATACTGCAGTATTTCTAAATATGTGTGCCTAAGACCTTACAAAAATGATAGAACTTCATTTCTTGAGAAAAAACAGGATATTATTAAAACATGTTATTTAATTGTATTTTTCAATTTGTAATTTATAAAACTATTAAAAATTAACGAATCTTTTGTTTATCATAAAAAAATAATATTTTTTCCTCATTGTTACTAAACACATTACTAATATGTTTCGTTATGAAATAGTGCCCTTTTTTAGAACTAGCATCCTGACCCTTTTCCTTCTAAAATGAATACTAAATACTAAATTATCATTTTAGTAATTAAAGCATAAAAATGTATATTATATACCTAATTAGAGATTAATTGTTTAACAATTATTAATTTTAAATACTGTTAACAATTTAATATTAAATGCAGTTACTCATAATTTTAATAAATGTAAATATCACTCGTATTTAATATAGTTTTTTTACATAATTAATACAAAATATTAATGTGTATAACTTTATTGTATTCTACTAATTAATAAAACTACTAATTTGCAGTTTTTATAACTTCTGTAATTACTAACTAATAATTAAATTTTATTAATTAAAGCCTTTACCTAAAATTACCTAATTTTTTTTTTAATTACCTAAAACTCTTGGTATCTATTCAGTATTTTAAAGCTGGGAAAAAAATTATAAAAATCCGATTTAAATTTTAAAAAATCAGATTTATTTTATTATTATTTTTTTTTAAATCATGATTTTTTTACACCTTAGTTTGAACACTGTAAAAGGTTTTAGCTTTTATATTTAACACTCACACAAAGTGATTGATTTATGGTTATCAGAAGAATCAATCACAACTAAAGGTCAATTGAAATGACTCATCATCGAGCCTTGACTAGACAAGAACATCAGTTACAAAACCATCCAGGAAAAAAAAAATCAAGGAAGAATTATGATTCAAGATAAAGTGACAGTGACAATTAGTATCCCTGGGTGTCCTTATTTTCAGAGTTTGAAGATCTGTTATGCAAAATCATTGTGTGAGATGCCAGTTTCATAATACACAAATTGACTCAAAATTTCTTTCAAAATGTGCTATTATTTTAAGCATTCAATTTTTAAAATAGCTTTTAAAGCTATTTAAAAATATATAAGCAAGAATCTTTCTTTAACTATTAAATGCTATGCCTCCTTAGGTTATAGTGTGGTAAGTTTGTTTCAAATTATTGATTAAGACTAAGCTTTCTAAAAGACTTAAGTATGAAATCATATAAACCAAGACACTTTTATTCATTAAAATTTATATAAGGCTGTTAAGCTTTGCTTATTATAATGTTATTCTGTAATGTAAGCACTTGAAAATATTTAAATTAAAAGAGAGTTTTTACAGTGCAAAAGCGGAAATAAAGAAAAAAGATACATTTCAGAAAGTAATATATTGCCTAAGTTTTATTCCTGAATATTTACATGATATAAACATTGTTAATAATTAAAAGTATGACAATGATTAGCTAAGAAACATTAAATTGTATCCCTAATATAGTAGAAGATCACTAATTCGCACAGCTTGGTTCCAAACTTTTTGCAGATTACAGGTCATGTGTACTTAATATCTATTTACGGTTACTTTATTCATATTTTGGAAAAAATTAGATCGTTAATGCTTAAAATAGAGAAATTACACTCTTGAACCCTTTATCTACTGATGGTACTTATAAGTACCATTAAAATAGCTTGTTATAAAATTCATTTAATACATCAATTAGTTGCAATACATTATTTTATCTTGTTCCAAAAGCATTATTGGTTACAAAAAACAAAAATATTTTTTAAAAGGATGATTTCTTTTGCCTTTGCATCTTCTCAGCTTTCTTGGCATTTGGGGGGGGGGGGGGGGGGGTGAATTTTTCAATTCGGAAATATTTCTATATTTCTGTTGTAAAAATATTACATTTGTATGCTTCCTAATTCTACAAAAAAAATAAGAAAAACATTTAAAATAAAAGATTTGAGTGGGGTTATAAATATTGCACAAAGTCCCTATAAATTCAAATTTTATTAATCCTTCTAAAATTTATTAAATGATTATGTAAATCTTCTAATGTAGTTTAAACAATTCATGAAAAATGCTTTAGAAGATAAAATTTATCATGAATTCATAATTCGGTACACAAAGGGTTAACTCATGAATTAAGTAAAAATTATTTTTAAAAATTTTTATTTGTTTTTATATTTGTTAAATATATCATCAACAGTTGTTTGTAAAGATTGACCAAAACCGAATTTCGGTAATCTTATTTTCAGCCAAAAACATAAAGGTCCAAAAAAAATTTTGTAACTAATTAATACATACATAAATATACATAATTATTAATTAACTAGAAGGTAGCCCGTCAGAATGACATGTTTGCATTTTCAAAAGAATGACACAGCATTGCATTATAAAAAGAATTATGAAGTAATAAATGTCATCTTATCTGACTAATAGGGTCAGGTGGGGTAAAATTGTTATAAAAACAGCCCATTTTTCATTGAAGCTTAATTTGCAAGAAAATTATTAATTGAATAAATGAACTTCACTCACAAAATTTGAAGAACTATTACACAAAAAACATTCAAATTAGGACTAATAATGCTATTTTAAAACATATTGTCAATTAACTGTCATTTTTTTCTGTTCATTGCATTTAAAAAAAAATAACGTTAAATTTCTCATAAATAATAATAATAAGCTGTAAGACTGCAATTCCTAATAAATTTTATAGCTAATACTAAAACAAAAAACACGTTTTAAGATAGAAAAATCAAATCTAAACAGTAAACATTATATTGGCATTTCTTAAGAAAGTTTTAATGGATAGAGTTTGTTCAGATCACTATATTATCAATGAGCTCCATGATCACACTTAGCGGTATTATATATATAATGCAAACAAAGTTGACAGCATGCAGAATAAAACACAATTTCCACAGAAAGTTTGTTTTTATTAATTGTCGATAGCTGGCGCCAAAATAATAATTATTTAACTTAAATTTAAAAAGCTTATCTCAGATTAAATCCTGATTTTTTTTTTTAAACATGCATAACGAAACCTGTAATAAGTTTTGATCATTAAAAATCATCTTTTATCACATAAGTAAATAGCAACTATTAATTGCATTAACGGATTTTTTTTTCTCAAATTCTTTTATTAAATTACAAATTTATTTTCCTTACAAAATACAAAATTTTATTTGCATTAATATATATATATATATATATACACACATGTGTGTGTGTGTGTGTAGTACACAGTATTATATATTCCTGGTATTCTAATTACATTTTATAAGAAATATTAATTTTTTTTCCAATGTCTTCAGAATTTAAAGAATTTTTTCAAAAGAATTTATTTATTTTTTTTTTTTAACTACTGATATATGGCACCATCTTTCGACACCAGGCTACATCCCTGATTCGCCTTGCTGACAATTACCTCCATGTTTTAATATTTTAAAAGTTCAAGATGAATGAATCGTTTGTTTACTTTCATGGGGGGAGAGATTGAGCTGCCAATCTAATTTCAACTGCAGTTATCTCAGAATATATACATAATTGAATGTAAGTCATCTCTCAAATGTTAATTTATTTTGAATAATCTTTTTTAAAATGTAACATTTATGAAGTTTTATTCGAAATAATAATTTTGAATAAAAATGGCCGAACGAAATATGAAAAAGCGAAGTGTTTATCGGGATCCGTTGTGAGGTCACTCCGGAAGTGTTACACACTTAGCGCTATTATATATATATAAATATACATATATAGAAACATATTAAAATGGATTTAAGTAAAAATTATTTAATTAAAGATAAGTTGTTAAACATATAAAATTAATAAAAAATAATGCAATTTAAAAATAATGAATATAATCAATATTATTATTTCTTCTACCTTCTAGATATACAACCTTTTATGTGAATACATATGTGTGGCTCTTTTCAAACAGTAGTGCCATTTGGGAATGCTAAAGGGGTGGGGAGGGGGCAAATGCCCCACTGAAAGAATGCCATAAGAATACAACAGTCATTACAGGTGATTAAATAAAATGCACAAAAGCAAAAATAACTCGTTAAATTTGACTAAAACAGGAACATTAGCATTAAGACACTTCAAGCCTAGAAATTATTAATTATCTTTTTTATTTGAGACATATTTAACATTATGTACTTTAGATAATTTTAAAAATATATGCAAGAATAAAAATATATCCTTTTTTACAGATGTGCAGAACAAGATCAAAATAAATATTTGCTCAATCCCTTCAAAAAACTATCTTAGAGGTGGGGGGGGGGGGGGGGAGTTTTGAAATGGCATCCCTGTACAAAAATTTTATCTCTGAGGCCAAAATTGGCTCTTTGTGCCTCTCAACAAAACTTTTAATTTTCATATAAAATAAAATGCAATTAATTTATCAATGTCACAGAATGGTTTTCTAATTATACAAATTTCATTTTATTAAAAAATTTTTAGGTATATGTTGATTTATATTTTATAATGATTTTTTAAATGATAGTCTGTTATACTAGAACTTTCTCAAAGAGCATTCTAAACACTTCTGCGGTTTCATAGTAAAAATTACTGTTATGTCTGCAGCTTTTAATGAGCACATCTTTAAAATTTAGTCAGATATGAATTGCTTGCTTTATAATTTGCACTCAATCTTGAGTCCAACATGACTGATAATTATAAACAGTGAAGTTCATTGTAATAAATAAAGGGTGTCTCATTTGAGCCAATACAGCTCAAATCAATGAGTAATGTGGAACATATGTGGAAAAGGTTCGAAGGAAGAAATGAGATTTTTGGAATACAGATAGCTTTAGTCTGGCCTAATTTTCAGCAGCATTTAGTCGAAAATGAATTTTTGGCGAAACTTAGATTATGAGCCAAAAACGAAAATGAATGTTCTGTCGATCTCTAGTTGTTTGTGTTAAAACATGTGGTTTATGTTTCTATATTGTATCTTGCAGTCTTCTATAAATAGCCATATTTAGCTGCAAAAACAATCAATCTTGTTTTTATAAATTTAAATATCCTTTATCAAATGCTGTAAATACATATATAAATATTGAATTTGAATTAATATTTATATTTATTAACATTGATTAAGGAATTAATTGCTTGGTTTTTGTATAAACTGTTTTATCTCCAATTCCATAAATTATAATTATTTCTAGATGAGAGATTAAATATATTGTGTAAGTAACCATTTTTCATTAATACAAATACTTTTTAAGAGTAAACTTTTAAAAAGGATTTTTTTTTTATTTATTTACCATATAAATGATTAAATAAATAAAATATTTTTATACATACTATCAGTTTAAATTGTAAAAAATACATTTCATTGATGTATGATACATATGTATCAGTGATGCCGCTGTACTTGAAAAAACCTGGGTCCCCGGGACCCAGGATTTCCAAAAATGTGGGTCCCTTTTTTACAAAAGCGGGTCCCCATCAATAATAATTTATATTTGAAAGGAATAAGTGAAACTTGTTTATTTGGAAAAGATAAATGAAATGCATTAATCACTGTTTTAATAATAATTAAATAATGAATTAAAACCAGTATTATTTGCAATCAAATCAGATATTTTAAAAAAATATTAAGAGAAATTTTCTTTACTTTTTTAAAAGTAAAAATGCAAAATACAATTTTAATTGTAAAATAATGTTTATTTAAGAGTAGAAGATACCAAGTTCAACTTATAACAAGTATCACTAACGTTCGCATTTCTTTTAAAAAGGGGCAAGACGGGTTTATTGAAAAAGATATTTTTGCTGAAAAAAAGAATACTTATGTTAAGTAAAGATGTACTTTTTCTTGAATGAATGGGTGCTTTCATTATACTTCCCATTGAATTATTTGTCGGCATGGATCTGTGTTGGAATCAGACATTTTCCTTGGAAGGGAAATTTACATCTAAATCATTAATGAGCATCAAATCCTAAATGTTCTGAAGGCAGGATACATTTCAATGCAGTAAGGAGGGGGGGAGGGGGGGGATTTTCACTGGTCCACCTACTGAATACATTATCAAAGTACACTGAAATCATGCTGTATTTTTAGGAATCTCATTAAAAAAAAATTAAATCCCATTTTATGAATTTTCTACCTATAAGTTTAGTTTGCACATCTTTTTTGGAGCTTTGACTAAATTCGCGTTTTTTCCGCGATCCTTTTGTCGAAATTCGCTATTTTTTCGCGAGCCTGTCACGAAAATCGTGTTTTTTCCACGATACTTTGACAAAATTCGGCTGTATTCCGCGATTTTTTGACGAAATTCGCTATTTTTCGCGATATTTCGACGAAATACACTATTTTGTCTCAGCCCTTTTACGAAAATAGCGTTTTTTCCGCGATATTTTGATGAAATTTGTGCTTTTTTCGCGATCCTTTGACGAAAATCGGCTTTGTACGGTATTTTGGGGGGGGGGGGGGTCCTTTGACAAAATACGCTATGTTTTCGCGATCCTTTGACGAAAATCTTTTTTTTTACGCGATATTTTGATGAAATTTGCTCTTTTTTCGCGATCCTTTGACAAAATTCGGCTTTTTTTCGCTATTTTTTAACGAAATAAGCTAATTTGTCGCGGCCCTTTTACGAAAATCGCGTTTTTTCGCAATATTTTGATGAAATTTGCGCTCATTTACGCGATATTTTGATGAAATTTGCGCTTATTTCCACGATTTTTTGACGAAATTCGCTTTTTTTTCGTGATTTTTTGACGAAATTTGCTTTTTCTTCGCGATCCTTTGACGAAATACGCTATTTTTTCACGGTCCTTTTACGAAAATCGCTGTTTTTGCGCGATATTTTGATGAGATTTGCGCTTTTTTCACGATTCTTTGACGAAAATCGGCTTTTTCCCGCGATTTTTTGACGAAATTACGCGTCCCACGGGACGCGTAAGAGCTATTTTTTTGCGTCCCGTCTCCGATTTTTCGCGTAATTTACGCGCTATAGCGCGTCCGCGGCATCCCTGTGTATCATACTCATATATAAGATTAAAGCTGGGGGGGGGGGGCTAAAAAATTGTCACCATTGAGAAATTATTTCTTAAGAATATGAATTACAGAAGTTTGGGAATTGCAGGTTTGTAGATTAGCGGTACTATATTGTATGTCTTTATATTCACATAAAATTAATTTGATGAATGGAAACTTATGTTAAGTGTGTATCATTTGTCTTGATTAAGAAGTGACCATTTTGCTTTTTTAATCTTCCTTTGCTATTTAATTTTGCCGTGCTCCACCTGGCAACACTAGTGATGATGAAAACACACTTAGCGACGATGATGACGCGTGATTTTTTATGAGTAGAAAATGATTTTCTCAGGATAAGCTAGGGAAAAAGTGGATAATGCTTCAAATGGTGCCAAAAAACGTGAAGTTATGAGCTTTTTTCTACATGTTGCCAACTTTGAACAACATGCAAACTTGTACACTTAGTGGGAGGGAGAGAATTGGAATAACTTTTTTTATTTAACAAAAATGAGTTTTCTGCTTACACCTGGGGACTTTATCTTACTATTTTTTTGTGTTTTGTATCCTCATACAAGCACAATATGTGAAATTAAACAATGTTATATTACCATCTTAATGAAGGAACACTGCAAAAATAAGATTAGATATGAACTTACCAGAATCAGCCTTTGTATACCCAGTCATAATAGGTAACGCAATGATGATCATCCCTGCAGCCGACCAAAAATATTTCATGAGGAACTGCTCAAGCATGATGTACCATAATTTCTGATTATATATGTTGTTCATCTGCACAGCTAAAGCTTTGTAACTTCTTTGTAATAAAGATAGCTCAACCTAGAGAAAGGAAAATGATCAATTAAATATCTTGTTGAAACATACCATTTTGGTAGTTCTAAAGAAAATGTCTTTTTCACAAAATGTTCCATTTACTCTCTCTTACCTGCAATAATAGACTTCCAAAAATGTAATTTGACACATTTCAAAATATTGTAAAATGCAATAAATAATTGTACAACAACCCACATAGCACAAAACAATATTGTCTTAAAGATTTTTAAAGTTGAAACAAGGTATAACAAGGATTTATGTTACCTCAAAAGCAGTTCTTCGTAACTTCACATTTTTATAATAATTTGTAAAGTCAAACACCAAGAAGTAACTTTTAGAAAAAAATAAAATAGACTTCAAGGAATTGTATCTCCCTTTATTGCACTGATATTTACTTACTAGCTGACTTGCCTGGCATTGCCCGGGCCTGTCAGTTTTTCCAAATGAACTGCAAATGCATAGATGTCAACACATACGGGAATTCTGGAAATGTAGGTTACAACATGGTAATAAGGTAGAAAATACAGAATTTTGCGGCAAAAAAATTGCGCATGTTTTTGATCAATCTAATGTGCTTTAATCATAACACTTTAAAAATATAAGATGATTATGCACATTAAATGTAATTAAATGGAGCAGATAACGCATGTGGAAACTTTTGGCTGGGAAAGGATTATCCTTGAAGTGAATATGTAGAAATGCAGAAAAGTATTATGATCTTTATGAAGGCAAAGTAAAAACATATGCAGATTAAATAAAATAAAGACAGTTTATTTTTGATTCCAAACACAGACTTGATATTAGTAGTAAACAGCAGCATTCATTTTAAACAGACATTTTGTAGATCGTGATGAAGATGTTTCACAATTCAGAGCAGACATTTTTGTTTGTAGATATCACAGTATTAGATTTTAAGATAACACATAATTACACAGATAAAACTAAAACACAACATCCAGAACGTGGTCCAGCCACGTTCAGTAACTTGAAATACTTCTTCCATTTAAAGGGAGATAAAAGTGCGTATAATTAAGATTGGAATCGTATATTTATATAAAAACGGTCGGATTGAAAACGTCGTTTCAGACGAATGAACCAATCAGAGAACGGCATCGAATCGATGCAAAGCAAGATTCGATGAAAAGATTCGATTTGAAAACGATATTCTAAGTCGCCATCTGGCGGGAGAAATATCGTCACGGAAGTTGAAACGTAGTCGAAAGAAAGTTTTTGCCGGTGAAGTACGGTAATGAAATGAAATTAAAAACGGCAAAATGGTATGGATTACTATGGATGTTAAAAAGGTCAGGAAACTTTTACTACAGCTGGATATTGTCTAGAATCAATAGAGAGGGTAAGTAAAAGTTTAAGAAATATTTATTACTGTCATTATTTAAGAAATAAATAAATGTAAATAAAGTAAATGAATGACAATGAACTTAGAAATAAAATGAAGTTTGTGAAATGAGGTTTTATGACAGGAGATGATAAGAGGCAATGAGAAATACAGTGTTTGCATCTCTATCACAATCACGGCAAAAAATCATGAATTCTGTCAATCGGTCATTGAAATATATCGCACAAATTGTCTATTAGCCGATAAAACCACGAATTTTGGAAATTGCTCATGGCAGAAAATCGTAAATTTCGTCAATCAGTTGTTGAAAAAAGTTACAAATTTTGTCAATCAGTCACTGCAAATAATCATGATATTCATCAGTCAGTCATTGATAAAAATCGCGAATTTTTTCACTCGCTGCAAAAACATGAATTTTGGCTTCCAGCCATGACAAAAGATCGTGAATTTCATTAATCAGTTCAGGAAAAATATCCTGGAATTTGGCAACCGGCCGTTGGTAAAAATTGTGAATTTTGTCAATCATTTGCTGCGTTGCAAAAAAAATGCGAAATCGTCAGCTGCACCAAAAAATGCAAATTTCATCAGTTGCGGCAAAAAATATCATGAATTTTGTCAGTCAATCATGGCAAAATTTATTGTGAATTTCATCAATCAGTCGTGGCAAAATTTTGTGATTTTCGTCAGTCAGTCGCAGGGGTGGATTTAAGGGGTTGCGATGGTCGCAATCACGAGGGGCCCCCAAATCTTCTTTTGAGTTCAAAGAGAAATGCGACGTTTTGATAAAAGGATTTTCTTAGTGTTCTATTTTAATTTTTCAGTTAATATTACAATATTATTTTCAAGTAATAAACAATTTTTTCTATCATTTGCTACTACCAGAAATATTTTAGTTTTCCCTCATCTTTTTTTCCTTTATGAATCATCAGGACTATGATCGTTTGCAGATGGATAGGCTGAGATTCAAAGGAAACTTGGGTCCAAGCCGAAAGGAGCACTGTTAGAGACATTCTATGACGGTTTAATTACACAGATTGAGGGACTAATTAAACCATGGTCCGTCAACCTGAGGCCCCTGATTTTGGGGGCCCCACATTTGGTATGTAGTTTTCATAAAGCTGATATTTTAAGGGAATTGTTACTTTGTTACTGATTATATATACTAATAAAGCAAAGTTTCGCTTTGTCTGTCTGTGTGCGAATGGCTAGCAAAATCTACCGCACATAGAAGTCTGAAAATTTAGGTGAGGATTGTCCAAGACAGGTCCTGATGCACCTGTGGTTCAGATTTTTAATTTTTTAAGGACCGGGCCCCTGAGCCCCATTAAGTTTTTACTAATAATAAATCGTTTATAACTTGTCCCCCTTTTATCCAATCTTCTTCGTTTTGGGGAATCTTTCTCCATTTAGTTATTCTTGCCTTTCTACTGTCCAGATAAGACCCTGACATCTTGTGGCTCGATACAGGGCCCCTTCAAGTTTTTGTGCAAATAAAAGGTTAATAAATTGCTTCCTTTTAATCCGATCTTCATTTTTGATATTCTTTTTCCATTTAGTTAGTGTCACATTTTTACATTCCAGTTTAGATCTTGGGGCTCCTAGATTGCCGTAGGATCTGGTCCAGGTCCCCTTGAACTTTTTGTGCGCAAAGAATTTTTCACCCTCTGACTTTCTCACCTTCTCAGTACATAATTTTAAAGTTGAGTCATGGACTCATCTTCCTGGATCAACACCCTCATATTTTTATTGGGGCCCTAGGGCCCTTTAAAAAAAATTTACCCAATATTTTGTGCATTTCTTTAAAATGTGCAGACAAATGTCATGCAGTGCATTAAAACCCCATACATTTATATCTTATTTCATGAAATAAATGAGCCAAAAACGAAAAGCAGCTAAAAGAGGTTTTGAGTTAAGGCTCAGCAGATGCTAAAATATTGTCTCCTTAGTTTGATTAATTTTGGTTGGAATTATCATTTTATGTTCTTAAAAAAATTGAAAGGAAAATAAGATACACAATTTTAGCACATTTATCCATCACAGTATTTAAATTCGTGTAAAATAATCGGATGTAATTTGAATATGAAATGAATTTTGTATAATTAATCGTTAACGATTTGAATACATTTTAATTTATTTGTTAAAAATTACTATTAATTAAGTATTGAATAGCTATTATTTTTTAACTAGCTGACCCGCCCGGCATTGCCTGGACCCATGATGAATGACTCTTAAATGAACCTCAAATTTGTATGATTTTATATCTTTAACTCCATTTTGTCTGAATTTATATTTTTAAATGAAAAAATATTGAATTAAAAGTACATTCTATTTGTTTTTTTATTTTCTGCATGATTAGATTTTTTGGAGTCTATACTTAACAAAAGCGAGCGAAACTGCGACGCAATACTCAGGTTTTTTACTGATTCCATCGAACTTTTCACACATTTTATTTTTACCGATTACATTATGGATTAAAAGAAGGTTTCAGCTTTAAGAAGCTTGTTTCAGCTTGTTTTGCTTCGTCGGTACCTCTAAAATTGCGCCCTGGAGGAACGAAACCGCGACGGAACATTAAATTTTCTACAGATTTTGCCAAAATTTTTGCACCATTTCATTTTGTAAAAAATATTTCTACCAGTTCGAATGTTTCATAATTTTTGTAGGTGATCTAAATCTAGTCTATTGAGATTCTCTAAACTGACTGTTAAAATACATACGGATGTTTAGTTACTTTTAGCATGCAAAAAATATAGTCTCCGTGAGGCACGAAGTGACCTGAGTTTGCCGGTTATTTCAAAGGGTTAAAATTCATATTTTTAAAAACCGATTGCACCATCGATTAGAAGAAGATTTTATCTTTAAGAATCAATAATTTTATAATATCTATAATTATAATCTTTAATTTCTCTAATAATATATAATCTATAATTATATCTCTAAAACTGCACCCTGGAGGGGCGCTGCCATAAGGGGGAAAAGCGTTTTTTTTTTTTTTTGGAAAAAAACGACCCTCTTTGAATTTTCTTTTTCAAAGGGTTAACCGCAATATTTTTTTAAAATTGATTACAGGATTTGAGACATAAGGGTACGATCTTTTAGAATATGTCTTCCATTTTTAACTTTAGTAAGCGGTTTGGCCGATGTAAGTTAATATGACAAATTCCCCCCCCCCCCCCCAGAATTCCTTCTTAACGATGTTCATTTTTTCATGATGCATAAATAAGGCTTGCTTTTTCCCTCTCGTTGACCGAAAGGAGCTTTTAATGAGAGTGCGTTGCGATTGATAATGAGTAACACAGCTTATAAGTAGATATCTTAGAATTCTGAGTCTCAGATGTATCAGGAGAGGCCTTGGACTGCCCTCACAAAAATTTTTCGCTTTGTATGCATGCAGTAGATTTCGCTAGCCATCGCGAATACACACACACAGAGCAAAATTTTCTTTTATTAGTATATATTATAAATATACACAATTTTTCAAGATGGAAGGGCCCCCAAAAAGTTCCAGTGAGAGGGGCCCCTCACTTAATAAATCCGCCCCTGGTCAGTCATGGAAAAAAAAGTAATTTTTGTCAGTGAATCGCAGAAAAAATAGTGATTTTCATCAGTCACTTGCAGAAAAAAAATAGCTATTTTCGTCCGTCAGTCAGTCGCGGAAAAAAATAGCGACTTTTGTCAGTGAGTCACGGAAAAAAATAACGATTTTTGTCAGTCACAGTGAAAAATCCCAATTTTTGCCAGTCAGTTGGGGCAACAAAAAAAACCACGATTTTTGTCAGTCAGTCGCGCCAAAAAAATGCAATATTCGTCAGTCAGTTGCGGCGAAAAAATTACTATTTTTGTCAGTCGAGGCAAAAGATCGCAATTTTCTTCAGTCGGTTGCGAACAAACCGCGAATTTTGACAATCATTAGCTGCAAAATTTGTAAATTTTACTAATTGGTCGCAGAAAGAAGTCCCTTTATTAGCCAAACAATTGTGCAGAAAAAAATCTTTACGTAATTTCACACAATTAGTATATCAATCACGTATTTTTGGCTCTGTAAAAAAAATTTCCATTTGTATAAATTTATTACAAAAAAATATTAATTACAAAAAAAAAGTAAAAGTAAATTAAGTAATGTAGTATTGCATTTGTAGATTTTAATTTTTATAGAAGTGCCGCAGGCTGTGATATTTATTTTATTAATGAATCTCCATTTCTTGTATGCAAATATTTCAGTTGTCATTAATATTGTTAATCCATTCTCTATGTATTGAAGTGTTAAAAATCTGAAAAAATGCTAGACAGTAAAATCTGCTAAGACGGAATTGCATAGAAAAGGGGGAAAAAATACGTTATAGCCAAGATCCCTTCTTAGTAAGTTTAAATGTATTATATATTCTTTTCTTACGTATTAGTATATTAATTTTGCATGGATAAACACGCTGTTCAGTTTAAAACAGGATTCCGTCATAGGCAGGTTCTTTTCACATGTTTTACTATATTTTAATAAGCGTATGAAATCTACTACTCTTTAAAAAGAATAAATTTTAATGTTTAATTGTAGAATAATGGCGCTTTAAAAATGTATGCCTTTTTTGAAAAAAATTTTTAGCCCAGGCCTAATTTTACTGACCTCTGAACTGACCAGGCCACGATGGGACAATGATTTTCATATGGACTGGATCAAAAATAAGACGGAAAATTTTGGATCGTGAAGACTAGGAATGAAACCAGTGCCGGCTCCGTATCCATACAGAAAAAATAAGTTAGGTCCGGCCCGGCCCTTCAGAAAAAAAGTAAGGCCTGAACCCGGCCCGGCCAGAACAGTTGGTCAGGAAAGAGGGTGGCCCTGCCCGGCCCGATCATTTATAAAAATAGCTTTGTAAGTTTTTAAAAATATTTCTTGCTCAGAATTTAGATTTTCCTTTTCATCATAAGTTATTATGATTTTAATTATTATAAAAATATATATCATAAGTTTAAGGAAAGAGCAGAAAACTCATGAATCCACTTAGCATTAAAAAAAATCTTGTATCTCATTACCCCTTTTTTTTTCTACTGCATTCAAAGTTCTTTTCAAAGAAAGAAAACTGAAACTAATCAGTCAACTACAGGTCAAGGTCATAGGGCAGAACGTTCCGAGAAGGAAATGGAGTGAATTTGAAATCAAATGTGTTTTTTTTTTTTTTTTTTTAGTTGAGTCAGAAGATAACAAAATTGTATGTCTTATAGTTATAAATACGTACTTGAGTGATTTTATTAGGTGCTTCTTTAAAAATAAAAATTATAAACATGAAAAAAAAGATAAATAAGTATTTTTGTTCAGAACTCTTAGTACGAAACAATTTTTAAGAATAATTGAAAATGTAAAAATCAATGTTTTGAAGAAATTCAGTCAGGTTGGGCAGAAATTTTAACAGTTTTCCAAGCCAGGCCATTATTATTTTTTTTTTTTTTCGTACGGGCCAGGCCGATTTTTTTTACCCTATGGATTGGCTACTTTACTCAAGGGAAAACACCCGCTTGCTAATGTTAATCCTATGGAAGAATTTTTTTTAATGCATCGTTCGCATTTCAGTATGCTTAAATGATTTTTTTTTCCAGTATCGGATAGCTGAGGTCGGTGAAAAAGACCTTTTTTCAATTTTGTTTACAGATGTTTTTCGTAGTGTACTTTGATTTTCTGAATCAGTTTTGAAAGTTAAAGTATTCTAGTAAAAAAAAAATTTCTAAACACAATCGAAAAAGTAAAAAAGACTTTGTAGAGATCAACCTCCGCTATCCAATGCAAAAAAGACCATTTAAAAATAATGGAATGCAAACGACATTTAAAAAAAAAAAAAAAGTCTTTCTTAGGATTTATATTAATGAGCCGGTGTTTTTGCGCGAGTAAAATTGCAGCATCGGCTCAAGTTTGAATTCATTTTGCTTGGTCGAGTCAAGTATGGGCCTCTATTTTAAGGGCCAGGTTTAAAAAGAGTCCGATACTGAAAAAAATAAAGAAAAATCTTGCTTTTCAGTCTTTTTACTGTGTATTAGGAGATACAGGATTTGAGATTTCTGTATTTAGAGACCAGTAGTTTCACAGAGTGAGCACTCTGTGAGCAGTTTTGCTTTGCAAGAGGGAGGACAGGAGGGTTATTAGAGGAAAAGATTGCGATATCTGTACATTCCAGTATGCGGAGAGTAAAGTAATTATTGACGGATGCGCGGAAAAGTAATAATTTTTAACTTGAGAACTGGTGAGATAAACTTTATTCATCCCTCTGATTGTTTAAAAATAAACAAATAACATTTCTCGGACATCTGTGATTGAGAAACACTTTCTATAGTTTTGGTACCAATTCGAGAGCATGAAAACTTAATCAAAGGGGAAAAAATGGCGTCATAAGATATTGCAATGATTAAAAGATGCCATAAGACATTGCTATAAAAGGAAAAAAATCACCGTACCCGCCGCACTGCCGTAAGAGCCGCACTTGGAATATTTTATATTTTCAAACTTGTATGTGCCGTGGCTCATACGGCTAAAAATAGGTACTAGTTTCATGAATATTAGTTATAACTTTCATTAATACTACTTTATTATTATTTTTTTTTTGGGGGGGGGGGGAGGGGAGGGTCAGAGGTGAATAAGGAAATATTTAAGACAGAAAATAGACTTAATAGCTAGCTTCTGTAACTTAATTACTTTTATTTAAATGGAGAAAGATTGAGCCCTATGAGCCCCTCTTTGACTGTGCCCTTAAACAATATTTTCTGCTTTCTGGCTGGTTTGATTGCCAGATTATAAAATATGGAAGGTACATACACATAAAAAAAAGAATAAAACATTGAAATTTTATTAATCACATAAAATAACTTAAAAGCAGCTATTTATAAAAGTTTTGGTGTTATTACATTTTGGTAAGTATAATTATAAAATTAAATTTGATTATTTAGGTTTGCAGTTCAGTCAAAATATTTTATCCACTATTAAACATTACTGAAATTGCAATTTTAGCAATGTCTACATGGCATGTCCATTACTGGAAAATGACTAATTAACCATTCCAGTAATGGACATTCCCTCTTAAAACCTTAAAAATAAATCAAATTTTGTAAATAGCCGTTAGTATATAAAATTCTAAGTTTTCTATTGCTACTCAAATAAAAAACATTGAAATTTTGCAAGAAAATAAATAATATATAAATTAATTAAACGAAGCCAGCTCTTAGCCTCTTCATTAAGATTTTCATAGAAAAACAGAAAAACTTTGAAACGTTATTTTCTGCTAACTGATTGGTTTGATTAAAGTGTGAACAATAACCCAGTTTTATAAAACATGCAAGGGGGAATTATAAAAAAAATAATTAAAGCTAAATATTTATTAGTTATTTTTTTATGAACCAAAAACATCAAGGGGTGTCCATTACTGGCACATCTACCCTATATGATAAGATAAAAGAATACAGTTATGAATAAATTATTTATTGTGAATAATTATGATTAAAAAAGTGGCATTATAACTGACAAACAGGAATTACCATGATTTTTGGACATCCTAATGTTTATCTATATTATTTATAAAATAACGTACCATTTATTATAACAAAAATGTATTTTCATTCAGAGGCAATTCAGAAACATTCGACTTCCATAAAATTTGACTGTTGCCACAATATAGTTATAAAAAATATGTAATCTTACCTGAAACAGACCAACATCCAATATGTAACAGACAAACACATAAGCACATAAAAAGAAGTGTTATGCTGATTATAACAGATTTTATTGATTTTGATTATTCAACCTTTTATAAAATGCATTGCAAATATAAAAAATACTAGCAGCCTTCGCCCGCTACGCTGGTCGATTTCTCCAAACGAAATATATCGGTATATTTGACCTTGTGCTTTATAGCAATATATACATTTATCTCCAATGATCTTCCACATTGCTGAAAACAATATGAATGCCATTACGGTTTTATATCTTGTAATGTCTCAGACAAAATTTGGACTGTTAAGAAGCAAATCTTTTAGTTGATTATTTACAAATGAATATGAAAAAAATCAGAAGAACAATATGTAACATATTAAAATCATCTCTGAAAATTAAAAAATGCAAATCTCATCAAAATCTGTTCAGTAGAACTTTCTAATAAGACTAATTTTTCATAATCGGGTTCGCCAGAATATAGAACATTCACCTATAATTCTATAACACAGCAATATAGAACAATATGTGTTATATTTATAAAACCTTTCCTGAAAAATTATAACAACCAGTGCTAATTCCATCGAACTTAACTCAGTAGAACTTTTTAAAAAGGCTAATCTTTCCAAATAGGGTTCACTGATTAATGAACTTTCGCACATAATTCTACTAAGCAACATAGAATGATATGTATTATATACGAAACCCTTTCTTGAAAATTTATCTAACTAACAATGCAAATCTCCTCAAAATCCATTCAAAAGAACTCAAGTTATAAGTGATCGGTCCGAAATTGCTCTTTGTATTTTATATGTGGAGTAGATATTTAGATATATGTTTCACAATTGCGTGAACGTGATTGTAGAACTTTCAGGAATGTAGTGTAGGCTATATGCCGTAGCCTTCTGGATTTTAGAAACTCTTCACACCTTCCATAGCTATAACATATATATTCTCTAGTATATACCCTCTTCCTTACATTAGATTTTATCCTACTTTTTTTTCAACTACACCACTGAGAATTTTCCTCATAGCTCCATAACTAAAAATGTAGAATGATATGTTAAATATTGAAACAATCCTTGAAATATTATCTAATTGTGTAACTCCAATTAAAATACGTCCAGTATAACTTTAAATAAAATTTAATCTTTCGCAATCGGATTCACATAGTTTTGGAACTTTCTCTTGTAAAGTGATTTTCTACAATCTGATTTATTGTCAAATTTGTGCTTCAGAAAAAACAATAACCCAGAAGAAAACTTCGCGACAGAGAAGTACCATCCATGCAAGAAGTACCAACCATCCACAAAAAAATATCTAACTTACAGTGTTAAGTCCCATCAAAATACATCCGGCAAGACTCAAATTATAAACGGGTGGAAGGAAAGGCAAAATTTGCATTTTATATAAATACAGTAGATGTACCTTTCATAATTGCATTCACTTTACTCTATAACTTTTCCAATAGCTCTATAACTAAACAACGTAATGAAATGTTATATACTAAAATCATTCTTGAAAAGTTATGTAACAGTGCCATTTGGATAAAAATCTCTTCAATAGAATTATTTTTAAGGCTAACCTTTAATAATGAGGTTCGCTTAATTTTTTAACTTTTTCCTTTATCTCTATAACTAAGCAACGTAGAACACTGTGTATACACAAAACCCGTTCCAAAAACATTACCTAACTCATTGTGGCATATCCTATCAAAATATTATAAACAATCGAAATTAAATGCAAATTTCCATTTAAATATGTTGTAGATGATGATGATACGATTTTCTGTAATAGAATTCATTGTGAAGTTTTCGCTTCATACGTAAACGATGCTTTCAAGCTAATACACCGATTGTCGTGGTCTCAGATTATGGAGGATTAACCAGGAATCCCATGAACAACTACCCAAAGAAAGGTGAATATATGGCTTTTGGGATACTTTTATGGTAGCCGGGCGCAAATAATAAATCCACAAAGATTTTCTCTATACCTTATTCTTATTTTATTATTTTCATTCAAAATATAAACATTTCGCTCATTTCATTTAAAATACATGACTTACGCTAATTTACTTGAAAAACTGAAAAGTAAAACAATAATAGGAAATAATGCCATAACTTAAAACAAAGAATTGTTTTTAATTTACATACGCGAAATGTAACTACTGCTATTGGCAATTTTTTTAATTCTAATGGGGAGATTTACACATGGCTGACAAAAAACTACCTATTTTTATCCAGAAGCAAATGATAAATCGCAATGTGTTATTTCAATTTCAATTTCTTCCATTGAAAAAAGTAGTACTTACATATTATATGGACCATGAGATAGATCGCCAAAAGTGGTTGACAATTGCCAATCTTGTTTATCGTTTGCCAATTGCGTTCAAAACAGTGATTTAATATTCTTAGTACATAACCTTGTTTTAATTGCAAATTGTTTAAGTAAATAAATAAATAAAATATATAACATAAAACTACATACTATAAACTATAATTTAAAAAAGAAACTATAATAATAAAATAAATTTAAAACTATAATAAATAAACTATCAAATGGACAAAAAATAAGGGTTGCTGTAATTAGTATAATTGTTTTGTATCTGGCATGGCCCGGATGCAAGTACCAAAAAAATTTTTAAGTTGTACAAACATTGCTTTCATTTTTTAATATTTTCGTTTTATAATGTTAATTTCTGAGTGGATTGCTTCCTTATATTTTAAATAAAATTAATATTTTTCTTTTTTCAAGATGTTTGTACTTATTTAATTTTTTTTTTCAAACTTATATAGCCGTTTTAATTCTTTAACCAAAAGATTTAATATGAAATTCTTCCGTTTCTACAGTAACGGATGTACAATAATAATGAATACTATGGATTAATTATCACTTGTAATGTTAGATATTTTGAGGTTTTGGCGTTAAAGACATCGCCAAATTAGAAAAATATGAAATATCTCACAAACTATTGGACTTAAAAGAATTTGGTTAGTACCATTCGATTTAGCATACAAAATTACACTAAAATAAGTTATCAGTTGAAAAATAACTATAAAATCATATTTTTAAGGAATTTTTTAAAAGTTCGTTCTCTATTTTATCCCCCTTAGGGGTGGAATTTTAGGAAATCCTTTCTTAGCGGCAATCTATGTCATAAGAAGCATTTTTACTCCAATTTTAAAAATTTTAGGTTCAATAGTTTGGGCTATGCGTTGAATTAATACAAAATCCAGACTTTCTTTTATAGATAGGTTTAATAATATCAGAAAATATGTGTATTACCTACTTGATGTAAAAAATAAAATACTAAAAATTGTAACATTGGCTTGGAATTGCCCTACCTTTAAAATACCTAATTTGTGAACAAAAAACTATTTTGAAAAAATAGTCACCATGTCCCCATTTCTGTGAAATTGCCCCTTTGCTTTAGATGCATTGAATTCTACATCAGCTTATATAACTTATGCTATACTACTTAACATTTAAATTTTGGTTGTATATGTTTGTAGATAATTTTTTAATTCTTTTTTAAATGTTTTCTAATGCATGGCAGACAGACTTCTGAAGCATTCAAGCTATAAATGAAATTATTTTTTTTTTTATGCAAGGTAAAAAATAAGGCTATAGTTTTCTTTCATTTCAGGATTTTCAATTAGAATTTTCAGGTTCAGACTAAGTACAACCCGACCCATTCAGGACTCTACTAAGATGTAATGTGAGAACTTTTTTCTTTTAAATAAAAAATAACATACTAAAAGTAATTAAACATTAAACTTTGATCAAAGTAAAGATAGTAAAATTAATTAAAATCTACACTTGACACCTTAAAATTTGATTAATGAAATGGTGAAGATAACAAATTTTCTTCAAACTTAATTTTGAAAATAAAGAAAAAAAAACTTCAAACTGAAAAATTTGCAGCCTGCAACTATTGATCCAGAATCCATTGCACACAGACATCAAATATAAAAATATTCCAACATCAATATCGTATCATACATAATTTCAGATACATATCCTTTGAATCATTAAGGAATATTTTTTTTTTATATAATATCACTATCATTAATTCAAACACTACATTTAAAAATTGAAAAAAAGAAAGAAAACAGAATGTGAGCGTACTAATTAAAAAGATACATACCGTATGACCACCATAAAAAGCAATTTCTTCGGCATTTGTTATTAAACGTGAATGAACAAATCTTAGGTATCCTTTGCGTTTAGCTTCCTCTGAAACTAATTTGCCAAATTTAGGAGTGACTTTACGTAATATATGAGCAGTAACAGTAACCACGGCAGCTGCAAATACCTGTCCTGACATTCCATATGATCCCATACTGCTAGCCATTTTAAATAACGTAAAATTAATTATAATGAGATCCAGTAAAGGTTTAGTAATATGAGAGTACAAGTGAGCAATAGACTGAGCAAAGGAAGTAATGTCTTCAGTTAAACAATGGTCAGCATTTTCTAAACGTCCATCCAAGTTGCTGACTCTGTAATAAGTCTGGTTTTTAAAATATAAAGAATATGCATAACGAACTAATCTGGTACGGAAAGCAAGAGCAAGTTGACTTTCTAAAAATCGAATAAGACTATTTAAAAAAGTAGCAGGCAGTGCAATTAATAACCACTTAGTTAACTCGCGAGTGAACATTTGAATGTCTTTCCGAACAATAAATTTGACTACATAACCTTCTAACTTAGCAACGTATACAGATAAGAATGTCCTCAGAATCAATGAAAATGTATGAAGCATTAATAAACCTGCTTCAATGCTCCAAACACTGGGTATCATAATTTTAATCAACTTCATTAATTGCTGTAAAAATTGTTTATTAAAAGCTGGGAAGTTTTTTAAATCATAAATATTTTCTTTTGATGCCCGTTTGTTATCCATATTTTTTTCATCCTCAGTAGTGTTTGTTTCTTCAGCAAGTTCATCTTCACTGCTCGAAGAACTATTAGCACTTTTTTGTGGACTTGTCGAAGATATTTGATGCTGTGCTTCTGTCGCCCGGTTTTTTAAGCTTTTGATTGTTTTTGCAAGCATAGGAAATCCAACTCTAGTAGCATATAAAATGCAAACAGCACTAACCATACATAAACTAACTTTTTCTGGGGGAATCGTAGTTTTTTCAGAAATTTTACTCACAAACTTAGAAAATGAATTCGTCATTATGAAATAAATGAATAAGATGGGCAAATAAAAAAAAAAAAGAGTCAAATTATGATAAGGTAACAGATGTGAAGAGAAGTGCTACATATCTAAGAACTACTTTCGGAACATACAGTCACACACGGATGTCATGCAACTTTAATTATCGATTACGATTACTTTGTTTGGGTTTAGACGCATCAGTACAATCGATATTTTGTTCCTAAAAAAACACTTAAAAATACTTTAAATAAAACATTATGCATTAGGGATAAAAAAGGATTTTAATAAAATTATAATTCGTATTAAATTTAATAATGAATAAAATTACATAAAAAAAACAATTTGATGTGAGACGTCATAAGATGGAAAGAAAATTTTTTAACATGGACAAAGATATATAAATAAATTTCTTTGAATAAAATTTCTATCATTTTAAAGTGCTATTACTAAATTCAGAAGTAGGACTGATGTTAAAGAAAGTCTGAGATATTCTTGAGCCTGATAAACTGTTTCATTGGCTAGCGGGGATTTGCATTACACGTCTACGGAGCCTTCCCTTCTTTACGCTAGACGTTTTTACCTTGATCACGGGACCAAAACGCAGATGGAATATCCTCCATTTTTATATTCATCGTTCTGGTTTGAGGCTACAAAAATTCGTCTGCTTGGGAATAACATTAGGAAATTTATGCTTATATTTTATTTTTATATGGAGTTGAAGGCTGGGATTACGGTGCCTCACTTGACCGTATCTTACGCTCGATCGTAGGATAGGCGTTCCTGCGATCAATCGTAACTTGGTATTACGGTGCCTCGGCGCAAGTCCTCGTGCTTCGGCGCAAGTCCTCCTGCAGTCAGCCAATCACAGGCCGCAGTTACATTTGTTGTGGTTGCGCGCGCATCCACTTCTGTCTTAACTTACGGCTGCTTCCAAGCTGTCGTAAGATCGCGAGGCACCGTAATGCCGTTTACGTTTTGTTTATATCGTAAGTCTCTAAGGCTGAGATTACGGTGCCTCGCTCGACCGTATCTTACGCTCGATCGTAGGATAGGCGTTCCTGCGATCAGTCGTAACTTGGTATTACGGTGCCTCGGCGCAAGTCCTCGTGCTTCAGCGTAAGTCCTCCTGCAGTCAGCCAATCACAGGCCGCAGTTACATTTGTTGTGGTTGCGCGCGCATCCACTTCTGTCTTAACTTACGGCTGCTTTCAAGCTGTCGTAAGATCGCGAGGCACCGTAATGCCGTTTACGTTTTGTTTATATCGTAAGTCTCTAAGTTGATCTTAAGTGAGGCACCGTAATCCCAGCCTTAGTTGATCTTAAGTGAGGCACCGTAATCACAGCCTTAGACCTTTTCAGGGACAGGTATAGAACACGTGACTTTTACCGAAAAACAACGAAAAAAGCTGTAGGATACACAAACAGAAAAAGCATTAATAAAGGTAGCAATATCTGTCCTACAGCAGCAGCAAAAACCTGTTCGTGACGTCACCTAGCACAGCTCTATAGGTTCATATTTTTCATTTATTTGTAAAATGAAAATTTTAATTAATAAAGATGGGGAAATTATAATTGACTTATATAAATATATATGTATCGAAAATAATTCGTACAAAATAAATCTGAAGTATTTTACGCATGCATTTACCTGCTAATAAGCTAATATCTTTTTCATTAGCCCCGATACTGTACGAGGCTAATGAAAAAGACATTCATCATATATTTTTTTAGAGACCGCTAGAGTGACGTCATGCACTTTTACAGCGGCCTGAAAAAAAAGAAACGCGTTAAGCGCCGCCTTTCCGATAGCCGCGCAGTATAATAGAGTAGTTCACATCACGTGATTTTTAGGAGCCTTATGTAGAACAACGAAAAAAGCTGTAGGACACACAAATAGCAAACGCATTGATAAAGGTAGCGATACCTGTCCTACAGCAGCCGCAAAAACCTGTTAGTGCGTCACCTTGCACAGCTCTATACTGTCCATTCCAACGGAGCTTACCCACGGATGGCAACAGCCATGCCTCTGCGGGTATAAGGAAAGGGCATTTTACAAACCTTAGAGTTTCCTCGTGAAGGAAGGTGGCTCCAAGGATTTTCCCAGATTTTTCTGGATGTAACTTAAAATACGAGTGTTTTTCGAAACACGGTTTTCTTATCACGTTTAGAATTCTTTTATATTATGGAAACTATTTTATAGAAAACTACGTTATACCTTTTGCAGGAAACTGCGTTTTTAACAAGAAGTCGAATATTTAAATAGTTGCCGAATATCCCGGCAAATATGGCGGCATTTCTATGGAGCCCACGTGTTTGTCGGATCACTCTCGTCACTTTTTTGTGGTTTTGATGAGTTATTTTTGAAGACATGTATTTCGTGATTGAAAACTGTATTATTTTCTCTTCGTGTGCTGTCAAGCTCGTCAGCGTGTCTTTAAATTATATCTATAACTCTCGTCCTTGGACCTGGATTTTCGTGACATAAGCTGTACTCGATGACATAGCAAAAGTCACAGTATCAAGAAACCAAACCAAATCAAACAAACCTTAGAGGAGGAATTGAATAGAGAGCGAATCCCATTGTTCTCATCTGTCGAACCCTGATGCACTCATGTCGGAGATTTCATCGCCAAAAGGGTGTCATTTTTTGGCGGTGATCCCTTTCTTGGCAATTTTCCGTTTTCATTCTCGTGATAGAAAAACCGCTCCAAAACGGACGCAGACGAAATAGGTCTTGGTGGGATGTGGAAAAAACCGGTTTGGCGCGCATTCTACCCACCATCACGTGATGGTGGGGAGCATGATATGTGCCTCAAGAAAAGGTTGCCATTTCTTCGTCCAGTTATATTAGAAGTCTATGTTACAAACAAACATTTCCGTCAACCAATCTACTACTACTTTTTTATCTTAGCGATCATTGCAGGAATCACACTTGGCGACGTAGGCCAATCATATCATAGATCTGTTAAATGAATCTGTTAAAGACCAATCAAATTCCCAGAGTTCATGTGTATAGTAGGAATAATAATGAATGAACAGGTTTTTCTTGCTGACCAACAGTAATTCGACCAACAGTGACGTTAGCTGCCCTTTCCTTATATACCATCGGAAAGGAACTGTTTATTTGAGGGAGGGGAAGCAGTGTTAAAATACTCTTCACTTTACGCCTATTGGTGTTTTTCTTCTGTATACCCGCGGCTAACGTCACATGGATAAAGTTAAAGTCAACGAGCGATTATTTCTCCTACTGGCTGGACAACCTGATTGGCTGAATTTTCTCCCTCTGAAACTTGGCGACGTTTTGCTCAAGAAAAAGATTTTTCCATCAGCTGGATAAGAAAAGGAACCACAGCCGGTTGTATTCTGTCGTCGGCGTGCTGAAATGAATACGCGTTTCTTTACAAGAGTTGTGCGATAGCCTTTTTCAAATGCAATTTGTTTAAAATAATAAATATTAGGAAGTTCACAAATAACTTAGTTTTTCAATGTTTTAATAAATTAAATAAATGAGGAGCGAGGGATGTTATTCAGTTAACTGATTCCAGCATAATAAATGATTTGAAAATAAATAAATAAAAAGAATATAAATCAAAACAAGTATACTAACTATCAAACTAATATCTCACTGGGAAGTAAATTGAACTAAATTTATAAAATTTGCATATCCCAAATGAAAATTTAAGTTGATCGTAATTTAGTACTTTTTTGTTATTAATTTACTGAATATAGTTATTAAGTTACTTAATTTTCTTTTTGTTATGGATATGGGGAGAGGGGGGGCGGAGGGGGCATAATAGTATAATAATCAACTGAAGAAAAATATTTTTTATTGTTGAATTAACTATCCAAGCCATTAACCTGAAATCTGATATTCTTTCCAGCACGTATGTATTTTATATTTAGGGTCAAAATATTACTTATATCTATAATTTCAAACAAGAGTGAATTAGCAAAATATATAGCAACTCAAAAAATACTTCCAAAAATTTTATCAATATTAATGTATAAAAATGAGTAATAATACGATGGTTATAAAAATGTAAGTTAGAAGCAGAAAATCATTACAGAAATAAAAGTTACCATTCAAATGCATGTCAAAAATACATTTCTTACCATGAGTATCAATATTAAAATACTTTCTTGACTATCCAAGAACTAGCTCATAAATTAAAAAGTTGAATTTACAAGAAAAATTAATCGCGGGTTAGTAATTTTTGTTTTTAGTTTAAAATTTGCACAATTTAAAAATCGTAAAAATCTGTACAAATTCATAACCCACTGCTTGCAATGATTTGTGTAGGAGGACGGGGAGGGGAGGGGGTATGTGATAAAACCTCTCTCTGAAAAATTGATATGCATACAAAATCAATTACATTAACTGTTACATTAAAACATGATGGGGCAAAATAAATTAAAGAAAAGCACTAATAAACAAAAAATCTTCAGCTTTAAACAACTGTTTTAAGGTCTCATAACAGGACATCCTATAACCAATACAAAATGAGGAACAATAGCAGCGTAGAAAAGTACAATTGTTACTGCCATTCAGTTTTTCACATTGTGTTTTTTATTTGGCTCTGGAGATTGAAAAAGGAACTCCTTTTATGAAGCCTTCAAATAACTGGATTACAAAACATGCTGCCTTGTTTTAGTTGATTGCACTTTTAATTGCGTCATTTGCAATGTGTGAAGTATTTACTAAAATGTACTTTATATCCATGAAAAACAACAATAATGTTTACTCATAAAACTTAATTTTTTATAAGTGTTTAAAACGAGTGCCTATTATTAGAATGTTTATAGTAATGGATGCCCTATGTATGGCTATGACTAAAAGTGTAATTTCAGTTAATGGTTATAGAACATTTAAAAAAATCAGCTCCAACTGAAAAGCTATGTGATTACATTTAATTTTTAAGCTACAGTTAACAGAATGTAACTAGAAAATTTAAAAAAAAATAATTGTTCTTATTTGTAAAATTAAACTGAATATTTTCCTCATGACACTGCCTTAGATGTTTTATAATCTAGGTTTTTATTAGCAATCTCAATCAAAGCAGTCAGATAATAATCTTCAAGAGTGTATGAAAGGGAAGGGCTCATGGGGCTCCCATTCAAATGAAGACTAAATCACTTGAGTAATTAAAAATCTCTTGTTTTTTTGCTTTGATTATTTATTCGTTTTTGATGAAACATCTCCGTACATAAAAGATATACATATATGATTGCATTTATAAATGGTAAATCTGCAGATCATTGCCGTCAAATGTCAGACCTACATTTTTATTTTTAATACTTTTTTTATTTAGTATTGCAAACGTTCATCCCGCAGTTTCATTTCTTTCATATTAGTATTACTAATTATTATAAGTAATATTTCAGGTAATTTAAGTCTTACGTGAAGTACAACTAGTGGTGCTGATATCACAGTACTTTTTTGGAGGGGGGGGGGGATTTTTTCTTTTTTTTAACACTTTAAAACATAGTTGAAAAGTGTTTATGAATTCCGTTTGTCTGTCTGCACTCGTGTAAATATCCCCAGATTATCATGAAATTGATATATGTTACTGGGGTTTACTATGACAAGTTCACTATTGAAAAAGAAGTATGTAGTATTTACGTTTCATTTACAAGGTACATCCAAAAGAATTACATTACAGTCTATGGGGGGGGGGGGAATTTTTTACGGTGTAT
Organism: Maratus speciosus; assembly: GCA_963932465.1. Classification (NCBI taxonomy): domain Eukaryota; kingdom Metazoa; phylum Arthropoda; class Arachnida; order Araneae; family Salticidae; genus Maratus; species Maratus speciosus. The sequence goes on from OZ010787.1 coordinate 326,958,076, forward strand.
TTAAATGATCTATAATTTATGTATAAGGAAAGGGCAGCTGACGTCACTGTTGGTCGAATCACTGTTGGTCAGCAAGTGAAACTTGTTCATTCATTATTACTCCTACTATACACATGAACTTCGGGAATTTGATTGGTCTTTAACAGATTGATTTAACAGATCTACGATATGATTGGCCTACGTCGCCAAGTGTGATTCCTGCAATGATCGCTAAGATAAAAATGCAGTAGTAGATTGGTTGACGGAAGTGTTTATTTGTAAACATGCCCTTTCCTTATATCACTGAGACGTACTGCAAGGCATTTACTGTAAAACCACATGTACATATAATTTATCGTTCATTTACAGGGACACACAAAAGAATTTGGTTACAATATGAAGAATAAATGCTGGAAGTGCGCTTTCAGTTGTAGTATGTATTTAAAAAATTAACTTTTTCTTTAACATTACTTCACGTGTATAAATTCGATATATCATATACAGGGCAACACAAAAGTTCTCTTTTCCATTTATTGACAGAAATTGCTAAATGAGAATTTTCAAATGCATTTAATTGAACTAACTATTTAGCATACTTTGCATTCATACAAATTTATAGATCATATATAGGGTTGCCAAAAAAATCGATATTTTTCTGACAATTAATGGTAACTGCAGAAAATTGGTTTTCAAATGCATTATGCATTTTCTAAATTGTTTTTTAGACATCTTTTACATTAATAAACTACATTTTTGTTCCAGTATTATGAATGTGTTAGAAAGTGTTTATAATTGATGCTGAACGCATGTTTTTTCTTTGTTCTTTAATCAACAGAGGTATGATCCTTCACCCCCCCCCCCTTCTCGGGTAGCGTCTCATTAATTTGATAACTGTAATTCTCTTGAATTCAGAATTATAAATCTTCTATCTCAAATAATTATCTCGCGATACTTTCATTACCAATTGAATGAAAAAATTTTCTCATAAAATTTTTAATAATTATTGCTAATCCTAATTGTTCAATTTATTTAAAAATGCCTACCTGAGTCTCAAAATGATTTTATTGATTCCATGTATCAATAACTAAAACTTCTGATTAATATGGGAGAAATATTCGCTCGTGTAACGTCAACTGTTGAAGCGGACATGTTTACAAAACAAGGAGGAGTCCGAAGCTAACGAAAAAGACAGGCTACCGCGGTGCATTCCACGTATATTTTTTTACAGACCACTGGAGCCACGTGATACTCAAATGCACCAATGTAGGTGTCAGGGCTGTAGCTAGAAGTGACTAATGGGGGGAGGACCCAAGAAAATATATGGGAGGCTCACAAATTTTTCCTCTTTCTGATACATGTTTGCACAAACACACACACACACAGATGTATATGATCAAAATATTATAAAGAAAGATAAATTAGTGCATATTCATATTGTAGGCACTATGTTTCTCATAAAACTTTTTATAACTTCATTTTATGCTAAGAAAAGAAAAGACTACAGAATTAAAATATCCAGTGACCTCTACAATGTTTACACCATCTGGTTTTCTGTCTAGTTTTACTTCTAGCGTATGCAATTTTTTTATAGTTGTTATAGACAATTCTTTTAACATGTAAATGTTCATTCCATTGTTGTTCTAACAAACGAGCAAGGGATTCACCTTCATATATCTCAGCTGTGGTGCCTTTTCTCAAAAGTTGTACAAAATGGAACATGATTAAAAAAAAAGTTTGGTTTCACTTACATCATTTATTAGGTAGATTTCCTACGAAATACTACCTATTACATTCTCCCCTATGTTGGAATTTCTGAAAATTTTTTGCAGATCTACACCGATCATGACCCCTAGAACCCAAAACACGCTCAGTAAAAAACTTTATATATATATATATATATATATATATATATATATATATAATATATATATATATATCTTTCTATATATAAAAAAAAGTAATGGTTTGGAAATGGACCAATGAAAATCTGCGTAGATACCGCGAAACGTATCTGATTGGTCAGAGCTTTCTGACTTTTCTTAGGGGAAATTAGCATGAAAGTAGAGAATTTAGATAGAATGGGCGGTATTAGCGGGGTTACCAAGTGGAAGGGGCCCGGATCTGTCGCCAAGTTTGGCGCCAACTTGGCGATATAGCGCCAAATTTGGTGGCCAAAATTAGCTGCCAAAAGTGGCGCCAACTTGGCGCTATTTCCAGTATTTCGCCAAATTTCCATAGACTCCCATTGAAATCTAATAGCGTTTACTCGCTTGCAAAAAATCATCAAATTGAGATATTGCAATGCAACAAAATTAATATTAGCTTATGAATAGAGATTAATTGAACTATTTACATTATTTTTAAGCACAAACACTAACTATTTACAATATTCGTAACACTATATATACAACTTGTACTGTTAGTTATCTTGTCGACCAAATTACAGTCGCAAATTCACATACATTAAACGAGCAAGGGATTTTCCCGATTATGAATTATATCGTAAACGACTGGGAAGATTTTCACGAGACTTTCCCCCTATACTAAATCGAGCACGAGAAAAAGATCTAGCTAGGTTTCGAATACAAGAAAATTCGTTTTTACAGGGTAAAACAAACTCAGCGCTGAAAATGTTTTTTGTTATAAATAGAAAAATACTCAAATGATTTACACGAAACGTGTTGCCTACACTAATTCGAGCACGAGAAATCCATCTAGCTAGGTTTTAAAGTCGGGAAAGGTCATTTTGATCGATTAAAACAAACTCAGCACTAAGAATGCTGCTATATATCGAAAACGGCTCTAGCGATTTTCACAAAAATTGATGACTACACTAATTCGAGCTCAAAAAATCGATCTAGCTAGTAGGGTGGGTCGAAAAAACCGAAATATTTATAATCGAAATGTAATAGAGCGGAAAAGTTGCCTTTTGTAATAAAGAATAAATTCGTAAAATATTACACCTATCGGTTAATATCTTTTACCGCCGCAACGGGGCCAAAATTTCCAAAAATCGCAAAAAACATGTTTTTTTCAGTATTTTTTTTTTTAATTATACAAACGTACTAATACAATTTCTAATAGGACGCGATAGCTACATGAAGATATAAGAAATGTCCTGGTAAATGTTCATTATGATAAAGTAATATCTTTTACTGCCGAAAAAGGACCATATTTTTTAAAAAAATTGTAAAAATTTCAAATTTTTATTATTTTTTTAATTTTTATAATTTCTATAATATCTAGAAATAAATAAATTTATTTCATATCTATTAATATTGTCGTAAATTTTGTTAACTATTTGTTATAGACTGGGAAAAAAAATGGTAATCATTCATTATTTTTGAAGATCGCTTTATGTACTACTGTTTTACTGCATATCAGCAGTTCATATACCACAAATCACAAAAATGATATAAAATGAACAAAATATTTTAGTATTTTATTAATTAAAATACAGAAATGTTTAACCGAAAAAGATTAAATAAACATAAAATGAAGAAGTATTTAAAATAATTGAATTTTATAATATGACATTCTTTCAAATAAAGCCATTGTTCCTCGAGAGGCCAAAATTTATCATATGTGATCCTCCGTCTGTTCTGGTCCACAAACTTTACCAGCACTATAATTTCACGCATCTTTCTATTGATTGAGTGGGAAAGGAAAATTATAATAGCTGGTATGTTTAATCGAACATTCTAAATTCACCAGCGTCGTTAGATCGTCAGTTCATAGACAAACCGTAATAGGTGGTTTCGTTAGTTTACAGTTCTGCCACTCGACTAAATCCATACAATTTTAAGCTTCAAAGTTCAATTCTGAAATGACGAAGTGACGAAAGACACTATTCGTGCCCACAGAACTTCGTGCTTTGGCAATTTTCTTTATGGCTGGGGTTCTGATGTCCTCTCCTTCATATGCTATCATTCCAATGAGGCTATTTTCATGATTTGCGAAACAGGCATTTCGTGAAATTACAGGAACTATAATATTTTGTAGATGATATGGCAAGTAACGAGGGTTACTAATTATAGCCCACAAAATCTGAAAAACATGATGGATTCATTTTAATTGTGAACCAATTGATGCAGTACACTTTCAGAATGTACTCATTGAGTACATCCTGATCAGCCGATTGCCAAAATTAAAAATTGCCAAAGCACGAAGTTCTGTGGACACGAATAGCGCCATCCGTCATTTCGTCATTCCAGACTTGAACTTAAAGCTTAAAATTGTATGGCTTTAGTCGAAAGGTAAAACTGTAAACTAACGAAACCACCTGTTACGGTTTGTCTATCAATTGACGATCTAACAACGCTGGTGAGTTTAGAATGTTCGATTAAAGATGCTATTATAACTTTCCTTGTACCACTCAATCAGTAGAAAGATGCGTGAAATTAGTCGCTGAAGTGCTGGTAAAGTTTGTGGACCAGAACAGAGGGAGGATCACATATGATCAATTTCAGCCTCTCGAGGAACAATGGCTTTATTTGAAAGCAAGTCATATTATAAAATTCATTTACTTTAAATACTTCTTCATTTTAAGTTTATTTAATCCGTTTCGGTTAAACATTTCTGTATTTTAATTAATAAAATACTAAAATATTTTGTTCATTTTATATCATTTTTGTAATTTGTGGTATATGAACTGCTGATATGCAGTAAAACAGCAGTAGATGAAGCGATCGTAAAGAACAATGAATGATTACCTTTTTTATTTTCCAGTCTATGACAAATAGTTAACAAAATTTATGGCATATTAATAGATATAAAGTAAATTTATTTACTTCTAGGCATATTATTAAAATTATAAAAATACAGAAAAAATGAAAATTTGAAAATTTTTACAATTCGTTTTTTAAATATGGTCCGTTTGCGGCAGTAAAAGATATTATTTTATCATAATGAACATTTGCCGTGACATTTCTTATATCTTCATGTAGCCATAGCGTCCCATTAGAAATTGTATTCGTATTTTTGGATAATTAAAAAAAAATATTGAAAAAAAAACAAGTTTTTTTGCGATTTTTTGAAACTTTGGCCCTCTTGCGGCGGTAAAAGATATTATCCGATCGATATAATATTTCCCGAATTTATTCTTTATTACAAAATGCAACTTTTCCGCTCTATTACATTTCGATTGTAAATATTTCGGTTTTTTCGACCCACCCTACTAGCTAGGTCACTAATTCTAGAAAACTCGTTTTCTGTGTTTAAAACTCGACGTGGTCATTACTCGAAAAGATGGTCAATCGAAAAAATTTCCGAGTATTTTTATGAAATATGATTTATTTGATTATTAGAAAAATATCTAACCAAGTCTTGATATCAGGAAAAATTAATTTTGCTCGGTTTAAATTTTCTTTTCTATTTTTGTAATCGAAATTCTTGCCTAAATGGTCTGATGCTAGCTAACCGTAATTTATCATAAACACAATAAAAACTCTCTATAATACGGCACTTACGGCTTATCTTCTATACTAAATCGAGCACTAAACAACAGCCTATATGTAAGTAAAAAATATGGTACAATGTCTTTTAACTGGCCAGAAAAAATAAAATTAATTGATTTTACCAACTGTTAATTTCGTGAACTTGATTATTTTCAGAAACATTGGTACTTTTCGGTTAGCCGGGCGCCAGTGTTTTATATACACACATATACTATGTATATATATATGTATATACATATATATTTATACACATATATATGTGTATACATATATATATGTATAGATGTGTATGTGTGTGTATATATATGTATACATATACATATATATGTGTATGTATAACACTGGAGCCCGGCTAATCGAAAAGTACCGAAACATTTTGTAAATTTACTAATATTTCTTGATATAAACTGTACTTATACTTTTGTTGTGTTTAAAACCACTACCATATTATTAAAAGCATCCCTATATTTGTAGTTTAGTGCAATGGCGATATACCTTGGTGCAAAATTAGCAGCAATTGTAGAAGCAAGACAATGTTTCTGTCAAATTTACCTAATTGCTCCCGAAAAAGTTAATTTTTTCCGCCAACATTTGACTTGGGCAACGATTGTTGAAGAATAATCATTTAGATTTTTATAAAACATTGAGAATATCACTTAGGATATGTCTGACTATCACATTCATATAAAAACGTTAGATTTTTTTATTTAGCAATCCAAATTTGTTGCTGTATAGAAAGGTTTCTTATTTTTATTAAAATCTGTTTTTACGTACTCCAGTGAAAGCTTTGGAATTCAAAATCTAAGTTCTACCCCGCCCCTACTTCCCTCCTGGAATATTTTACGTTATTTAAAGTGTATTTTTGTGTTTAAATGGCGTAATAATTAAAAGAAAACAAGCACTTTTATATTTGAAACTTAAATATGCCAGCACTTTTGCACCACTATGGCATCATTTTTACTGGCTTTCCGAACGAGCTTGCTTACATTCCGAACGAGCTCAGACTATACGAGCCATAGATGTAAATATATCGTTCAAAACTTATTGATTTTTTGCGTATAGTAACTCATTTTTGTATGTTTCTTGTGAAATATAAGCAAAAGTTGGGTACTTTTCCACTATTTTCCAAATTTACGATAATATCGTCAATTTTACGCACAATTGCATGTTCGCAGCGTCACATTCACTTGACGTTAGATGCGTTACACGTGTTTGCTATGTCATTGATTTTCAATTCCACACTTATCTGTATTTTTAATGATATTTTACTGATTTATTTATTATTTCGTTACTTCAGGGACTACTTCGCTCGCGCGGAAATACCCGTTCGCTTATGTTAATCCTATGGGAGATATTTTCAAAAATATATAATGTGCACTTCAATATTTTTATTTTTTTATCTCTACAATTGCCGTTTTTTATTTTTTTATTTTGGTAGCAGGGTTTTTTTTTTATGTTGGCAGTTTCCCTTACAAAACCGATCACGAAAAAGAAAGCATCTTTATAAAAAACAAATCCTGAAACAAAATTGAAAAAGTACAGAAAGTTCTTTGTCATCTAGTGCCAAAAAAAAAGTGGGTGCTTTTCGAACCAAAATGTACCAAAAAAACACTCATAAATATTGAAATGCAAACGAGATATTAAAACAAATATATACCACAGGACTAAAGTAAGCCGGCGAATATTTTTGCGTGAGCGTAGTATCCCCTTTAACTAACAATTGGTTGGTTGTATTTATGTCGGCCAATTATCAGCACGTGGGATATAGGCCCGAAGGGGGGGAGCGCCTTCCGTGGAGGTCTTTCTAAGGGAACCTAACCCGTATTAACGCTTGGAGAACCAAGGTTCGAAGAAAACCACGAAAACTCCGAACGATTGGGCCGACGGGCGCGATTGGGATCGAACCCAGTACGTCCCGTCTACCAGCTTCGAGAGCAGAACCTCTCGGCCACTGGTGAGGCAAACTAACAATTGCGTTTATAAACGGTCACGACATAATTTTAAAAGCGGTAAAAGGATTGAAAAAATTTAGTGATGCATAGTTACATAGATTAGATCAGTTTCCACTGACGTCACAAACATTCACACGTCGAGAGGGATAATTATGAAAAATCCTTCTATATATAAAAAAAAGTTTTGATTTGGAAATGGACCAATGAAAATCTGCGTAGATATTCCCGGCAGATCGGCATCTAATTTGAATGCTTAAGCATGGCCTTTCTTCGTTAATATTAAAAAAACTGTTGCATACAAAAATATGAAAATCGGTAGTATTATAGAGAAATGTTTGATAAACACGCTGATGCAGAAAGTTTTCAAATCGAAGAATTATTTTAAGAGATATTTAATGCCAAAGTTGGACAAAATCGTTCCATCAAAAAAGTTTTATAGGAGCAAAAACTGTACATAGGAATTTAATGATTTTTATATCATTTTATGCGTCAGAATTTCCCGGTGTGCAGACTACATTTAGTTTTTTAATTTGACTCATATTTTGAGTTTTTATTTCTATTTTAAATTCAAATTTTCAGCATTTCGAGAGATATTTTTTACATATTTTAGAAAATTGTATTAATTTAAACTGTTGCCAACTGTATAAACAGCGCAAACAATAATGTTTGCATCAATTTAAAAATTTATTTTACACGTGACTATTATAAACAGAAAATATAAAAAGCAGGAACTCATTGAAAATTACGTCATAAAAACTATATTTACACGTGAATTTTAAACGAGAAAGAATATTGTAAAATAATAAATTCATTAACATGCGTTAGAAGTCTTCAATAGGAGAATTTACGTCACATTTATGTCATTATTACACTTATTACGTAAAATGAACAAAAAATAATATTGCAAAACAGTTTAAATTTAAAAATTGCGCGAAACATTTATTTGATATTTTAAGATGATCATAATATTTCATTTCTAACAAAAGTATTTTTACGTGAATATTAAAAAGAGAAAGAAAAGTTTGGTGAAAATTACGTCAGATTATAATTGTCAGATTCAAATTATAATTCAATTGTCCAAAATCTTTTTAAAGCCGATCAAATTAGCGTGCTGTTAGAGACTGCGGTGTCTGAACGGGGGTTGACGAGCGTAGCTCGTAGGGGGAAGAGCCCCCTGGTATATATATATATATATATATATATATATATATATATATATATATATAACTTTCGTCTGGACACGATAGCTTCCACAATTATGCACAAAACTTTTCCAAACTGATACATAAAATCTAGGGGCATAAAATCTCGGTCAAGTTCGTTAATGGGCAAAATCGGACCAAGGGGATGGAAATAGGGAGGGGTTTTGTGAAAACCGAAAAAACTCCATAACTTCTTAATTTTTGTACATATCAAATCAGTTTAAAGTTTTTGTTACTTCTAAAAATAGGGCCAAAAATTTATATATCACAGATTTTTGATAAAATTAAAAATGGGCTCAAGGGGCGCAAAAATAGAGTTTTTGGGAGAAAAAAAATTCATAACTTCGTCAATTCTAAAGATATCAAATCCAATTAATTTTATTATAAATATCCTTAATATTATCTACAACTTTTATATTCACAAGTTTTTGATAGGACCAATTCGTACCGCAAAATACATTAAAAACTAAAAGGGGGGGGGGGGTGAAAAAAAAATTCCATAACTCCGCCAATTCACAAGATATAAAATCCCCATGAATTTATCATATATCTTCTTAATATTATCTACAACATTTACATAGACAAGTTTTTGATAGGACTAATTCTTACAGTAAAAACAAATTAAAAATACATAGCTGTTGAAAAAAAATCATGTTATTAAGGGTGTATTCAAATCCAAACTGCTTATTTTCTTACTCATTTTTAAATTCATTTTTACTCTCATACGCATCCAATTGGTAGATTCTCTTATTCAGAAACTATATAATGTACCATAATGATCGATTCAAAGTGGGCATTTTGAACAGAATTTCCCGAAGCGATTGTGTTAGAAACGAAAAATATTGTCCTACTGAGAAAATAATTGTTTATAAATCAAGTTTCAATTAATTGAACGAAAAATAAAAACACAGGTCGCTTATAAATCTCTTCAAAAATCACGTCAGCAAGTTTAATATTTTTTCTATTAAAAATGAATCTGAAAATGTGCCAGAAAATTTCGAGTTGTTGATCATGGAAAATTATTATTTTTTTTTAATACCGCCTTAACATGATTCTGATAAAACCAGCTATTATAAAAAAATGAAATAAAAACTTGTTAAAAGCGACCGGATAAAATTGTTAAAGTGGGTTTATCTCTAATTATGATTTAGTTTTTGTTGGTGAAATTAGTATACTTAACTTTGAAATCTACCTCCGCCTGTAGGCCAGTCTGGCAGGGATTTTTGCCTTTATGATTACTAAATGAAGCCTGTGGTTGCTCCAATTACGTATGAGATGTTCAAGATCTTTCTTCAATATTGCTTGGACACCCCCTTTTCCAACGCTCATGATTAAAGCGCCATCATAACATTGACTCAAAATTTTAGAATTATGTAAATTGCAATCATGAAGGACCTTTAAAGTTAAATCAGCAAATATTTTTCCATCCAAGTCAGAACAAGTTTTTACTGAGATAATTGATTACTTTACTTTCCCGTTCTTCAAATATCTTGCTCCTAATGCAACATTTTCTCTGTTGTTTTTATCATGTGTTCAGTCTTCCAAAATCTAAAACCAGGGAACATCAGCATTGTTAATATCATTTGATATATCTTCTGGCACTATTTCAGCAAGGATTTGCATTACATCATATTTATTTCCAAGTAATATGCACTTTGCATTAACTGGCACAGCCTTTACACATTCTGCAAGCTTCATGTCCTATTTGACTGTGTATTTAAATAAATTTTGAAATAAACTAATTTTCTCATGCTCGTTTTATAAGTACCACTGATTCAAGTTCATTTAGAACAAAAAATTACACGATTTTAATTATCGCTTGAGCATAATTTTTTTTTCAATAGTATCATTACACAACAAAGATGATACACGTAAATTTATCTTTTCACGTTTTTCATTTTCTGTCCACGTACTCATCAATATAATATCACTCTGTGACAAAACATGCTTTTGGAAAATCCTTGTCTTCATTTAATGCTTCTTTCTATTGTAGACAACCTGTTGAAATGAATGTATTTTCTTTTGTTGTTCAGGAGGGATAAAACAGTCGGCAAGGGCAAAATACAGGACCTCTGCTCTTTGAATACTACAACCATTTAAATCTATTAAACCAATCTGGCTGGAAACTTCCCTTATCAGAATTTTTGGATATAATAATTTTGCACGATTCAAATTTCTCCGAACCTTTGATAAGTCTAGTTATAGGTCTGAGCCTAGTTATAGTTGATTCTAGCAACTAGCAGTTGTAGACAACTGAACAACTTCATATGTACACATAGGATACGTGCGTGTTGAAACACTTATTTGCAGTTTTTATACAAATACTGCAGTTTAGTATTTATACAAAACTGCAAAAGGCCCCAAAACTATGTTTGAATTTTAGACAATCATTTGAATTTTTGAAACAAAGTTTCATTAGGTGTCCTTGTAATCTTTCCCAGGGTGGAGGGGGGGGGGGGGCTCAGAATTTTTTAGGGGGGCTGGGCCTCCCCTTACACCCCTCTAGATACGGCCCTGGCAGGTGTACGAAAGGAGCATCACGACACTCTAACGGTCTGTAAAAAAAAGACTCACGGGATGCACCGTGGATACAGCATCTAGAAAATATAGTGTGGAAATAGGCTATCGCAGTAATACTTAAAAAAGTGCTAAAATATTGGATCCCTTAAATGTTAAACGATGTTGAAATCCAATGAGTCGATCACAGCGACACTTTCAGGATATTTTCTAAACCACCAAGACGAATGGAGGATATTCCATCTACTTTTTGATCACGTGGTCAAGTTAAAAACTTCTTGCGCAAAGAAGGGAAGCCTCCGGAGACGTGAAAAACCCTCGCCAGCTAGTGAAACAGTTCATGCGGAAAGCAGTAGTAGCCTCCCTTTTTATCAGTTAGAAGTTCTTTGGGTAAATTACCGGTATCACGTGACTTTTTTTCAGCCTCGAACACAGATTTGGAATAAAGTCAATTGGTCTAGACGCTGTAATAATACGATGTTTAGTTTGAAATTTGAAAATATATCGCAGATGTCGCTGCGATCGGCTCCCTGGATTTCAGCATCTTTGCACATTTACGGGATACAACTTTTTAGCACTGTTTGGATAGCAGATTTCCGCACTATATATTCTAGACGCTGTACTGCGGCAGTCTTTCTTTTTCGATAGCCTCGGAGGAGTCATAAATGACGCCACTTGAAGCCATTCAGGCGTAAGGCTCCTACAACTCCTATTATAATAGCCCTATGCCGGGGCTAACACAAAAGGCAGGTTTACGCGGTGTGTTACGCGTGTCTCTTTTTTTAGACCGCTTGAGTCACGTGGTGTTCGAAAGCACTAATGCAGGTGCATGAAAAGAGCATCACGTAACTATAGCGACTAGAATACATAGTGTGGAAATCGGCTATCTCTGTAATACTTAAAAAATCGCTAAATTATTATATCCCTTAAATATGCAACGATGCTGCTGCAATATACAGATCGCAGCGACATCTGCAGGATACTTTCTACAACTGCAAGGTATTGCTAGTCTATACAATGTAATACTAGTAATACGAAAATTTCGCAGATGTCGCTTCGATCGACACTTGGCATTTTAGCAGTATCGTCGCACATTTAAGGGATACATTTTTTTAGCACTCTTTGCATAGCATATTTCCACACTAGATATTCTAGACGCTGCAACGTAACTCTAGCTACAGTGCCTAGAATACCTAGTGTGGAAATATGCTATCCAAACAGTGCTAAAAATTTGTATCCCTTAAATGTGCGACGATACTGCTAAAAATTTCAAGTGTCGATCGCAGCGACATCTGCGGGATTTTCGTATTACTAGTATTACATTGTATAGACTAGCAATTTCTTGCAGTTGTAGAACATATCCTGCAGATGTCGCTGCAATCTGCATATTGCAGCAGTATCATTGCACATTTAAGAGATACAATATTTTAGCGCTTTTTTAAGTACTACAGGGATAGCCGATTTCCAGACTATATATTCTATGCGCTATACTCTAGCGTTCTAATGCGAGAGGTACTGTCACGGAGGAAAGAGCTATATGGAGATGAAGAGCTTTGATTTGACTTGATGTTAAAAATGAAACCCTGAAACTGGTTAACATTTAGTCCAAATACTTCCGGTATAGCGACTAGAATACACAGTGTGGAAATCGGCTATCCCTGTAATACTTAAAAAAAGCTGAAATATTGTATCCCTTAAATGTGCAATGATGCTGCTGCAATATGCAGATCGCAGCGACATCTGCAGGATATTTTCTACAACTGCAAGATATTGCTAGTCTATACAATGTAATAGTAATAATACGAAAACCCCGCAGATGTCGCTGCGATCGACACTTGGGAATTTAGCAGTATCGTCGCACATTTAAGGGATACAAATTTTTAGCACTGTTTGGATAGCATATTTCCACACTAGGTAATCTAGACGCTGTACTTCCGGCTCCACAGCGTCTGTGTTCGGCTCGCTTTGAAAACCTCTCGCCATCCAATGAAATTTCAGCCGTTGTCCCACTTGCTTGTATTGTTTGGGTAAAATGAGAACATATAAATTTGAGCAATAACCGCCTTCATATTGCAAACCGTTTTTACGGCATACTGTACAGTACATTTGGGTGAAGCGAAAAAAATATTTTTTTATTATCAAAAACGGGTAGGTGCCAAAAGTTGCTATTATACTAGTATATCAACTGCGTGCAATTTTACCGCTGAACAAAATGGCTTGAGTATGCGCTTTTGGTCCAAAAGTCGAAATTTTGTGTAAAATTCGACATTTTTTCAAAAAAATTATAAAATTCCTATAGAAATGGTTATTATTTAAATGTGTTATATAAACCTTTATTAATAATGACTTAACACATTTAAACAATAAAACGATATCTTTATTCTGTATAACTGGAGCAAAACTGACAAATTTTGGTAAAAATGGTCGTTGGCACTTTGTTGTGTCATTCAACGAATTGTTGTTTAGAATACAGCTCTTACCTTGTTTCTTTCAAAACTACTCAGGACATCTAGCTCGACCACGCTACCATCTGAACACAATGTTTTATCCATACATTGAATTGTGATTTTTTTTATCAAAGACTAGCATAAGTTTTCTATGCATCAACCTAGTCCACCTCTTCTTTGTATCCACAGACTTAGGATGCTGCTGCTGTGATCTCCTTCATGTATTTTTTCTACTGCTTGTGTAAGAACAGGCAAACAATATAATGCAGTACGGATGATAATCATGTAATCTGTTCAGCCGTTTATTACCTACACCAAGATTGCACCCGGTAAATGCATATTGATTAGGAGTTCTGTTACCACAAAATTTTTCCGATCAATTTGATTTATATAATTATCCGCTTCAAAGTTGATTGTCGATATTTCATATTTACGTATGCCATCATTTACTCTCATCTTTCAACTATTATATGCTGAGCAGCTAGCTGTTTAATGTGATGACGATCATCAGAGAGCCTTGAAATCAGAATTTCCTCAGCTTATGCAAAGCAACCATTGTCCTAAATAACATTTTTTAGTACTTGTTTTATGCTGTTTTGTGTGATGTTTAGTAGCCGAGTAATTTCCCATGAGTTTTTAGATCCTTCTTTAGATGTGGATTACATTTGAGGGTAAACCATCCTGAAGCCAAACTTGGATTACATAGTACTTTTTGAGTGAACGTAGAGACCCTGTTGGGCAATGAGTGCTCATTTGAAGGCGAAGAATTCTGTCCGTCGTTGCCATCCATTCTGCGTGGGACATTTTTTAGAATGAACCATTACAATGGATCATATGCCACCTCTAAGTCCAGTTCATTTCCTCTGTATCATTTATTAGACAAGATCGTTGGCAAAAATTAGATTCTAACCCACAGGGATTCGCTAGACCAACAGGAAAATCTTTGTCTACGTGCCATTCCCTTCTTATTTCAATTTTTGAAGCCATATAGACTAATTTTTGAACATTATTTTCTGAAATCGAGAAAAAGGTACTCAACACAGACCAGAAATACGTGTTAGACATTTGCAAAGTTATTTCATCAAGATATTGCTCAGAAGAGCTAGCGAATAACAACCCAAGAAACTTGTCCTACGCAAGGCGGCTCACAAAGGCGAATAAAAATTTTCGCCTTTATATGAGCACTGATTGACCACCAGATTCTGTAGGTTCACTCACAAAGTATGTAATCCAAGTTTATGCAGCAGGATGTTTTACACCAAACGTAATCCACACCTAAAAAAACGGATCTAAAGACTTATGGGAAATTACTCAGCTACTAAACATCACAGAAAAACGGCATAAAACAAATACTAAAAAAAAATTATTTAGAACAATGGTTGCTTTGCACATCGAGAGCAAATTCTTATTGCAATGCTCTCTGACGATCGCCATCACATTAAACAGCGAGCTTCTCAGCATATAAAAAACGCAAGAGGTAGAGTGAATGTTAGCATGATCAAAGATGAAATACCTAAATGTTGTAGAATGTTGTAGTAACAGAACTCCCAATCACTATGCATTAACTGGATGCAACTTTGGTGAAGATAATAGACGGCTAAATAGATTCCATTAATTCCATTGCATTACTCTGCTTGCCTAAGAGTAGTATTAGCAGTAGAAATATATGTGAAGGAGTGTCAAGGCAGCAGCATCCAACGTCTGTGGATATAAAGAAGAGATGGACTAGGTTGATACATGGAAAACTTATGCCAGTCTTTGACAAAAAAAAAACACAATTCAATGTATAAATAAAACATTGTGTTCAGATGGTAGGTTGGTCGAGCTATGCACTGTTGTGACGTGAAATGCAGCGACCTCCACGTGGTACCTCCAAGGTAGTTTTGAAAGCAACTAGGTAAGAGCTGTATTCTAAACAGCAGTTAGTTGTATGACACAACAGAGTGGCAACGCCCTTTTTTACCAAACATTGTCAGATTTGCTACAGCTATACAGAATAAAGATATCGTTTTATCATTTAAATATATTAAATCATTAATAATAAAGGTTTAAAGCACATTTAAATAATAACCACCTCTATTGGAATTTTTAAATTTTTTTGAAAAAAATGTCAAATTTTACCCAAAATTTCGACTTTTGGACCAAAAGCGCTGACTGAAGCCATTTTTTTCAGAGGTAAAATTGCACGCAGTTGATCTACTAGTATAAAGGAAACTTTTGGCACGTACCCGTTTTTGACTTTAAAAAATTAATTTTTTTTCACTCCACCCTACTGTACAAGTACATCTATTATTACTTACAAGGAGATGACCCGAGGTCGGGCGCACAGGATCCAGCGACCAATGATACATGTACAATGATAGCATATAGTTAGTAGATAAACATATCACAAGGATAAAGCGCAATATATAAGGGGGGGGGGGGTCTTAAAAACAACCCCCGAAAACGCCCAATTTTGACGCTTTAGTTCATAATCAAAAATTACATAAAAGATTGGAGTTGTCCCTGACCCGCCTCCGCTTCCATCGTTTGGGAACGCAACGGCTCTTATCATAATGTGAAAACATTCGCAGTCTTTGCCTAATCGAAAATATTTTTCAAGGCAGTCCGCTGCCAAGTTAAGTTCCTCGTTTTGAAATAGAGTTGGAATGAGGTCCAATTCAACAGGCAAAAAGAGTTCGTAGGAGAGGGCTGTTAAATCAGGGATTTTGATACTACAGAACAAACGCATTTCCGGCCACTTGGGTTTCCAGCTGTCTAAGCTAAAATTTTCAAAGGAAGGCCATTAGCCAGGAGAAGACGCCTATAAGAAAGAAACCACAAATCTTTGCCAACAAGGAATTATGTGATTGATATCGTGACCTTTCGTTCGCCTCCAAGTCATTTGTCCGTGACACCAGACGCATTGGATTTCAGGATTGCGGTGATGGCAAGATTGGCAATGTTTTATCTAATGCCTTGATAACAAGGATTGCTTACAGTTGGGACAAACAAATTTGTTTTTATAATTATTAAAAAGCTCATATTACCGAATAAGCGGTCTTTCCAATTTCGGAAGCATGACTTGTAAGTGTCAGTAAAAGGGTAAGGGGTCGGAAGTGAAAAAGTTTACATAACGGCTTTAAAAAAATTATTTTTTATTTTTTTTACGGATGTATATAACTTTCCTCAGAGCCTCTGACTTGAGATTTTGTCAGCTGCCTTCTCCTGTATTAAGATCATTAATAAATGTCCTGTTACACAGCTTGTAAAATTTTTCCATTGTATCATGCCGCAGATACTTTCAGCATGTTATTTTAATCCATTTTCTCCGAAATATGCTTTCACCTGAGCCAATTGACTTCCAGTTTCATGAAACTGTTATTATACTCTATCGTTCTATCGCTGAAGCCTTTTTAAAGCGTCTCTCTGGTGAGTTATTATTGTTCAGCTAGTCGATTTTCCTACGTAAGGCTTGCTCCAAGTCCTCGAGCTCCTATGCCACGAGTTCGAAAGACTCGTGCATCTTTCTTCCAGTGAATACCCGGATTCTGGCTTCAGGTTTCTTGTATTTGAATTCCATGATATGGTGTGCAAAATGTAAAGGGTACGTAACCCTGTATTCTGTCCCACAACATCGTAAAAAGTAGCCCAGGATGACTGTGTCAAGTTTCGGGAAAAATTACACCGGAATGCAGGGTTGACAATGGTGATGTTCCCTTGGAAGTAATGGAGAAAGAGTTCAGTGTCCAAAGAAGTGATGAGGAGTTGAAAACGGAAAACTTGTGAAAAAATTTATACGGTTCAAAGTCTATTCGATACAGCATGGTTGACATAAAATCTTTGTACAAAATTAGTAAATATTATAATTATCATCATGCTACTATTAAAAATACACATTATAGACCAGGAGGCGGCTGCGCAGGCCATTACCTCATTGAGTTGATGGTTGAAATTCCAAGATTATACAGAACTCGATTAGCATATTAAAATGCAATTGGTCTGCCAAGTCATATCTTGGTGGAACTACCTGAAAACCCGATTTTATTGGTTGGTCTGTACACTGTTAAAAATATCGTGAAAAATTACCTCTGTTTATAAAGGCTATCTATTTTCTGACCAATGAGAACGCTACATAAACGCCTATGAATCGTTCTCATTGGTCAGAAAATAGATAGCCTTTAAAAAGAGAGGTAATTTTTCACGATATTTTTAACAGTGTAGGTTTATCATTATGGTTTTCAAAGCTATGTAAACATGGAGGACCGGGAACAGGAAAACACAATGATAAACCTACCAGTCAACCACTAAAATCGGGTTTTCTGGTGTTTTCTACCAAGATATGACTTGGCAGACCAACTGAATTTTAATATGCGAATCGAGTTTTAAGTAATCCTGGAATTTCTGCCGTAAACTCGGTGAGGTTATGGCTTGTGCAGTCGCCTCCCTGCCAATTATCATAAGCAAGATTATTTTCCGTAATTCAATGACATATTTGATTATTGTTACAGATGAAAGCAGTTTACAAAATCTGAAGTCTGAGGCTCAGAGAAAAATTATATATACCGGGTGTCCCAAAAAGGACTGACTGATTTTAAAATTCAATAGCTTGCAAACGGTGACAGATATTAAAAAAATTCTTGCAGGAGGGTTATGCATAAGGTCAAAAGTTTTATTACAGTGATTTTCAATTTTAGTTCGATTTACAAACAATAGATGGCGCTGTAAGCAATAGTCGCTAAATACAGGCTCGATTTTTGGTCCTTTATCTTGTTCCATGAAGAAAAAGGAGATGGAAATGTATTATCCGGGCCACTAAGTACCAAAATTCGAGCCTGAATTTAGCGACTATTGCTTACAGCGCCATCTATTGTTTGTAAATCGAACTAAAATTGAAAATCACTGTAATAAAACTTTTGACCTTATGCATAACCCTCCTGCAAGAATTTTTTTAATATCTGACACTGTATGCAAGTTATTGAATTTTAAAATCAGTCAGTCCTTTTTGGGACACCCGGTATATATATATATCTTAAATTTTTTTTTAATATAAGCAGATGAATATAACTTTCCTCTGAACTTTATTGCTAATGGAATGGACTTTACACATGAAGGGCAACAGTCATGCCTCTGCGGGGAAAAATCGTCCGAAAAAGACAGTTTATTGGACGAAGGGGAAGAAGTGTTAAAATTTTCTTCCCGCCTATTGTTGTTTTTCTTCTGTTTATCCGCGGCTGATGTCATTTTGGTAAAGTCGAGGCTAACGAAAAAGACAGGCTACCGCGGTGCATACCACGTGTCTCTTTTTACAGACCGCTAGAGTGACGTGATGCTCTTTTCGCACACCTTCATTGGTGCATTCGAGCATCACGTGACTCTGGTGGTCGTAAAAATATACGTGGAATGCACCGCGGTAGCCTGTCTTTCTCGTTAGCCTCGGGTAAAGTCCATTATTTGAATTTGATTTGTTCACAGTATTCTTTAACTTCTTTCGTAAAATAATTTTGAACAATTTCATTGACTATGAATACAAATACACGTGATACCAAATATACAATGTGCGTGATTAAAATCGTCTAATGTAGACTCTGATGAGTCTATCGATATCTTACCCATACCTTCTTTATGTTCTAATGATTGTTCTTCATGATATAAACCTTCTAAATATCCTAAACGTTTTTAGTGATGAGTGATGTCTCACAAAAGGGATGGATTACATGTGGGTCATCACTTTTAATTTTTTTATAACAGTTCTTTGTGGATTTCCTCCGAGTCTTTTTCGTATCACCATTGCTGCTACAGTGGAATTTTAGACCAGACACAGCCATGATAGATTCATGAAAATATGCAAAATAAAAATAGTATTTAATACAAAATTTGTGTAACCAAGTGCTGGGTAATAAGTTTCTCCATCGGATAAATTCATAGACGCTTTTTTAGAAATTACATTTAACTACTTTGGAGTTTTTTTTCATGCCATTTTTTTTAATAAATCATCCAAAGGCAGAATGCTAGTGGTATCCCAGATAGCATGAACATTAGTAGCAAGTTTGGTTTTTACTTATATTATCTTGCCGGGACAAATTTGAATGGAGAAATTAGCAGCAAATCTCCCGCAAGGTATACCATCTCCCACTTACATGAGTAGTTTGTTCTGAAACTGATGGCAAGACTGTCTTTAACTCACGAAAGAGACGAAAGCAAAAAATCCCTCTCTTGAAAGAATAGACAATCAGCCGATACGCAGAAATTGCCGAAATTTTATTAGGTTGGCACCGCTTTTTTAAACGCTATACTTATCAAGAACAAAAAAAGTCTCGAATTGAAAAGTACAAATATTACCCTAACTTGTTTATGGTGGTAAAAACTATGCATGCATCTTAACGGTGCGTATGCATCATTAGACCTGGTCAGGTCTATGGACCCTTTCGAAGGGGTTAAACTTATAGTGTAACAGTTGTAAATAGTTAATGTGGCATGGAAAAATTACTACTTTGCAGTAAGTTTGCAGTTAATTTGCAATAAATTTGATACAGCATGAATATAACTTGCACGACAAGTTAGCTGCAAGTTCAAAGTGTGATGATTTTGGCGTTTGCGTTATCTTGCTGCAGTCTTGTTATGAACTTTCAGTCTTGCCATGCTGAGCTTGCTGCAACTTTGCAGGTTTTCAAAGCAAGACTTCTGCAAATTTTCTGCAAACTAAAACTGCTATGTATGCTATTTCATACATCACGTTTTCCTTTTCTTAGCAGTCGTCGACATATAAATGATAGGATGAAATCCAACAACCACATTGCCAACATGACACCTATCGCATGAATTGCGTAGGACGTCCAAGTTAAAATTTTCCATTTGTACCTTGTTTTGAGTTTTTTTATTTGTTTTAAAAGATGCGTATTTTTTTGTCATGACGGGAATTCGCGTCGCTTCTTTTCCATATTGTACTTCATTCTGGGTGTCTGCTGAGACGGTACTGTAGGCTTTGTGTTTGGTGGAACATGGCACACTACAAATGTATATTTTGTACATTAAAATTCACCCGCAATAACTATGGTAGATATAGTTAATCAGTTGTTTAAGGGGTCTTGTACCTTTTAAACGCGTCGAAAATTAACGAAAACTTCAAAGTTTGAATTAGTCTATCTTCAAAGCCTTTTTATGTATAAACATGAACTTTTGGATATTGATTAAAAAGATTGTGCTTTGTAATGTACTACCATTAGAAATTTATTAACCCTTTACAGAATTTGTGTATTGTTGAAATCAAAATAGTAGTTCTTTTTTTACCCCATAAGTCATTGCGCGCATGATATCTTGAGAAAATATGTATGGATTGGCATGAAATTTGGTAAAGATACTAAAAATATATGTGTGTTTAAAATGACCTACTCTTAGGCTAAAATTATTTCATTAACTATATAAAAAAATATTTTCGTAAAAAACAATAAAAATTTTGCATTTTTAATGAATAAAAATAGTCATAACTAAAAATATTACCATTGTAAGTACTTAAAAGTAGATCATTTTAAACACACATATTTGTTTAGTACATTTACCAAATTTCATGACAATCCATACATACTTTCTCAAGATATCATGCGCGCAATGACTTATGCGGTAAAAAAAGAGCTATTTTGATTTCAACAATACTCAAATTCTGTAAAGGGTTAATAAATTTCTGTTGGTAGTACATTACAAAGCACAATCTGTTTAATCAATATCCAAAATTTCATGCTTATACATAAAAAGGTTTTGAAGATAGACTAATTCAAACTTTGAAGTTTTTCGTTAATTTTCGACGCGTTTAAAAGGTACAAGACCCCTTAAGAAGGTTATAGGGGAGATTGGGGCACATGTGAACAGTTCGCATAAATATAGCTTTTTGTCATAACTGGTTTAATTTCTATCAACAAAATCTACTTAATATAGTAAACAGAACTTTCTTTTACACATGGTAATTTTTTAAAAATAACCTGTATAGTTTCTTCTTACATTTTTTAATAGATTTATAAATAAAAATAATTGTTCACATGTTCCCCATCACCAGGGCATTTGTGAACACACGTGGGGCACACGTGAACACAAGGAAAAAATTTCCTTTGATATGCTTTTTATTCTGTTATTCACTTGTCATCATAATCATTAGTTATATTACCTGTTAAATTCCCCATAAAGAAAAAAAATATATAAATATTTCTCTAGTTTCTGGGTGATACGTTTAAGAAAAAGATTATAAAATGTAAAAATGTAGATTTGGGAGGGAGGCTTAGATGATTCATTAGGTTTTGTTGCAATAAGATAAAAAAATAAAGAAGTAATTTTCAAAAAGAAATTAAAACTTTTAAATTTTGCGCTTAGGGGTTTTTGTTTAAGGGAAATTTTAGGGAGGGGCATTTAGATACTATTTATCGGAAATCAGCCGAAATATGAAAGATTCTCACTTCTGTATTTACCTTATGTACTAAATTAAACATAAAGAAGAGTTTTTTAATGATTTTTAAAAAATCTCGATTATAAGCCCCTTTCCCAAATTTAACTTCTTTTGATTTTGAAATAGGAGGGGAGGGGAGCTTACAATCGGGTTGGTTGTTGGTTGTGTTTATGAGGGCCAATTATCAACACGAGGGATATAGGCCCTAAGGGGGGGAGTGCCCTTCGTGGGGGTCTTTCTAAGGGAACCTAACCCGTATTAACGCTTGGAAATCCAAGGTTCGAAGTAAACCACGAAAATTCCGAACGATTAGGCCGACGGGCGCGATTGAGTTCGAACCCAGCACTTCCCGTCTACCAGAGCTTCGAGAGCACAACCTCTCGGCCACTGGTGGGGCGCTTACAATCCGGATTTTACGGTAGTTAGTTTAAAATTTTTACTTTCTTAAAATATTACTGCTATTTATTTCCATTGCAAGCATGATATACTTAGATGTTTTAGAGATGGAAAGTAAGCCATCATTGCATTGAAATAGGAAAATTTTCAAAGTTGTTTAACGTAATGCTTTCTGTATGAACAATGC
This sequence comes from Maratus speciosus, assembly GCA_963932465.1. NCBI lineage: Eukaryota > Metazoa > Arthropoda > Arachnida > Araneae > Salticidae > Maratus > Maratus speciosus. The sequence continues at coordinate 326,980,625 of OZ010787.1, forward strand.
ATAAAAATATTATTGTAAACCGTATAGTAAAAAAATATATAACACTTTTTGCATTTTAGAAAACATTAAATTTATTTAAATTGCTATTGAATGTAAACGAGCTTGTTGCTCTTTATGTACTTGCTGACAGATGTATTTTTGATTTCAATACAAAATCAACTTTGTATGACGGAAATGTCTTCTATTTCAGGAAAATTATAGATATTATAGCTTACATTATTTATCATGAAGTTAACAGAAAAAAAAAACAGAATCACGGAATGATTATTGGGACCCTTCTGAACTGTTCATATCTGCCCCAACTAGTCTGTTCACAAGTGCTCCACATGTCTGCTAGAGTTAAATTGGTAAATAATTAACATTTCTCAATTTTAGAAGAAAAAAATCTTTATAAAAAGTCTTTATCAGTACTAATAGTATATGTTTACATTATACATTATACATTAAAATTCAAATAAATGAATAAATAAATAAAGTTATTAGTTTATCAAGTTGGAACAGAGATTTTACTTTTGAGATCTATAAACAATGTTTTGGCTACTGAAGACAAACAAAATGTCAAAGAGTTTTAAAAATTTTTTACCGTATATCTACAGTTGCTGTCATCTTTAGTAATTTTTTTCAAATAAAAAAACACATAGCAACTATTGAAAAATTGTGTTGTTTACATGTGCCCCCATCTCCCCTACATATTAAAAAAATTCGAGGATAGCAAATTTAGAATGTCTAAAGCTGACACATGTTCGGTTTACGTGTCTCATTTTTTCTAATGAAACATGTCACTTTGCACATTTTTTCTAATGTCCAGGTTGTTAAGAAATTAGTAACGTTGACATTAGAAAAAATGAGTGAAATGACACTTTTCATTAGAAAGAAAATGTGGCAAAAATCGACAATGTTCTTTCCGTACAATTCTGTCTTCTTTCGAACTCCAGAAAATACCTTCAACCATACAAACAAAATTGAGCAATCAAAAAACAGAAAATGTATAAGCAGTTGAACATCGCAAAAAAAGATGGGCTATCAAAAAATAGAAAAAATGTATAAGAAGTTCAGCATCATAAAAAAATGAGCTATCAAAAAATCGAAAAATATACAAGCAGTTGAGCATCGTATAAAAAGATGGGTTGTCCAAACACTGAAAAATGTATAAGCATTTGGACATCGTAACAAAATGATGGATTATCCAAACATTGAAAAATATATAATCAGTTGAGAATTACGAAAAAAGCGGTTTATTCTAACACAAAAAATGTATGAGCAGTCGAGCATTGTAGCATAATAATAATAATAATTACAACAACAATAATAATAATAAGAATTTGGGAAAATTACGGGTTTTACTTGCAAAATACATAAAAAACCACGAACCTCCCACACAGCACACTTACATCTCTGAGACATCGCAGGTGCGTTGCATTGCGATATTGTGATGTCGCACTGATCGTCTCACAGATGTTCTGTATACCGCTGAATGTCCGTGACCAGCGACGTCGCAGTGTAACGTCTGTAGTACATCGTACAAAAGATCTGTGAGATATCGCACTGCAACATCTATGTGACGTCGCTCTGTAACATATACGAGATAGCTCATTGTGGCATCTATGTGACGCTGCGTTGCAACGTCTTCAGTGCATCGCACATCTATGAGATATCACATTGTGACAACTATGTGATCTTGCCCTGCTAGTGCTGTACTGTAATGAGTAAGCAAACCCAGAAGCCAATTGTCACCACTACTTCTGAATAGCAATATTCACCTAATTTGATAAATTTCTGTCATTAATTAAGGCAAATATTACTATTCGGGAACACTGATGACATTTTTGTTACTGTTTGTACAACATATTGCACAGGCCTGTGAAGAAAAAAATACAAAGGAATTAATAGCTGAACTTCATGAATATTTTAGTGGTAATTAAAATAAAAATGAAAAAATTCTATCACGTCATGTTTTCTTGAAAAATTCAATTTTACTTTGATTTTTATAAACATTCCATAGTCCCCGTTCCTCATGGATCTGATGTGCCAGTGCATTTGCCTCCAATTGAATAGCCAGTCATCTCTTCAGAGTCTAATACTATGTTCGCACTGAGATAGTTGAGTCACTTAACTTTTTTGAAACGGGATACCCGTAATTAGGCTTCACCTGTTCACATTGCTAAAAGTTTTAAGAGACTTAACTTATGTTAAATATGTAAGTACAACTTCTAACTATACATAGTTTATTATTATTTTTATTCTTTGCGGCTTATTAATTAAATAAACGATTCAAAAGATCATTCGAAAAAACTGAATAATTATTTTTAGAACTCAACTCTAATTTTAATAACAGTTTCAAATAAGAAAAAGAGTTCAACAGGTAGATTTCAACTCAACTCATAGTTAAGAGAATATAAAAAGTTAAGTGAGTTTTAGGAACATGCTCAAGTCGAAATTTTGATTCCGGGTACGACCGTCTCAAAAAACTTCAAGTTAAGTGACTCAACTATCTCAGTACGAATATAGTATAAAGACTCGGAACATCCAGAAGTTTAAGGCTCCGATACCGAATATAAGCCCTCTGGAAGTGATTCACCCCAGTCCTTCTCTCAGGTTGAACTTAATGATCTGACTAGTGGTCTGAGTTTTGTCGAAAGAGGCAGCTGAAATGTTGGGCGCCAGATTGAAAGAAAAAAAGAACTTATTGGCCAAAGGAATCTCTTTTTATTGGTACAGGAAGCTAGAAAAGAAATTTGTTAAGTACTTTGAGAAAAAGGAGAACCTGGTCTAATGATCTGATGTTCCCGGATTGATGAGCAATTTTAACCCTTAAATGCCGGGTGTTGCTTTTCGGCAACATACCAAATTTAGGCTCTAAAATACTATTAGAATAATACAGAAGCTATAATGCCTAATGTTGCTAATAAAATACATTCTGAAAATATTATTAAATAGATTTTCAACATCTAGATGGCAACACTAGTGCTGTTTAAGAATAAAGATAGATTTATTTTTTCAATTGTTACTACTTGCTCTTTTTGTTTTGTTTGGAAGCTTGCGAAATACTCTATTTTGTTCTGCAGTGAGCAAGTAAAATTTATTTCTTATTATAGTTCCTAAAATTCTTGTGTGTTTAATATTATAGAATTTTATGAAGAAAAATTATTTTTTCAATTAAAGACCAGTATTGCCGATTAGTAACAAACGGTGTTTTACCCGTAAACCATACTTGAAACAAAATATGATTTTTTTGAGTATTTTTCCCATGATTTATTTAAAAAATGAAAGCCGAAAAACATTATTACAATGATTTTTGAAAAATCAGGCATTTAAGGGTTAATATCATTTATGATAAAGATGAATGGAGGTTGTTTATAGGTTCATCGAAAACGAACCTTAAAGCTGCCCTTCTTCATCAATGAAGCCAGTATGCATCTGTACTAGTTGGACACGCGGTGCATTTAAAAGAACGCTATATAAAACCTTTTTTCTCGTCCTCAACAAAATAAAATATGCCGACCTCGGTCCTCGGTTGGATCGTTTGCGGTGATTTGAAAGATCTCTCCATGCTGCTTTGTCAACAAGGCGGATACATAAAGTACCAATGTTTCATTTGTGAGTGGGACAGCCGTGATAAGACTCAACATTGGGTCAAAAAGGAATGACCGAAAAGACAAAATCTTAAACCAGACACCAAGAATTTGATACGTAACAGCTTAGTTGAGCCAAAAATTGTATTGTTCCAAAATATTGCGATTGTTTCAAATACCAGAGCAAAAGTTTCCAGGTTTATCTGAAGACAAGTTGGAAGAGGAAACCTTTGTTCGTCCAGCTTTCCGCAAGCTTATGAAGGATATAGAATTTGAGACTGGCATGACAACAAAGAAAAAAGGATCTTGTGTTGCCTTCAAAGTTGTCGTCAGTAAATTTCTGTGTAATTACAAGGATCCCGACTATAAACCAATTATAATGAATATGCTGGACAAATGTCAAGTGGTGGTGGTGGTGGAGAATTTTTTAATAGTTTCAGTAAATACTAATTAAAAAACTTAATTTGTTTAACATAAATCAACTTGGAACAGCGACTGCAGCGTCATGCTGTTCAGGATGATACAGACTGTTGTTGCCAATCGACATAGACAAAAGTTAAAGGGAGTTGGCTGTTGCCAGCTTATATTATACATTACAATTCTCCCACACTAATTTAGGAGCACTTACAATAATTAATACTTACCTTATATGTATCTGGATACAATAATGAAAATGTAAAATTACTGAGTTTGGCAATAAAATGCAATACAACAATAAAGTTTGTTATTAGGGAATACTTAAAGGAGGGGGGGGGTGGAGTGTCCTATAATTAATTTACAATGTACACAAGTTTATAAGTCCAATCGCTGTACTGGTTTTCTTGTTCGTGTGGATCGCTTCAGTCCTGGGGAAGCAGTATTCACTAGGTCTGGTGATCCATCCCTGGTCCTCGATTCAGTTGAAGCACTCACTTTAGGGCTACAGATAGCAGTGGTTACAGGGGTATTTGCTGTTTTTATTGCAACACTGGCAATCGATCTGGATGTTTCCTTGTATTCTGAATCGTCACTAAATGTAACAGACAATTTCCTCCGTGGAGTAACATGCATGGCAGGAAACTGTCGCTCAACTCGGCACTGGCGGAGTTGGTCGAAATGTCTTTTAATTATATATCCATCATCTAATTCTATTAAGTAATGGACACGTCCTAGACGTTCGACAACTGTTCCATACTTCCACAGTATTGAGTTAGAGTAATTTCGTGATTGTACTCGAGCACCTAATTTGAATGATTTGTCGAAATTGGGTTGAGATGCGGTGTTTCTCAAGGCTTCAGATGATTCAGGTTTCAAGAGGTCTAGTTTAGTTTTGAGATTCCTCCCATAGAGTAATTCTGCAGGTGTCTTTCCACAAGAAAGTGGCGTTGCTCTGAAACGGAATAATAATTCTCACAACTTCTCTTGAAGAGTGCCTGGCTGAAACTGCATGCACTTTAGTTTAGTTTTGAGGATTTGGCAATATCGTTCAGTTTGACCATTCGTTTCGGGGTGTCCAGGCGCACTATATCTTTGCCTTGTGCCATTTCGTTTGCAGAAACTTACAAATTCTGTTGATTTGAAGATTTTTGTATTACCACTGACAAGTATGTCTGGCAACCCATGACGGCTGAATAATTTTCTCAGGAAACATATAGTCGAATTAGAATCTGGATCTTTCTTCATAGAATAGATTTCAGGCCATTTGGATTTAGCATCAATAGCAAGGAAGAAGAAATGTCCCATGAATGGTCTAGCATAGTCTATGTGGACACGTTGAAAATTTTTGTTGGTATGTCCCAATTGTGTATTGGGGCTTTCTGAGGGTTTTTCTTGATATCGCAACATTCTTTGCAGCTTTTTACCAAGGCTTCAATATCTGTGTCAATATTTTTCCAATGACAGTAATTTCTGGCAAGGGCTTTCATCTTGACAATGCCAAAATGAGTGGAAGGGAGTTCTTGTAAAATAGCTGGTTGAAGTCTTTTAGGGATGACGATACGATGATCTCTTAACAAAATACCTTTTTGAAGTGTGATTTTTGGATTCATGATCTTACCATTGATCTTTCTTTAGATTTGAACGTTCTTCATCACATGATGTTTCCTGCTGTATAGTTGTTGCTGTAATGGTATCCGTTGAGATTTGATGTATCACAGATTCTTGAAAATCAAATTCATCATCAACTATTTTTACTTCGTAATCACTTAAAGGAAGTGGACTTCGAGACAGCAGACAGATAATCCATATTTGTATGGTCTGATGACTTCCGATACACAATTTTGTAATCAAAATTTGAAAGGAAATATACATACCGAAGCATTCTTGTTGCAGCCAGAACAGGAAGTTTTTTCTCTGGATGAAGAATTGTCACAACGGGTTTATTAACTACAATCAATGTAAATTTTCTTCCAAAAATATAATCATAAAACTTCTTACATGCCCAAAAGACTGCTGTGGCTTCTCTGTCAAGTTGACTGTAGTTCCTCTCTGCTGCAGTGAGGGATCTGGAGGCAAAGGTCGTTCACTTCCATCAGGCATGATATGTGAAATTATACCCGATAGTCCAAATGGGCTGGTATCTGTAGCTAATGTTACCGGTAATTCAGGAGTAAAGGGTATTAGAACTTGTTCACTGGCTATTTCTGTTTTAGCCTTTATCCATGCGTCTTCACAATCAGCTGCCCACTTATACGGAACATTTTTTCTGAGTAGTTCATTCAGTGGATATAATAAAGTAGATACATCTTTGATAAATTTGGAATAGCACATCACTAATCCTAAGAACTGTCTCAGTTCATCTACATTCTTTGGTCTGGGGGCATCTTGAATTGCCTTATTTTTTTTCGGGAGATTTACTTAATCCTTCAGAACTGCTTATATGTCCAAGATATTCCACCTTTTTCTTAAAAAAATTGCATTTGTTGACATCTATGTGCAAATCATATTTCCCAAGCTTCTGTAACACTTGAAGTAAATGCCGTTTGCATTCTTCAAGGGTTTTCTCTTGAGTAATTAGGTAGTCAAAATATGCTGTGGTACCATCTAGATCTTGGACAAATTGGTCAATAAAGGAATAGAATTTATCCAGCGTTGACTTGACACCGAAAAATAAACGTTTAGCCAAATATGTGCCTTTATGTGTTGAAATTGTTTGGATTTTGGCACTCTCTTCATCAACAGGCAAGTGTAAATACGCTTTGTGTATGTCTAAAGCACAAAAATATTTTCCACCACGAAGTGTATTAAAAATTTCTTCAATTTTTAAGATTGGATGCCTGGCATCATGTAATTGTTCATTTACGGTTGCTTTGTAATCAGCATATAGTCTGACAGACCCATCAGATTTTGGAACAACAACAAGCGGTGTACCCCCACTCGGAATGATCGACTTTTTCTATAATGTTCTCAGATATTAATCTGTCAAGTTCTGTCTCCACCTTTTCTCTCAGAGCATACGGAACTGAACGTGGTTTCATAAATACAGGCTTGGCGCCTTCACGTAGCTTGAGTTAGCAGGTATAATTGGGAATTTTGCGAACTTTTTGTTCAAATACATCTGAATATTCTTTTAGAATAGAATCGACAGAATTTTTTATATTCACCAAGGGTATCTGGTTAACTGTTGTGATATTTATGTCATTTAAATTAATTTTTAAATTTCTAATCCAATTTCTACCTAAAATGGCTTCTTTTTTCAGATCAATTAAATATAAATCCTCTAAGCTGGAACATCCGTTGTACGTGGCATTAATTTTAACATATCTAACTGGCTTGAAAATATTTCCAGTATAACTGCGAAAAACTATGTTTGTGTTTAAAATTGGAATATTTATGTAGAGTTGTTGAAATTGATTTAAATTCATGATACTGACGCGACTTCCAGAGTCACATTCAAAGCGGGTTGGTTTCCCATTTAACTGGACAGTTGCAAAAATTCTGTCATAGTTTTCTAAAGAATTTAAGCATATATCTACAATCTGGCCAATTTGAAAATCACTGGCTTCTGCATTCTCAACATAGCGTACACTGTTATCTTCATGATTATTTTTTCCCCTGTTTTATAAGTTCTGTAATGCAAACTTTGCTAATGTGCCCAATTTTTGATCAATAATTACATTTGAGTCTGTTTTTGACGCGACATTGGTCTGTAGAGTGGTTATTTTCCCCACAATGTAAACAAATATCACCTAATCCTAAACCTTTCACGGGAACTGAACGAGGATTTCGGCTGCATGATCGATCCCTGCTGGATACTTTTGATTTGGATCGAAAACTATTTTTTTTTAATTTGAAATTGAGACTTTAAATACGTTTGTATACTTCTTTATTTTCTATTTTTGATGTTTCAATAGTTAAAGCTATTTCTAAAGCCTGATCGAAAGACAGTTTCGATTATTGCAATATTTTTTCACGAATCTCAGCATCATAGAGACTACGAATAAACTGGGCACGTAATAATAAATTTATAACAGATTTAGAACACTCTGCTGTGTCGCAGTTCGTCAGTTCGATTTAACCCATTTATGCCTAGCGTCCCATTTTTGGGACGTTTCAAATTTTAATGCATTTGTATAATTTTCTTGTTCTTTATAACATGAAAATTGCATGAAATCATTATTTATAAATGTCTTTATCTATAACCGAGAGATGACAGCACAAGGTGGATATTTATTTGCTTAAATTAAGGCTTTTTTTGGTGTTTATAGGTTTTTAATTTTTCAAGAAGGCGAAATGTAAAAAGTAAGTTTATTTGTATTTTTTCTGTCATGGACCCAAAATCGCAAGTTATAATCTCAGCTTGTGGACTCTTTTGAAATACATATTTTTTAAAATTGCAAAATTAAATGTTCAAGCCTATTTTTTATGCATTTTTGTAATGAACAAAATATAGGATTCTAGGCACAAATGGGCACATATTTTTGTTAGAAATTTAGGAGAGAGTTATTTATGCAATCTCCTTTCGAAGATATTTATGAAATAAATTGTTATTAAGTCTGCAATACGATTATTCTTATTTTATTATTAACAATAGTTAAACGTCTCTGCAAAGAAATAAATATATTTTTTTTGTAGTTCATTAAAATACTAATTATAGTACATAATATACAATTTAAAAACGTTTTAAATATAAATATAGGCAAAATATATAATTATGCATATTATTCTACTAGAAATACTCATATTTAGTTCTCTTACATTTTATCAAATAAATACAAAAAAAAAAAAATTAAGCTTAATTTTTTTAGTATTTTTCCAGTTCATTTTGCAACATTTTAAAGCGATTTTACCAAAAACTTTGAGAAAAGAAAAATTCAGGCACAAATGGGTTAAAATCAGCAGCTTTTATCAGTTCTTTTAACGCAGTTATGTAGTTAGAAATCGACTCACCTGAATGTTGAGTTCTGCACAAAAACTTATGTTGGATAGTCAAAATATTTATTCGTTTACACAGATAATCTTTGAGAAGTTGCAAAAGTTCATCATAAGTTTTTTCTATGGTAAATCAGGTGCCGTTAAGTTGGAAAGCAAAGTTGGCTCCGAGGTAGTTGATTAAAACTAACTTTTTTGCTTCTGCAGTCTCCGAAGTTGTGTCAGTTAATCCTTTAAGTTGATATTAATTTTCCAGTCTCTGTATGTATTCGTCAAATGTTTCAGCTCTTTCGTCAAAATACTCGAAACTACCCTCATGGCATGCATGGTCACGGTGACGTCACTGTGACGTCACTGCAAGTCACTGTGGTCACGTCACATCTGTGACCGAAATGCCACCACTCAGTGATGTCACATTGTGACTGAAATGTGAACTTCTTAGAAAACTTTAAAAACTTACGAAAATTCTTCAAAACATGTTACTTTTTGTAAAATTATATTTTTCTGGCAATTAAAAAAAATTGTGACGTCTCTGTTATGTCACTGCTATGTAACGTACGCCACGTCACATATGTGACAAAAAAAACCAGCATATTGTAAGTCACAGTGTGACAAAAAATATGAACTACAAAAATCTTTGAAAATGAAGAGAAATATTTTAAACAGCCACGAGTTACAGCGGCATAAGGAATGAAAATATATTAGTGGATAGCAAATGGTAAATTCCGTCACTAAAGGGGAGAGGGGGGGGGGGATAATAAATAAAGTGCACGATACAAGCATTAATAAACTAAATTTTTAGGCTATATTTTATTAATTTGATATCTAAGACAGTGAATGTATACTTTTTCATGATTTCAATTTTATCTAGCATTTGGATAATATATTTACAATTACGAATATTAAATTTATACACTTTACATATTTAGTTTGCTGGGAGGAAATTTCACTCTTTCTTTCTTTTTTTACCGACCAGAATTATTCGAAACACTTCTGTGTTTTCAAACTAAAAATTTTCTATTACAGTTAAATCTGCACCTTTTAATGAGCATGTAGAAAGAGTCTTCAGAGTTTAGTCATCTATGCATTTCTTGCTTTAGAATATTTTTATAATTTGTATTCAAGTCATAAATTCTACTTCTTTCAGACTTTTAAAATAAAATTAGCATTTTCCGAAAATAAAGGAAAACAAACTTTACTTTAAAAAAATAGAAAAAAAAGGGGGGGGGGATGTCGTTAATACATTAAATTTATTTTTACACCTTTTAAAAATTTAAACAATGTTTTATCTAATAAACTCTAATTATGAATATTATTATTATAATTATTTAGAAAAAAGGAACTTTACAATACATTTTAACTTGAATTATTTGGTACGGATAAAAAGAAAAGATTAAATACATTGGACATTTCTTCAAATACAAAATTTTAATGAATGATACTTTCAGAAAATTTCTGCGCGTTCAAATTCCATATTTCTTGTATACAAAAACAAACAATCTGTAACAAACCATCTGCTCGAAAATCGTCTGCCCACAAAAAAATAAATATGAGAATACGCGGGAAATAGTTCACTTGTTTTAGAACAACATGTCTACAACACTTTAAGATAAGGAAATGACCATTTTAGGATACACGGATATTAATGGAACGTGCATGTAAGTTTTATTTAATTTAAATATTTTATTCTTGGTTGTATATTATGAGTTAAATAGTTATATTTGTAAGAGACTGATCTTTAACTGTCAGAAGCGTTATTTTCCGATTTGATAACTGTGAAGAAAAATATTTTAATCTGCCATCGCTTGGAAAAAAAAAAAAAAAAAAACTGCGCAGAGACATTCATGCCTACATTCATACTGGAATTAATATAAACATTAATTTACTCTTACTTGAGATTAAAAATGTATGGAACGACAATGATTTGGAATTATTTTATCGGCTTCTTACTATTTTTTGATTACTAACATTTATAGTTATTATTATTTTGGGGTTAAATATGATGTTCGATTATCATGAGATTACGAAACTGTTTCAGATTAGAAATTAACATTATACTGGGAAAATGTATTTTTAACATATTACAGTAGTGAAACATTTGAAAGAATTTTCTTTTAGTGCTAATAATATTTTAAATTATCTTTTAAAATCCTAAATCTTCAAACCAATGTTTTCAGATTTAACATTTGCCAAAATTATAAAATAATAGGAATTCCTTATACCATATGGAAATATTTTTGAGATATTGTTAAATCTAATAATGCATTTAATTTATCTATTGTAGTTTGCTGTTGTTTAACAGTACAATTATAAATACTAATTATTATTTTTAGTGTTTTTCAAATTGGTATATTTATTTTTTTTAATTGTATGTAAGCATTTTTTCTGTTTGTGATTTTAATCAAACATTTAATTATAGACATTCTGAATGGGTTATTAAATTTTCTTCTATTGTAAATTAATTTTCTACGTGTATGATTCGGGTAATTATTGGCACTAAAAAGTAAAATATGATATTTAAGCATTGAAATAAAGTATTTTTCATGCCTGATAGGAAGTTATAGATTAAACTGCTTTAGTATATATTTTTTTAAAGTTCATATAATACAGGATACATAATGTAGGACACAAGTTGAAAAGTGCTTATGACTTCGGTTTGTTTCTCCGTCTGTCCGTCTAGCAGTCTGTGCGCACTCTAACTCTCGAAAATATACTCGGATTGCCCTGAAATTTTTGGATGGTATTGACGTTTACCATCGCACGGTACCTATTTGTAATGAAGTTTGTAGCATGCTTTGTTCATTTACAGGGACAGCCAAAAGTTTTCCGTTACATTCCGGCCTATGGGAAAAAGTCGTTTCAAATGATTTTTTATGATTTTACGCACGCTTTCAAACAGAATAAAATTTATATGCATTTATGAAGTGCACTAAAATATGCATTCTGTTGACTATGCGATGCAAAGAATAGTTATTGTTCATTTACAGGACTAAAAAAGGAATTCAAATACATAATGATATAGAGGTGGAGGGAATTGTTTGCGGCATACTTTATGTTAATCTATTTCATATATAATGAAATTGATGTATGTCGCTGAGGTTTACATATTATAAATTATTTCATGTGTAATAAGAATAATACGTATATAGCATTTACAGGGACACACAAAATCTTTCAGATACCATATTGTATCCGAAGTACTGTTCATTAGCGATGATTGCTGGAAATATATTTTTAATTATGATATGCACTTTTATGATTCACTATATTTATGCATAGTGCATGGTGTATATAAATGCTATAATTCCTATACAAGGCTACACAAAAGTATTCGTAAGGATTACTGGGTATGGGCGCAAATTGCTTAAAGGCGGTTTTTAAATGAGTTATGCTTTCTTTCGCTGAACTGCATTTAATTTACCAAGAAATATTTGTAGAATATAGATAAAATGATATACAGGGTCACGTAAAGAATTGGATACATGGCCGTCTATATTTTATAATTTCTGGAAATGTGATTTCAGCAGTTTTAAGAGTGTCTTAGTTTGAATTAAATTTTAACTAAATAGTGGCGTGTAATAAAGATTTTAGGTAAACTACAGGGTTGTACAAAGGTATTCAAGTATGTTTCCATACATTAGTATAAATTGTTGAAAATGAATTTCAACCTGTTAGGCGTTTTCTTGCTAAACTAAATTTTCCCATTATATAGTATATATACACTTTAAAAAATGGGTACTCAAAATTGAGTAAAAAGTACTCAATTTTAAATGCGTCACATGCACAAAATAGCTCCGATCCAAATGTACTCAAAGTTGAGAAACACATGTACTCATTTTTTATTCCATGGCTGTGATCAAATATGAATCGTTATGTACTGCCCCCCCCCCCCCAAAAAAAAAAAAAACCAAATAAAAAAACCCTAAAATGTAAAGTAAAAATGTACTGACATTTATTTCCCGTCCAAAGTTCTTAACAAGAAATGTTTAATTGATTATTTATCAAGAAAAATAGCAAAATTCTTAACAAGATACTCAAATCGAATATTTTTATGACAAGAACATTATTTCCAAGCAATTATTTTTAAAATGCTGTGCATAATTTAATATTTACATTAATAAACATCATTTATGCCGCCATAAATGAAATGAACCATTACAGGGTACAAAACTATTTGTTTGTTTGGGTTTGATAACATGTGATGCTTCAAAATAGAGAAAGCATAGGTTCATTTTTGATCCAAAAATATTCAATTCAATATGAGTACGTCGGTTTGCTCATTTTTGAGTACTTCATTTTTTTCAGTGTATCAACCTACAGATCAAATAAGGGCTGTTTAAAAGAATTGGAAAACATATTTGGCTATGGACGGTAACTGTTGAAATCAGTTTTTCAAATGTTTTATGCGTTTTCTAAAATGTTTACTTAGTTATCTTATTTACGTCATTTCCCTAAATTACGATGTCTTGTTAAAGCATTCAGAAAGTGTTGGAAAGTATATTTTAATCTATGCTTAACACATGATTTTTCTTACTCGTTTTTTTTTTTTTTTTTTTTTCTATTTCACAGATCAGTCTTTTCCTATAAAACATACCAAATCTATTTAGCTCATATTCACAAAGTACAATATACACGGGAATAAAAAATTTAAATAAATATCGCTTATTATGCCGCTCTATAAATAATAGTTGTATTAATATTCGTTAGTTTCCATGTTCGTATTTAATAAAGCAATGACAAATCAAAACAAATTAAAAAACTTACACATTCTAAATATCAAGCATAGAACTTAATAAAAAAATATGTCAGTTGATAAGCATTGTTTTTTAAGTGGAAAAATGTAAAATGCTTTAGAAGAATAGGACTCCAAAGTAGCGATATTTTGCTAAAAAGTACGGTAAAAAGATAAGATTTTATATTTACAGCAAAATTTTATTTTAAAATTCATCGCTGTATTAATACTTAGAAATTTTTCCAGAGAGAATCATTCGCCTTATATACAATATTTCAAATGAAAATCAAATGTCAAATTAATTGCTTAAAAGGCGCAAAGGCCAACATTGTGAAAAAGATTCCATGCCGGGACTCGAACCCGGGCCATCAGTGTAGCACACTGACATTCTACCGACTAAACCACATGGAACGACGCCCAGCCCGTAAAAATTTTCACTATTACATGTTCGCAAGGCTACAAACGCAGCATAAGATGGAATATTTATCGTGAGCCACCGACATGGGGTAAACACGAAACTTAATTAAATCCAGCATCGATTGAAACTATATTAATGATTGGAAAATTTTCCAGGGAGAAACATTCACCCTGCATACAACATTTCAAATTAAAATTGCCTTTTAAGCAATTAATTTGAAATTTGACTTTCATTTGAAATATTGTATGCAAGGCGAATGGTTCTCTCTGGAAAAATTTCCAAGTGTTAATATAATTTCAATCAATGCTGGATTTAATTAAGTTTCGTGTTTGCATCATGTGGGTGGTTCACGCTAAATATTCCATCTTTTGCTGCGTTTGTAGCCTTGCCAACATGTAATAGTGAGAAATTTTCCAGCCTGGGTATCGTTCCATGTGATAGTCGGTAGAATGTCAGTGTGCTGTACTGATGGCCCGGGTTCGAGTCCCAGCATGGAATCTTTTTCACTATTTGCGTCTTTTAAGCAATTAATTTGAAATTTGATTTTCATTTGAAATCACAGTGTTTATGACAAGTTCGTCACAAATGACACATATTTTACAAATTGGTCACAATGTGACTTCAAAGCATTGTCACTTTCGTCACAGGTTCGTCACAAAGTTAATGCCAAAATAGTCACAAATGACACACTTTTCACAAATTTGTCACACCGTGACCTCACAGAGTGGTCACAATGTGACGTCACAAACGTCCTCTAAAACGGCCATAACGACCTCGCATTCTAGTCACTGTGACGTCACATCGACGTCACGTGACGTCACATCGACGGTCACAAAATCACAGTGTGACTTCACAACGACGTCGCCGTGACGTCACCATGCCTTACGGGTAATAGTTTGACTTTAAAGAAGCCCACGAGTCTTTGCTGGTTCACTTGATGCGGTTGGTGTCACGCTAAGCCTACCCATGAGTGCATTTAACGCGATTATCAGCTCGGATATTTCGAGCATGTCGAATTTTTTTCCTCGTCGCCACTGTAATATTTGTGGTGGTGGACAATACTTAATAGTTTCAGTAAATACTAATTAAGAAAAACATAATTTGTTTAATATAAATCAACGTGGAACAGCATCTGCAGCGTCATGCTGCTTAGGATGATACAGACTGTTGTTGCCAATCGACATAGACAAAAGTTAAAGGGAGTTGGCTGTTGCCAGCTTATATTATACATTACAGTTGGGTTGCTCCTTGAGTGTAAAAATACATTTCTTTCACCTACATGAGGACTTTTCCCCCGAAAATTTAGGATGAGTCAGCGAAGAACAGGGTTAAAGGTTTCACCAAGACATCAAAGGTATGGAGGGCAAATATCAAGGAAGATTTGACAAGAACATGCTCGCCGATTACTGTTGGATGTTAACACGAGGTAGGCCTGAGATCGAACATAAAAAAGAACGCCAAAAAGCCCAAAGGCTTCAAAAGGAAAATAGTACGTATTCAAATTGAAATATTTTTGTTTCGTTTTGCTTTTTGCTCTTGTTTAAAATTTGCTTGAAACTTTCATGTACACATACATTATATTTGCTCCTGTTGACCAGAAGTCTATTTTATATACGCTACCTTAATAAAAACAAAACAAATTAAAATAGTATATTGTTGATTTTTCTAGAAACTGCACCATAATTTGTTGTAAAAAGTTTAAACTCAAGGAAACTTTTTGATTTTGTCTCGACCAGAAGCGGCTCATGCGATCTGTTGTGGTTTTCATCCATTTAAACCTATAAAAAAACAATCGATTACTGAAAAATCAATTTGCCTCACCAATTTTACATAGATTTAAATGGATGAAAATTACTGTTGCCAGATAGTACATGCAAAATTGTTCGAGAGAATTCCTTTTCAAATAGGATTTTAGCAAAAATATTGAAATCGATTTTACAAAAAATTCTCTCTTGTATTTTTCAAAAACTTTAATTTCGCAGGCTTGTGTTATCGTTCACGAACCCACTTACAAATGGGGGGGGGGGGTAAACTGTGGCTGCCCCAGAGCCCGTTAAATGCATCACAAAATAATTCAATTTCATATTTCTATTATTTTTTATTCGGAATATTTTGAATTGAAAAATAATAGAAATATAGTACTAGTAAATGTCAAAAATTTCCTTCTCGAACCCTAAATCTTTTTGCATCCTCTAATAAAACAGAAATTTTAGCAATGTATTGGTAATTTATATTTTAAAATAACTTTTTGAAAAGATGTTTATGATAAACGTGACTGATGTACGGAATTACGCGGCGATCTCTTATCACGTTCGCGGTTTAGAGCATTTACATAACGTGCTGTAATAGAGATAGGTGTCCGATTACATTTTCTTGCCCTCGTGGCCATGAAACAATATCGGCCCCGTAGTACACTTATCACTGAACTTCTTGCCTCTCACTCGATCCTCCCATTCAGTGGCCACTGAATCAAGGAAAACACATCGTGAACACAATGGACAGGGACTGTAGGTCAATATGCCAACCCCTTTCTCTCCTGTTGCCTCAAATGGATGGCCTAGATAAGGATTCAAAAGTTGAAAAGGACTACAAATAATCCTGATATTTTTTACCCTTTTCATCACGGAACCTACACGAACTTAGAAAAGCGTTGTTTCGGCTGTCTCGCTAGAGTGGTTTCGTTTACACGTTCAGGAAATCGCCTTCGACTCGTTGTATCAGGCTGTGGAAGAGGCTATCCTGTCCTTCTGGGGCCGGGGTGATGGAGGACCTAAGAAAGAAGTTCGCCATCAGCAACACAGACAGATGATCGTGGTTGCGAAGGGAAATTTCTGGAGGAATGTTTGGGAAAAGATTAAAATCGGACCCCGCAGACATTTTGAATGCTTTCACAGTATCGAAAGTCTTCCAGGAGTGCGATCGGTTCTTCACAGAGGATCTGAGTACCAAGTGATGGATAAAGGATAATGACTAACTATTTGCTGCCGCCGCAGCGTAGGCGGCTGAGAATGGTCCGTAATCATCATTTTATGAGGGAAAAAAATAAACAATTTATATGGAGTTATTTAAAAATGATGTTTAAAATATGATGTCGACGAAGGACTCGTATTAGTGAAACTACTGCATGTTCACGTTTTTTATATTATAAAGGTATATTTGTATTGGATAGAATTTCATGTTTTTGTTTTGAATAATAAAAGAGGTTTAAAAAGGAAATACAATGAAAAAGGAAGAATCAAAAAATAATAATTCTCTCGTCGATGTGTATTACGAAGAAATTAATTTCTGTTTTTCTTACGGGTTGTTTGGTAAGTTTAACCCTTTATCTACGGCATTATGATCTACTGCAATTTTTTTCATGTAATATTTTTTTTTCAGTTACTACAATGAAAATTAAAGGACAAATATAAAAAAAATACTCACCCGTGAGAAATTTAATTATTTAGAGGTAATTAATTAAAGTGGTACTTTAAAGTACCGTCAGTACACTATGACTAAAATATCATAATAGAAAACAAACAAAGTATTTCAACTAGCACCAGAATATATTATCGATTTAATAAGTATATGAAATTTAGGCTTTTTCTTATTTATAAATAAATCGTTTGGCAAATTCCGGTGCCAATCATTTATTTCAACACTTTAGAATTGAAAATGTTTTGCTCCTGAAAGGGTTAAAAAAAACTATTTTTCTTTAAGTTTCTATCTTGTTAGCAGTCCTTTAGTTATGCGACGTCTATATTCCAGGGACAACACGTTCTCTTACATCTCCACATAGGCAATATATGAATTTACATATGCCATTTCTAGCATAGCAAAAACGAGCCGGTGCCACAATTTTTACGATTTCCTATAAAAAATAACAATGAAACAGAAAAGAACTACCAGGGAAATCGTTACTACACTACATTTTAGTAATTACATTTTAAAGCAGATGAAAAGGATGGATAACTACACAGACGAAAAGTAAACAAGAAGTTTTTCTCCAACACGCAGTGTACTGACGGTACTTATAAATACCACCGAGTAATTCAACTGTTAAATCAAATATATACACCGTTCATCTAAAATAGCTTATCAAATTGTATTCTAAGATCATAATGAACACATAAAAAAAATCCAAGACTTATCTTATATCCTTTACTGTGTTTGCAGCAATGAAAAGACGAGCGTGGCAATCTGTAGAAAATGTCGGCAGAAAATTCATCGACTGCTTCAAAGATAGCCTCATTCCTCTCTAAAATAACAAACCTAGAACTACTGCTGCCATGTAGTCTGATAAAGTGGAGTTAAAAGAGCGTTTTTTGCAAAGTACCATTAGAATATTAGTAATATTCACTATGGTATAAAAGTTTAAAGTGAGTGGTACTTATAAGTACCGTCAGTAGATAAAGGGTTAAACTCATCATTGATACGCTTACAGGATATTTCAATATACG
Organism: Maratus speciosus; assembly: GCA_963932465.1. Taxonomy (NCBI): domain Eukaryota; kingdom Metazoa; phylum Arthropoda; class Arachnida; order Araneae; family Salticidae; genus Maratus; species Maratus speciosus. The sequence continues at coordinate 326,999,135 of OZ010787.1, forward strand.
AAAATATGTATTTCTAGCGGAATCGTTTTAGGGAGATTTTGAAAACGGAATATGCTAAGAAATGTTTAAGATAATTATAAAGTTTAAATCATGAAGAACAATCATTCGAACATAAAGGGGCTACGGGTGAAATATCGTTACTACTTCGAGGAGTCTTCGTCAGCCGACACTTAATCACGCACATTGCATGTTGGGTATCATCTATATTTGCCTTTAAAGTCAATGACATTTTTAAAAGTTACTTTGTGAAAGAATTTAAAGACGGTTGTGAGTGAAATCAAATTCAACTAATTATAAAATGAAAATGAAGCATTGCAGCATGAAAAGGAATCGTCACAACATATAAATGGAGAGTTACAATCTAAAAACAGAAAACATCAAAGGGTTGTAAAAGATATTTCTCCTAAAACAGAAGATCTGGGTGCAGTGCATGTATTTTTATTGGTAAGAACGAATGGTGTGTTCCCATTATCTGCAATACGGTGCTGAAAGCTATAAAAAAACGCAAACAAAAAGATTGTAAAGAAAATATCCTGACCTGATTGGAATCTTCGAAATCGAGTATGATCCCAAGTCATTTAATCTATTACCATAAAAAAAAATAAAGAATATAGCAACTTTTTGCAGAATGAGTACATACTTAAAAATTTTAAAGAAGAAAGAAGAAAAATAGAAGAAGAAAAAATGTAAATGATTTCAGATTTATATATTTATTAACATTATATATAAATATATAGATACATATATTTTTTTCAGATGCATACAGTTTTGCACTGAGCAAAATTCAAGACGCTGTTCGAAGTAAGGCGCTTTAAATCTTCGTTTTGGACTTTTCACGTTTGCTTTGGAATAATTTAGGAACTGAACCCCAAGAGAATATATTTGTAATTTTGTACAACGATTTCACGTCAAACATGCTGAATATAATACACTTTGAACCGTTCAAATGCTTTCAACTCTTCATCATTTTTTGGACACTAAACTCTTTCTCCATTACCATTGCCCGCCCTGCATTGCGAAGTAGTTTTCCCAGAAACTTGATTCATGGAGTCGAGTCATCCTGGTCTAGTCTTTTTACGATGTTGTGTGTCAGGATACATGGTTAGGCAACCTTTACACTTTGCACACCCCATCATTGAATTCAAGTCCCAGAAACCTGAAACTTGAATCAGGGAGTGCACGATTCCAAGAAGGTTTTAGAAAAAAGATGCACAAGTCTTTCAAATTCGTTGAATAGGTAACACGAGAACTTGGAGCAAGCATTACGTAAAAAAGTCGACTAGCTGAACAACGATAATTCACCAGAGAGACGCCTGAAAAGAGGTTTCGGCGATAGAATGATAGAGTATATTAACAGTCGCATGAAACTGGAAGTTATTTCGCTCAGGCGAAAGCATACTTCGGAGAAAATGGATTAAAAAGACATGTTGACAATGACTGCGGCATGATGCAATAAAAAAGTTTTACAAGCTATTAGACCGTGAGGTGGCAACACAGACAATCAGCTCATAGAGTTCACGGCTGAAGTTCTAGAATTAGTGAAACCTTGATTCGCATATTAAAACGCAATCGGTCTGACAAGTCATATCTTGGTGTTAAACACGTAGAAATCCGATTTTAGCGGTTGACTCGCAAGTTTACCATTGTGTTTTCCTGCTCCTAGCCCTCCATGTTTTCATGCACTGTTAAAAATCTGGGGCATTTGCTGCATCGTCACTCCATCGCTTTTATAGGAAACTGTAATTTGACTATATTATGGGACATTCTCATTGGTCAGAACAGAAACGTTCTATAAAAGTGGTGAAGTGAGTATGCAGCAATTGCTGCATATTTTTAACAGTGTATATCTTTGGGTGCAGGAAAACACAATGGTGAGCCTATGAGTCGACCGCTAAAATCGGGTTTTCAGGTTTTTTCCACGAATATATGACTTGTCTGACCGATTGCGTTTTAATATGCGAATTGAGTTTTAACTAATTCTGGAATTTCTTCCATGACCTCAATGAGGTGATTGTCTGTGCTGCCGCGTCCCGATCTGTATGTAACAGGTTTAATGGTCTGAATACAGGAGAAGACAGCTGACAAAATCTCAAGTCTGAGGCTCAGAGGAAAGTTATATACATCTGTAAAGAAAGAAAAATGAAATTTTTAAAAGCCTTTACATAATATTTTTCAATTCCATCTCCTTACCCTTTTACTGACACTCTTTCAAGTCATGCTTCCGAAACTGAAAAGACCACTCAATCAGTACTATGAGCGTTTAAAGACATATAAAATCAAATTTGTTTGTCACAACTGTGATCAATCCTTGTTATAGGCATTACGAAAAACATTGACAATCTTGTCATCTCCTCGATCTTGAAATATGTCTGGTGTCACGGACAAATGTCTTGTAGAAGAACGAAATGTCACAATGTCAGTCACCCCATACCTTGTTGGCTAAAGGTTTATTTTTTTTTCTTAGAGGCTTCTACTCCCATGTCCTTTTTTGGCTCATGGCCTTTTTTGAAAATTTTAGCTCTGACAGCTCGAAACCCATGTGCCCGGAAATGCGTTTGTTTGGTTGTATTGAAATCCCTGATTTAACAGCCCTCTCCAACGGACTCTTTTTGCCTGTTGAATTGCACCCCCTTCAACTTCTCTTTCAGAACGAGGGACTTAACTTGGCAGCGAACTGCCTTAAAAAATATTTCAAATTGGACAAAAACTGGGAATGTTTTCACATTATCGTGAGAGCCGTCACGTTTCCAAGTTTCCTGCAAGCGATGGAAGCGGACGCGACCAATTCCTACCTTTTGCCTTCTGCAGCGATAGGGGATGTATCGGAAAGCATCATATAGGCAGCATCGGTATATGTTCCTCTTTTCGCTGGTGAATCATTTCTTTCCAAATGTTTGGAAAAAAATTCAAATACCCTGCAGATATAGACCTGGCAAATATTTTTATTGCAATCGCAAGAGACGCATCCAGTCGCCATTAATCTCGTGAATACCATAGGCTACCTAGAAAGCGGCAATCCCGATGCCACGGTACGTTCAGGAAGAAGGGGAACGTAAAAAATAAACCCAATTATTTTTGGAACTTTACCGCCCTTCATGTGAATGTTAGGTTGCCAACCGTTTTACAATTTGACGGCGGCATCATGAAAATGATTCATCAGGAATATAGGTACCTTAAATCAGAAATTTTGTGGAGAGTCCCTTTGATAAAGGTTACTACTGGCTTGTGGTAAATTGCCGTCCAAGATCTTCCGGATATACGGGTTAATCTCGTACTGCTCGTCACCATGACATTCAAGCCGATTGCCTCAGGCTCCACGGAGCATTACTTCCATCTGAATCGAGGACCGAAACTCTATTTCTAAAAAGACGGCTCCTTCACCGCATTAGACGCTCAAATTTGAGTCCAGATGCAAGCTAAATAGCGTAATTTATTCTACGATGTAATAGGGAATTTTCCGAGATCCCATGCTCCTTCCAGCAAAAATGCCTGAACAAACCTTTCAGAGTGGAAAACAATCCACTCAAACAGACTGTCGAAAAGAAAGACGTGGAGATGGTACACATGCGATCTCAACTCATTGAACAGAGTCACTTGCAGCGGGAGATCCTAGAAACACAACAGCTTGCAATAGGAAAACTTCGAACAGGTCGAGATTGAACTCTTAAATTAAACTCTCAAACAGAAAGACGCAGAAATGTCTCTCTTGCAGCAGTAAACCCTCGATCAGAATGAAATGCTACAGAAGAACTTGGATCAGAAAGACGAGAAAATTAAACGCTTGCGAAATATTTTGCTAGTAAATGATCTTGTCATCAAGATTCATGAAACATTTGAAGAAACAGGTCGTATTAGCTAAGTGTAACTCATCATACTGAAGAGAAAGATTGTGTCATTGGAAACTGCCGACGAGAAAAAAAAGCATGTATCCACTGCCAAAACTTTTGAAAAGTAGCTACAAGTATTGTGCAATAGTTAAAAAAAAATTTCGGAACTTGAATATTTAAAAAAGGTAATGAAACTCGTAGTTTTTCAGCTAAAATTATTAAAACTTTAATTGAAAAATCTATTTTATTAACTAAAGTCTAAATTTTGTTAACGAACTAGTTATTAAAAAAAATAATAAATATCGAGTTTTTTGCATCAATACACGTTACAAAGGTAAAAATACAATAATTTTCATTTTTATATTGAAATGGTGTATCGACCTTGGACGTGTAACGCTTTACTATCAAAAAGGGGATTCCCCTAACAGGTTAAAAAAGGAATCCCCTGGCAAGTGTTTTCCTCTAATCGCAAAAAATTTCGTGAGTTGTCATTTCAGTTAAGTGGTTCCCATTAGGGCTATTTTCTTGCTCTTTCATTTTATAGATGTAAAGTCTTGAAGCAATAAGCTAATTAATTTATTTAACAGAACTGTGTCTGTATTAACCCTTAAATGCCGGGTGTTGCTTTTCGGCAACATACCCAATTTAGGCTCTAAAATACTATTAGAATAATATTGAAACTATAATGCCTAATGTTGCCAATAAAATACATTCTGAAACTATTATTAAATTGATTTTCAACATGTAGATGGCAACACTTGTGCTGTTTAAGAATAAAGATAGATTTATTTTTTTCAATTGTTGCTACTTGTTCAAATTATTTTGTTTGGAAGCTTACGAAATACCGTATTTTGTTCTGCAGTGAGCAAGTAAAATTTATTTCTTATTATAGTTCCTAAAATTCTTGTGTGTATAATATTATAGAATTTTATCAGGGAAAATTATTTTTTCAATTAAAGACCAGTATTGCCGATTAGTAACAAACTGTTTTTTTAGCTGTAAACCATACTTAAAACAAAATATGATTTTTTAAAGTATCTTTCCCATGATTTATTTAAAAAATGAAAGCCGAAAAACATTATTACAATAATTTTCGAAAAATCAGGCATTTAAGGGTTAAGACTTTACAACGGACTACAGTTTCCCACGGGAAGGAAACAATTTGTCTTACATGGGCAAGCCCCGCAAGGTATTTTATTTTCTACGCCCAGTGGCATTAAAAATTCTTCACGACCCGGCCTTTATAGATGGATTTTTACCCTCTTCGACCTTCGCTGGCCAGAGTTTCAACATCTCACAGACCTCGGCTGGCAACACCAGCGCAGAGAGAAAAATAAAGAGCTCCAATCAGCACGCAGGGACTTCGCAGATTGGAAGTGCGGTAAGAGGAGACGTGCCTCCCGGCCCGGTTTATCTGCAGAGGAGAGGATGGAGAATTAAGACGGGGAGAAGCGTTTTGGACTCAGAGAGTGTGGTTGGATTTCGCAGACAGCATCAGCTGGCGATTTCCATTCCTCAAAGAGACTTCCTGTCTCGTGATTATATTGAAATCAATATTGTGACTGGACTATTTGGTTTTCGCAGACAGCGAGTAGCTGGCGATTCTTATTTCTCGAAGAGACATCAGTCTCGTGCATAAACTGGACTCTGCAATTGTGTGGACTTAGTGGTGGTTGGACATTCATATTAGAATTGACGGTGAACCAAGTTCCGTAGTTGTATAATTATTTTGCTATTAGTTAAACAAGAATAAAATTGACTAAAAGTTTAATCATGAGTGATTTTCTGTCCTAACGCTACCACATCAAGGACGGTGAAATCGTTACATAGATTTTCACAAATATACAGTTGGCTGTGAATCATTTTATTACACAATTACGTATGGTTTTTTTTTACCGTATTTTAAGGCTGTTCTTAAATCCAAAGGGCTACTTTCTGACATATTTTTCGATTCATTTTTGTCCAGAAACACATGAAATTCGCATGTGTTCTTATTTAGTAACTATGTAATCGAAAGACATTTTCCATTATTTGGTAAATACAAAAGTTCGTTTAGAAAATACTGTGAAAATTGGCGGCTTGAAGGGAATTCCAGCATGTGATAATGTGAGAAAGAAGAAAAAACGGTCGTCGTGCGACCAAAATTGCAAAAAACTCAAAATGTAATTTATTTATCCAAAAATGGAAAACTCATTTCGATTTGAAATCGCTTCAGTAGTCACCTCTGCCAATGTTGCGCCTTTACGTTTAAAAATAGATCAGAAAATGTGTCAAAAAGTACCGCATTTTTGAGCAGGGAACTTGAATACCGCCTTAAACCCTTTCACGTCTTTTACTGTGCAGTTTTCCACTGGTCAGTTTGTTTTTCTGGCAGGTCAATTCAACAATACATGCCAAATAATGTCCTTGGGAAATTACAGTCCCCATCAAAATTAGTTGAACACCAGTATGCCTCTCAGAAATCTGCAAAACGCTCTTTTCAAAAAGATTTTTAAATATTAGATTCAATATGCTATCAAGAAATATGTTAAAAATTAACGATGAAAACAAACTTATTTTTGAAGGCTAAATACATTAAGTAAATATTGAAACATATTTATCTACCTTTAAAAATATTATTTAAAAGTTTTTATGCATTTTAATATATTTTTCTTAATTTTGTTTTAGAATGTGTGCACTTTTCTTGTTTGTAAAAGTTTAACGTCCAATACATAACTATCGCGGATAAGAATGGAATAGCATTTTTGATTTTTCGATAAAGGTAAAAGCTTTTATAGTGGAGAGTTGTACAAAACCGGGTGGCGCAGATTCCTTCTTGTTTTAACTTTTATCTAGCCGCCAACACAAGGAATTGCTTGTCTAACGTCATTACGGCATTTGTAGCTGAACGAAACCCTACTGTGTGCGGTTATTTTTTGTGTGAAGGATTTTGTTTGAATTATTCTAAAAATGTGTTTCGTTTGATTCTATGTTTTACACATACATTAACTGTTTATCAGCATATTAAATATTTATAAGCACTATTTCAAATTCTTTGCTTTCCTACTAGAATTTTGACAACTTTATCGATATTTTGCTATAGGACTGAGAGCAATGTTGCCATGTTTTTAAATCTGTGTCATGTTGGGGTAATACCGGATACTTAAGAGTGGGTCAAAACCGGGTATAACCGGTTTTGTCCTGCACTCATGAATTGATTTTTTAAGTTAGTTAATACATTAGCATGAAGCTGTGATTGCTATTTATTGCTGTTAAGTACTGTTTTACTCTAATCAGACTGTTTGAGAAAACAGAAATTTTCCCCTACAACAATGAAGTTCTTCCAGGCCATCTTTTTTCTCCTTTGGAAATGACAGAGAAACGCATAAAAGTCAGTGATAACACACCTTGGTTTACGAAGCCATAAGCTGGAATAGCTACAGCAATAAATATTTCTGAAACATCACAGGATAATGAAGCTTATCCTTCCACTTCTAAAAGTGTTGACATTCACATCCAGAAGTTGACAATATCTAACCTTTTATATCGGCATCTCAGATCGTGTAACCCAGAAATCTGCATTTCCAATTTCGCCTAAAATGTTATTAACCCTCCCCAGGAAGATTTTAGGATTGGGAAAAGATCTGACAAAAGAAGGGAAAACCGTATTTTGACTTCTTCGCCCTGTAAATTAGAGCTGGAAACAGATATTAAGGAGAAAGAAGCCAAACAGTATGCGAAACGAAAACGGTGAAAATTGTCATAAAAATAGAAAGACATATTAAGAATCAACAGAAAAAGAAACAAAAAAAGGTTGATGAGAAATCCTCAGAAGATGAAGAAGATAATGAAGCCTGAATGTTTTGCAATGAACTTTACTTCAATTCAAAATTTAAAAAAGGTTGGATACAATGTTTGAAATAGCACGGATGGGCACACGAAGCATGTAGTATGAAGAAGAATGTGATAAAAAATTCACTTGTGATTTTAGCAGTTGAAATAAATCTAAGACTTCCAGTGTAAAATGGGTAGGCATATACAATTTAGAAAATTTCCCACAGATTCATTTTTGACACATGAAAGAACACATGTGCAATTTCATTTTGTTAAAAATAACAAAAATGCATTTTTTTATTACATTAATCAAGAATTTTTTTTGAGGAAAATGAGTTTCCAGGGGTTTTAAATGGATACCCGGTTTTACCCAACCAGTGGGGCAAAAAAAAGTTTTTTGCATATGTCTGAAAAAAGCTATTATTTATATATTCAATCATATTTTTCATCGAAAAGAATATATTTTATTATAGTCAAAGATTCATTTGCTATTAAAAACATAGTTCAGAGTTTGCTTTCCCATTTGATTGCATTTGAGAACAAGAAACATTTATGGTTCCCGATTTTGCCCCACCTTCTCCTACAATTTAATGTTCCCCTAAATGTCTAATGCTGTGCAATTTCCCAGTTTAGCGTAAAGAAAAGAGCTATATCAAGAAATTGAAATATAAACATACAAATATACTTGCCATGCGATAGAATCTGCCTGAAACGGAATTTTTTCTGATCTATAGCAATATTGATTTATCAAAAAGTGAAACTGTTGAAATTGGCTTCATATGAACTGAATTTATAACACTGAATGCCCACGAATACAATGCTATAGAGTTTCCGAGGGAAATTTATGACAAAACACAGATTCTACCGATAAAGTAGTGTGGGGTAGGTATTTTCAAAATGGATTTTCTTTTAAAAATAAGACGAAGTTACTATAGTTTCCAATGATATGTATTTTTTATTGAAAAAACTACAGATTATTAAAACTTTTATCACAAATATTTGATTTTATAATATTTAAAAATAAAATTTTATATAATCTTAGCAAAAAATGAAAAATGTGTTAATATTGCTCATAAGAATATGAAAAATGTGTAGAAATAACTAAAAGTGATAAAAGTATGCGAAAAAGTTTGAAACAATTCCTCTAATATTAAGAAAAGTGCAGGATTAATTGCTTGCTCACATTGAAAGTGTGATGATGACGCGGCAGAAAGGAACCGGCGTGTTAACACTCCGTACAATTATGGAGCTCAGAGTATTATAGAGACATTTTAGTTTAGGATACAGTGACCAAATTTCAAAATGTTTCTCTTTCAAAGGTTTCAAAACTTTAAACTTTTTAATTTTTTAAGCTTTGCCCTTTTAAAACTTCATAAATTTACCAGTTTCTTAAAACTCAATAAGTTTTTAACTAACTAAAAGTTTTTAAATAAAAAAAATTCTGATGTTGACTCTCTAAACTAATGTTGAATGCCCAATGTGCCTATTGAGGTTGGTTGGTCGGTTGATTTTTGACGGCCAATTATCTGCACGAGGGATATAGGCCCATGGGGGGGGGGAGTGCCCTTCGTGGGGGTCTTTCTAAGGGAACCTAATCCGTATTTACGCATCGAAATCCATGGCTCGAAGAAAACCACGAAAACTCCGAACGATTAGGCCGACGGGCGCGATTGGGTTCGAACCCAGCACCTCCTGTCTACCAGCTTCGAGAGCAGAACCTCTCAGCCACTGGTGGGGCGTGCCTATAGAGAGGGTAGCGAAATTAACACGGGGGCATGCTCAGGCTGAAATTTTTGTCCAAATCATGGCAAACCTACATTTACAGAACTTGAACAAGCTTACTCTCTGCTGTCCGGGACTAGTTCGATTTGATAAGCGAGAAGAGTTAACGAATATTAGCTTAGCGATAATGACAGGCTCGCCAAGATGGTTAGCGATTCATTAATTTCCAAAATCATCGTGATCGTGATCAAGCAAATTTTTATTGCCCGTTTCTTATAGAGTCTTAAAATCCGCCACAAAATTTGCAAGAAATTGGGAAATTTGGGAATTTAGCGGGAGAAAAACAAATCCAAGAAAGCTTCAAGTAACAAAGTATTTCAAGCAAACTATATAAACTAAACAAATAACATTCTGTTCGATAAAGTGCCCCATGGTCTGTACCCCAATCGGCACCAGAGAACATTTCTATTGCTCTTTCAGTCTTTCTAAAGGTGAGGGACAGGTGCTTGGTCTCCTTGAGGTACCTAAAGAGGTGTTTAAAGATCTTCCAACCAATTCAGAGGGTATCTCATTAAATTGACTTATGCAAGTGGAACAGAATGAAATGTCTGGACGTATTCCACAGGCAATATACAGCAGACTCCCAATAGCTTGCTTATAATGGTTTTCGACACTCTTTTCCTTTATGTTATTCCATTCTGCATAATTTTCTTTGTACTATTTAACTGGGTTCTAAAGGTGTTGATGCTCCCTTAGCTGAACTTGCCTCAGATGATTTCCTGATTTCTGCAATGTAGGCTGTCTGATCTAGTGTTAGTGAACCACCAGCTTGCCTCTGGATTCTCATGGATAAAATTTCGTTTGCTTCTCCAAGTTCTTTTGTTTGAAATTTCTGCTCAAAAGTGCTTATGATTTCTGAGGTTCCAACAATAAGCATATAATCAATGTACAGGCCAAGAAATAGTGTTTTCTTTGGATTATAATAAATGCATGGATCTGCGCATTTAGAAAAAAGGAGAAACCCTCTTTCACACTTTCCGATCTCCCCTGCTTCGGCTTTCCGACCGCCACGCTGAGAATTTTTACGCCAATTTGGGATATTCATTAAGGTTTGTAATTAATACCTCGATTAATTAGCTAAAGTGATGCGGAGCCTTAGGGGCATCAGGGCCTGCCTTAGACTATACTAATCTAAATTTTCAGATCTCTAAGCGCAGTATATTTTTCTAGGCATCGCAGACAGGCAGACACGCACAATATAATATTTGTTTTTTAATATCAAAGATAGAAAGTTAAAAAATGACAATAACACAATAATTTGAGCCTGTACGTTTAATTGTATTTTTTACAAAACTGTGTGCAAGGAAATATTTTTTAAAATTCCGAAATATCTGTAACATTTCTTCATGCTATTAAAATATTAAACATAAATATTTAGCTGTAGTTATAAAAATTTAATTTTCGTATGATTTTCGTAAGATAAATATCAAATTTTACAACTAAAAAAGTTTAGTTTTTATGCTTCAAATACCAAAATTTGCATTTTTCTTTCCATGTCATTTTTCTTTTGTCACAAAATAGATATGATTTACATTCTAAATATATATCAACCAAATATTAAGCCAAATTTCTTGGATTTCAGAGTTTGGCTTGTTTCAAATACATTTAATAGACAGTTGATATTCTACATAAAAGAAGCAAGCAAACCAACTAACTACTTAAAACGGCAAACAACTTACTTCTTAAACTGTTAGATCAACAAAAAACAGCTACGAAAATTGCAGGTGTGAACTCATTCATTTGTCTGAACATTGGTGTTGATCAGCGATCTGCCATGTCGTCAAAAGTTCTTAGGCCTAAATTATAATATTGTGTTGCATAACCCTTTAAGACCCGGAACATTTTCACATTTAAATATTACATTCTTCTGGTTATTAACTCTATACTGACCCTAATAACACTTAAAAAAATAATTAAAAAATTTTTCTTCACCCCCTGGAGCGTGGAGAGTACCCGCACGAACGTGTGGGTTGGGCTTTTTCTAAGAAAGCCACAACCGCACGATCATACGGGTTGGGCTTTTCCTGTGAAATAATTACTTATAAGATGATTTGGGATGTATTGGCTGAAATACTGCAATGGAATCCTTACTGGCTCTAAAGCCTAAAAAAGGAGAAAAAGAAATTAATATTGGAGATGTACTTATCGACTTCAAAAAATTCATATTTTAATTAATTTAAAAATGTTTGCCTTATTTTTTTAAAAAATTATGATATCGATTTTATTTTTTCTATAAGTCTGTAACTTTTTGTAGTAAAAATTTAAGAAAGGAAAGACATACCTGCAATTGCATGAAATCTAAAGGAGCAGAATCAGGTACAGAAATGAACTTCTTAACATCCCACATGTATTTGTTGTTGTTGTTGTTGTTTTCCTTATCTTAGCCTCTGCCGAAACTGGCTTGGATGTAGCACTTTGAGGAATGAGTTCAGGGGACTTTGATGAGGAAGAATGATCCAAAATTCCCATTTCTTTAGAAATATTTGTACTTTTTTCTTCATCGAGCCCATCTGAACTTGACTATCCTTCTAATAAATCTGCTTCAAACATTTTGTCCGCAACATCTAAATTCAGAGTCTGATTTATTCATCAATTGCAATATTTCTTCTTGTGTGAGAATTCTTTTCCGTTTAGGCATCTGAAAAAGTATTTTATTTTGCTTTGTTAAAAGTTAATAAAGTATTTTAAAAAAAGTCTTAGAAAATTTTATTAATTGAAAAGAAAAAAAAAAGTAAAATTTAATTGAAAAAAAAATTCATCCATGGCAACACCCAAGAAAATATGGCATTAATTATATAACAACATACTTCGTTTTTATTCTGGCTGTCACCAAAATTATTGAAAAAGAAAACAAAATGAACATCGAGAAAGCTCTTATTTTTACAGTAGCACTGACTAACGTAACGCCCAAGTCGCACGATCGTGCGGGTAACGAAATCTGAAGTCCTATGAGCAACATAAATAGTGTTATTATGTTGCAACATAATTAATGTTTTTTACTATAGTACACTTGTTTAGACATTAAAGTAAAAATATTTATCTAAGCAATTAGAAATATACTGATAATTACCTTGTTACGATAGATAAAATGATGAGCTGTTTTCGTTGTACTTCTAAACAAAGCTATCATGCCGGCTAAAAGTAAAACATGTACGACAACCGTCATCCGTTGATAAAAAATGATACTTTACTCTTTTTGCAAACCAGAGCAATCGTTCGATTCGGGGTTTTATTACATACGACTGTTTCAGAAGCAAACATTTACATGTATGTCTAACCCGCACAATCGTGCGGGTTGGGTCTTAAAGGGTTAAACCTGCATTAGTCTGGCCAGTGTTTGTCACGCAATCACTCGTGGAAGTGTTGCAAATACTCCAAAACTTTTATCGCACATTTTAAGTCGTACTGAATTATACCAGTTTTGTAATTTACTAAGACTAAAGTTTCTTACTTTAAATGATTTTAAATAAATAAAATTATGAGGTAAAATAAACATATATAATTTTATAAAAATTATGTTAAAATATTTGCATTTATTACTACATTACTATTAAAATTATGTAAAAAACATTTACATTTACAGTTATTAATTACATTACTTATATTTTTAAAATCTTGCACTATGACATTTTTTTGGTATATTCACTGTAAACTGAAATGTCTGAAATTCAGACACATAAGCGTCTTAAACGGAGTGTTCAATTTTCAGACATTTTAAAGTGTCTTAATTTTTAAGACGCTTGTATGCATCTGAAGTTAAGACATTTCATACGTCTGAATCGCATCCATCTTTGACCACCTTTCATTTCTATGCAAAAGCAGCCTTTTTCTTTTCTTTTCTTTTTTTTTATAAGCATTATACACTTAAAAAAATCTATTACAATATGGAAATTGTACCGCCAATCAAAACGCCATTACAATTTACATCAATTTACGTATTTTAATAGGAATTTTCTTCCGTTGAAAAATTTAATTTTTTTGGAAATTTCTGTATTAAAAAAAAATCAAGCTTTTATGGAAGGGCAAACTGCCATATTTAACAGACTGGAGATTGCCAAAGTCCATTTCATTTTACAGGATTTATTACATCACATTACATCAGAATATTAAAATTACCCGTCTCAGGATTCGAACCCGGCACCTGCTGGCTTCCAGACGGTCACTTTATCAACTCGGCCACGATTGCGTTAGTTGGAAATTCAAATATTGTTACTTATTATGCTGCACAATGAAACGGTAGTGGTAGATATTTTTCCGATCCAGTTAACGTTTTACACATTTTCCCTCCTAGAATTTTGAATATTTGTTTATTTTCATGCGTTAAAGACCATCAAAAAGATTTTTTTCTTCTAGCAAAAAAATTTTTTTAGAACACAAATATTATTGTTTTATACAGAGGAAACTTTATTTTTGAAATATTAAGGATGTATTCTAATCTAAACTATTTATTTTCTGATTCATTTTTAAATTCATTTTTTGCTCTCAATCGCATCAAACTGAGAAATTTTCTTATTTAGAAACTACGCAATGTGCCGTGCTTCTCGATTTTTTGATAAATGCACAAAATATTGTAAAAAATGCTGTCAAAGTTGGCGTTTTGAATCGAATTTTCCGAGGCGGGAGATCAGGGAATAAAAAAAAAAAAATGGTTATTCTGAGAAAACAATTGTTTAAAAATTAAATTCTAAATAATTGAGCGAAAAATGAAATCACATGGCCTCTTATACATCTCTTCAAAAATAACCTCAGCAAGTTTCATGTTTTTACTTTTAAAAATGAGTCTGAAAATATCTTAGAAAATTTCAAGCTGTTGAGGGTGGAAAAATATTTTTTCGAATACACCCTCAAAATATTTAAAATGTTTTAAAAGTGTATATATTATATATGCACTGTTAAAACATTTAATTCGGGACCTGTACCGTTCAGGGGTGAAAAAAAAAACAATTTTTCATAAAAAAATGCATTTCTTATTGCCCAAAGACAGCGAATAATTTTAACGGGAAGGTATTGATATAGAGCTCTGTTTTCTTTCTTTTTTTTTTTTCTTCTGATGATTGAATATATGGCAAAATTTTTGAAATTGGACTGATTAATTCCTTCCTGTGCTGTATATTCTGAACCAAATTTCTCAGTTTTAAATATTGTGTATAATTTTTCTGCAAAAATATTGACATTTAGTTATAAAAATCCTTGTTTTACGCATATAACATACATCATTAGAAATCCAGAGTAAAATTTTTTGATTTTCAGAGTAATTTTTTCACGGTTAAATCCGATTACTTCTGAACTCAATCTTTAGCTAAAAGGTTAGTGTATAAAATTTCAGAGCTATTGTAAATAATTCCAAAAAATTAAATAAGTACTTTGATTTTTTTAATTAAATAAATTATTAAATAAATACTTAAATATAATAAATAAGATAAATAGATAATTAAATAAATACTTTAAAAGTAGATGGCGCCACATCTATATCTTAAAGGTATACTAGTATGATTATTTTCAAATCCAAAGAGATTCTTATGAAAGATGTTTGGCGTTTGAGAAATATAGAAATTTTAAGTCATTTTTGTTCTTAAACGCATGAAATTGTAGGTGATGTTATTCAGAAACGACGTGATCGAAATTAGTCTTCAATTTCTGATGTATAAATTACATATCGAATTATAAGCGATTAACAAAAATTTGAAGTTTGAATATAAATAAATAAATCATGTCTAATATTATGTCTATATGGGTTTGTCTTTGAAAGATTATATTTTACTTTTAAACGGAACCTTCTAAATACAGAAATATGCAAAAAAATGGAAATTTTCCTGGAATTTACGAAAAGAAAAAATTACATTGAAATAAGTAAATTTGCATCTCGACTGGCAGTACAATTTCTATATTTTAAACGAATATTTTTTCACAGTGTTACAAGGTTGAAACTAAGGGGGTGGGCAGAGGGAGCATGTGCCCCGGGCGGCAGACTGAGGGGGCGCCAAATGAAGATTTTGTTTGTCGATTTTTCGCACATTTATGTAGCACAGTATTGTTAAAATCATCCTGTCTGGGGAATGCCAAAGCATAGAAGAATCTAAAGATGATATGATATGGCATAAGAATCCTGTATAAAGCGGAATTTTCTTCGATTCCGTTTTCAAGATTTTAAGGAATCAATATTTGACAAAGCAGATTACGTAGTTCAGTATTACATATTTTATGATTACATATTCTAAAATTTAAAATAAGTAGGCTATTAGAAAATTAGTAAAATTCTCTTTGTAAGTATACTTTGTGGAGGAGAGGGGGGTGGACTAAATCTATGTTTGCCCCGGATGCAAAAAGGGCTAGTTTCAGCCCTGACAGTGTATAAAGCTTACAAAAAAAAGTGAAAAAACGGCTGCCTATGCCTATTGCCGAACATGGAGGTTGATCAAAGATGGATGCGATTCAGACGTTTGAAATGTCTTAAATTCAGACACATGCACGTGTCTTAAAAATTTAGACACTTTAAAATGTCTGAAAATTGAACACTCCATTTTAAGTCACTTATGCGTCTAAATTTCAGACGTTTCGTTTACAGTATTTATACTATGATCATAGTAAGACACTTAAGTATCTTAATTTCAAATGCCTGTGATGTCTGAAATTTCATATTCAAACACTTAAGTGTCTGAATTACTTTTTCAGTCACATATATGTTTGAATTTAAGACGCCTTTATTTGCAGTGTTACAACACACACTGAGTTTGTTCATATATAATGAATTAATAGTTATTCATTAAAGCAATTTGAACAAATGGATGACATAAATTTTCAGCACGTATTATTTTTGCAAGAAACATAGTAGATATTAGTTTTATGTCCTTTACTCGAGAGCCCATCACAAAACAACCTTTTTTTGGAGCTTTGTTGCTTTCCAAACTTATACTGGGATTTAAACTTCTTTTCAAGCTCTTATTGATATTTGGAAGTTGCGCTTTTACATCTATATCTGAGGTTGTATGAAGTTGTATGAATACAATTTCTTCTATAAACTTGAAACACGTTATTTCTTTATTTGGAAACACAGAATAGTTTAACCCAGTGTTCCCAGTAGGCTACTTTTAGGTAGCTTTCTTTACAAAAAGCTACCTATTGCAGCCGTTCGGAGGAAAGCGATTTCAAAAAATTTTGGTATATTTTCATCTATCATGACCCCCAGACCCCGAAACCACCCTCCGTTCAAAATTGATATATATATATATATATATATATCAATATATATATATATCTGACCTATGTCACACTGTAACTCTCGTATTTATGAACCGATTTGGATGTAATTCGGTGTGTACATAGTACATACCAATGTCTCGACCGAGTTCGTTGGCCAGCTTCATCCGCCATTTTGTTTCAAAATGGCGGCCATTTAAAAAATTTAAAAGAATTTTAAATTTGAAATGTGGTACCAAAATTTGAAAATGGAAAAATATTTTTTTCTTATGTATTTGACAGTGATACAAAGACTCTGTAGCAGTTTTTGTTTCGTCTATATCTTAAAAAATGGCTGAGTTATAGCATTTTGAATTTCTAGCGAAGCTGACATTTTGAAACGTCCTGAATTTTGTCACGCGATAAAAGGCGTATTTATGAACCGATTTGGATGTAACTTCGTTTATACATAGTACAGACCAATGTCTCGACGGAGTTCGTTGGCCAGCTTCATCCGCCATCTTGTTTAAAAATGGCGGCCATTTAAAAAAATTAAAAATTTTTTTAATTTAAAATGAGATACTAAACAATTGGAAAATGAAAAAGATTTTTTTCGTATGTGTTTGACCTTAATACAAAGATTCCGGAACAGGTTTTGTTTCGTCTATATCTAAAAAAAATGGCTGAGTTATAACATTTTGAATTTCTATTGTGGCTGACATTTTAAAACGACCTGATTTTTGTCACGCGATAACAGGCGTATTTATGAACCGATTTGAATGTAACTTGGTCTGTACATAGTACATACCAATGTCTCGACCGAGTTCGTTGGCCAGCTTCATTCGCCATCTTGTTTCAAAAGGGTTGCCATTTTTAAAAAAAATGTAATTTAAAATTTAAAATGAGGTATTAAAAAATTGGAAAATGAAAAACATTTTTTTTATGTGTTTGGCCTTGATACAAAGATTCTGGAGCAGTTTTTGTTTCTGAAAATTCGTTCTTTTGTTTATATCTTAAAAAGTGGTTCAATTATAGCACTTTGAATTTCTATCATGGCTAACACTTTGAAACGATCTTGTATTTGTCACGCGATACCACACGTATTCGCCTATTTCGATGGAAGAAGGCATGTGGATTGTATACATCAATATCTCGACCAAGTTCGCTGGCCAGCTTCATCAGCCATCTTGTTTCAAAATGGCGGCCATTAAATAAAAAAAATATATTTAAAGTGAGATGCAAAAAAATTAGAAATTGAAAAAGGTTTCTTTCTTAAGTATTTGACCTTGATATAAGGATTCAGGAGCATTTTTTGTATGTCTTTATCTTAAAAAATGGTTCAGATATAGCAGTTTCAATTTCTAACGTGGGTGACATTTTGAAAAATCTGATTTTTTGCCTGCGACAGCACTCGTATATATCAACCGATTCCGATGTGAGTGAGCATGTGCACAGCAATTACTAAGGTCTCGACCAAGTTCACTGGTTAGCCTCATCCACCATGTTGTCTTAAAATGGCAGGCACTTTAAGAAATCGCCGAATTTGGCAGCCAAATATAAGTTACTTTAAATAAAAGCAGCTTGGATACATCTGACTAATTTCGCGAAATTCTCATTCATAATGATTTAGTATTGATAAAAATTAGTATTGAATCTCCTACATCCGGTTTCCACTTAATTGAGCTTCGTGTGTTTGAATAATATAAGTTGGCTTTTTTAAAATAAGGAATATGAAAGCTACCTCTTCCTCCCGGCACTGGCCGGAAGGACTTTTTTAAAATTCAGATTTCTTGATTGGCACCACTTTTTTGAAACGTTAAAATTCCCTTTGTTTTCGCCTTAATTAATCTGTCATTAAATAAGTGGCACTTTACCATTTCAAAAAAGTGGTGCCAGTCAAGAATCTGAATAAAAAAAAAGTAGCCCATCTGGCAACACTGGTTTAACCTTTAACTGATATCACAGAAATTGTCACATAACAATTGGGAAGCGGTTT
This sequence comes from Maratus speciosus, assembly GCA_963932465.1. Taxonomy (NCBI): domain Eukaryota; kingdom Metazoa; phylum Arthropoda; class Arachnida; order Araneae; family Salticidae; genus Maratus; species Maratus speciosus. The sequence continues at coordinate 327,017,729 of OZ010787.1, forward strand.
GTGAGACTGATCCGTCGAGCGATAAATGAAAGCCGCGATTAACTCATAGGGTATTGTTTTTGCACTAAACTTTTTTGTACAGGAATGTTATAATTAAAATTCACCTATTCAAATGTCTCTAGTGTTAGTACTAAAGTTCCAAACGGAACAAAATTTCAGTAGTTTTTGTAGATAAACTGAAATTTGCAAGTTAAACTGTGAAAATTGAAAAAAGCACCGGTATGTGAGACCGGTAACACCAGTTAAAAGTTAACAAAAATACTGCATTATATTCGGTATACTCATTTCCTACTGTATTTAATAAGTGAAAATATATTCGGAATGGCCAACGATTGCAAATTCTTGATACATAACAACTATTACACATTTGTTCACCTGTGTCAACTTCACATTTAGTAGAATTGTAAAATTGTACAATTTCAGATTTCATTACCCCGGGTTTTGTTTGGATTATAATGTCATCATTGTAATGCACTGTAGATAGAAGAATTACATTTTTCCTCTTTTTCTAACAATAAGAAACTAGAGTCATGGACAACCTATGATGGAAGCTAAATACCAACGTACCCGGCGCTGGCTGCTATATAAATTCTTTCGACAATCGCCTTTTTTTTTTCCTGAGAGTACAAACCAATGTTAGTTTCTTCTTCAATAATTCCTCAGGCAATGGAACACCCGTGTGCCAATTATCACATGTGATGTTTCTTCCTGAACCATATGGACTTTCGACCAACCTCACAACTATAACCTAAAGTGGCATATGAAATTTTAAATGGTCCATCTCGTTGAGCACCAACATTAGGTTCAAATTTTAATCGCTTCCCTGATTATCTCAATATATCTTGGGCTCATATAAATTAAAATTTATTATTATCCCGAGAAAACTCGGGCGTAGGATAATTTGTCACTACGATATGTTTTAACACGTTTTTACTGGGCCTGAAGCTTAAAAAGAAAGAAAATATTCTTATATAATATAAAAAATTATATATCATACTTCATTGGCAGTTGGACAAGTATTGTTGGCAAACTTTGCGGTTGGATGGAGGGGCTGGACACGTGTTTTGCACGATTGTATGTACGGCGCGGCGGCGGCTGCTGCTAGATAAGTAAAGATAGATACATTGAAAAAGAGTAAAAAAATGGCGACTGAATATGAAAGCAAAAGCGATGCAGATGTTTTTTCAGATAGTGATTATGAAGAGGTGGACTTTGAATATAGTGGGAAAGTGATTCTTCTGTAAGTAGCCTTATGGAAGACGATAGTACAGTCGTGGAAAAAAAAAATAAACACCCCCTACTAACTCCTCAACAAATTATCGTAGAAGAAAGGTAATGGTACAGAACGATTGGAAATAAAGTCTACTTTTAAATGATGTATATAAAATTTGCTTAGGGGGCATCTACATATTAAAACGAATCCAAACTTCATTTTTTTCAATGACAATACCCAATTTTAACGAGATATTTCACATCTTCGGTTCAAACTATGCCTAGACACCGAATTTCAAGTCATTTGAATGATAAGTTTTTGAATTATAAACATTCAAAATTTAGTGCTTCTAATGCTAAATTACATTTTCATATTTTTATTTATATCTCCAGAAATTATGCTCCTAATGTGCTATTTTTTGTGTAGCAATAATACTAATATACCCAAACATAAATACGCTGAAATTGCAATTTTTATAATTTTATGATATGAACTATGTTTTATGAAATTAATACTCGAAAAAATTATGAATTGTAACCTACAATTTTTTTGATGAAATTAGATTTATTAAGTCCTGCTTTATGGAAATCCAAAATTTCACATTTTTCTTCCAAGTATTTTTCAAATGCTGCTTAAAAAACGGCAAAATGATGGTTTAAGGGGCCGTCTATAATAGGAGGGACTAGATATTTTGAAATTTTTTTAGCTGTCGTGTAATCTAGCACGAACTTCATTGACTTCTTAAGGTGCCTTGATCAAAATGAGGGCTCTCTCGGTTAACAATCGAGTTCTGAACTTCATTTTGGATACAGCCCTTAAAATACGCTCCTTTTAAAATAATTAATTTCTCAGAAACTTATGGTATGAATTGCATAAAAATTTGTTTTTAGGCTAATTGAAGGGTCATTTATGCTGTCAGAATTGTGTACTGCTATTGAAAAAAACAAAGTTACGGTTCGTTTTAATATGTAGATGGCCCCTTAAGCAAATTTTATCTATATCATTTAAAAGTAGACTTTATTTCCAATCGTTCGGTACCAGTAACTTTCTTCTACGATAATTTGTTGAGGAGTTAGTAGGAGGTGTTTATTTTTTTTTTTCCACGACTGTACAAGTGATTCGGACGATTTGGTGGAATTTCGTCAATGGTGTGAAATTCAAAAAACGAAGTTGCCACATGCGACATGCACCTGCTTGTTTTACTTTTACTGCAAAACCAGATACGAATTTCAAAATTGACATTATCAGTAATGTTTTTGATGTTTTCTATAAATATTTTGATGATGAAGTGATTGATATTATTAAAACTGAATCTAATCGATATGTGGCATAGCGTGCTCGTAGATTGGATTAAAAACCATGGTGTTCTACTACTCAAAACGAAATAAGAGTTTTTTGGGAATAACTATTTTCCAAGGTGTAATAAAGAAACTATTGGAGTAAAAATCAGTTGTTGAATATGAAATATTTTGCAGAAACATTGTCATACAAATGATTTTTCCAGATAAAGCAAAACTTACACTTCAACAACAAATATTCATATGATGCATGTACAGTACACATCTTTGTCGAAAACTATATAACATATGGCAAATTCTGCAACATTTATTTGAGAAATTTTATAGTTTGATTATACCTGAAAAAGATATAATAATAGACGAAAGTTTTCTTCTTTATAAAGGAAGGCTTCGGTGGGTGCAGTACATTCCTTTAACAAAAGCGCGGTTTGGAATAAAGAATTATTTGCTGTGCGAATAGAAGAGAAGGTACGTGTGGAATATGTAAGATACAGTGGAAAGGGCACTAATTTGGATGATCTTCCTATGTCAGCCCGAGTTGTCATCACTCTTACAAAATCACTACTGGACAAAGGATATTGTCTTGCAATGGACATTTTTCACAAATCACCAGATTTGCCTGAAATGTTGATCAAAAGAAAGACTGATGCGTGTGGAGTGGAACACTCCGATTGAATAGTAAAGATTTAACTCAAGATTTAAACACAAAGAAATTAAAAAAAAGAGAAATTTTTTGGTATTTTTGAGGGAAAGTAACTGTAACGAAATGGAAAGATAAGAAGGATGTTAGTTTAATTTCCACAGTACATACAATTGGAATGCAGGATGTGAGAAACAAATGGTAAAGACAATGTCCAGACAAATATGTATAATTGACTACAGTGTGAAAATGGGTGGTGTGGATAAAGTCGACCAGCTTTTATCTGCTTATTCTACACCAAGAAGAAGAGGTAAAAATATTATAAAAATATTTTCTTCCATTTATTGGATTTGGCAGTTCCCCCCCCCCCCCCCTGCTAGGTGAGCTTTTGCTGCTACGAACAAATTAATAACTCAAAAAGTGCATTTTTTCATGATTTTTAGCATATTTAAAAAAATATTCGGAAATGATGGGAAATATGGTTTATTATCTCCGATATTGTATTTAAAATATGCGTAGTATTTAATACGACGTATATAGAGTTAATAATAGTGCACATGTATTATAATTAAGGAGGTCGAAAATAAAGTGCGAGGCGAGCGAACAAGTGAGTGTGCAGGTCCCTTGTCGCAAGAGGAATTCAAGGTCAACCAATAGCACTATTTTAAACGTCGATATTTTACGAAAAGGACTAAGATGGTTTTATTAAAAATGATTTTAGGCTAGTATACAAGCATCTTAAGTTAAATTCATAAAAGTTTAAAATCTTCGGAATATTCAAAACAGTATTATAATCTTTACGTAAAAGAATCTTTCTTTTAAAACTATGGTTTGAGGTTGGCGGTATCAGTTGCGAAATGACATGTAAAACAGCTGTCATTCATGTACCTTTTTTCTCAATAAGCACTAAATTATAATCCTCAAAATACACGTGGGTCAATCCATTTCAAGTGGTCCAGAAAATGCCATATTCGTTGCTCGACCATTTTTAAAAAATCTGAAATTTTTTGTACAACAACCCTAACATGATGGAAGTTCAAAATGACTATTATTTTAATTTTATTAATTTTTGTTTGTGCATGGCGGCCATCTTTGTTTCATCGTCTGCAGCAATTTTCGCACAAGAAGGGCTTACGGAATTGTAAATAATTCATCGTTTATTTATCCAATTCAAGTGCGGATTAAAGCAATTTGTACAGAATACATTGGGCTAAAAATTTGGTAATGGAGCAGTTTCCGAAACTAACTGCTTATTGGTAAAATTTAAGCATAAAGTTTCAGTTTTTTTCCAAAATTTGTCCATTTACAAGAGGAAATATTTCTAGCAAGGAAAACTGTCAACATGACATAATTTTTTTTACAAATAGGCCGAAAGTACTTGTACTCACACGCCGAGTTCCAGATCTGGGACTTGCTTTCTCTTCGCTAAAAAAAATCCCAAATTTTTCAAAAATGACAAAAATTGCACTTTTCAGGCTTTGATATCTCTAGTGGAGCACGAGATAAAAATATGAAAATTTTTTTTGTAAGAGTATTGTATGGTAGTGTTATGCACAAGAAATTTCAGGATGGAGATTTGACTACAAGCTGAGATATGGCAAGGGCAACATGTCAAAACAATACTGCCAAACTATAGTTTTGTTGTAGTCACAGCTAAGTATTTATCTCAGAGTATCATTTAAATTTATTTTTTAGATTATCTTTAAATAATAGTAACAGAAAATAAATCTTTTGCAATTAATTTAAAAATAATTATACCTAAGGCTTACATTTTGTATGGTATCAGTAATTTTTGTTGTAATTTTAGTAACTAAAAGAAACCTCAGCACTTTTACACACACACACACACACACACACACACACACACACACACATATATATATATATATATATATATATATATATATACAAGACCTGAGACAAAAACAGAATAGGGAAAGAGAAAAGCAGTTAATGTTGGCATACTTGTTGAGACATGATCAAACGTGTCAAAACACATTCCTGCTTGTTGGTTTAACCACAATTTTAATGCTGCTTGCCAGTCCCTGAAACTTGTTCCGACTATATGTATGTTCTTGTAAATGAAACATTATGCGATATTACCATGCATCAGCCTCAAGTAATTTTCAGAAAGTAAAGATACCCAAAGCCTTTTCAAAATTTATACTGCAGAAAAATCACATTTAGTAAGCTAGGAATTATTAATGAATTGAGACTTGCACATAGTGATTTCAAAGTATATTTCTATGAGCCAGCAGGGCCAAAATTTTCAATCAAGTTATCAAGAGATGACAAGACTTGGTTCCTACAAATAAAATTTTGAAAAAGATCAAAATTGTGGTTTTTGAACCAACAAGCAAGAATGTGTTTTGACACGTTTGATCATGTCTCAACAAGTATGACAACATTAACAGCTTTCCTTTTTCCCTATGTTGTTTTTGTCTCAGGTCTTGTATAAAAATATTTTTTTTCTTTATGTAAAAGTGCTGAGGTTTCTTTTAGTCACTAAAATTACTTACAACAAAAATTACTGAAATCATACAAAATGTATGGCCTTAGGCATAATTATTTTTTTTTATTAATTGCTAAGCTTTGCAAAGGGCTTTATTTTCTGTTACTATTATTTAAAGATAATCAAAAACATAAATTTAAATGACACTCTGAGATAAATACTTAGCTGTGACTACAACAAAACAATAGTTTGGCAGTATTGTTTTGACATGTTGCCCTTGCCATATCTCAGCTTGTAGTCAAATCTCTATCTTGAAATTTCTTGTACATAACACTACTATACAATACTCTTATAAAAAAAAATTAAGATTTTTATCTCGTGCCCCACCAGAGATATCAAAGCCTGAAAAGTGCAATTTTTGTCATTTTTGAAAAATTTGGGATTTTTTTTAGCGAAGAGAAAGCAAGTCCCAGATCTGGAACTCGGCGTGTGAGTACAAGTACTTTCAGCCTATTTGTAAAAAAAATTATGTCATGTTGACAGTATTCCTTGCTAGAAAAATTTCCTCTTGTAAACGGACAAATTTTAGAAAAAAACTGAAACTTTATGCTTAAATTTTACCAATAAGCAGTTAGTTTAGGAAACTAACTCCATTACCAGATTTTTAGCCCAATGTATTCTGTACAAATTGCTTTAAACCGCAGTTGAATTGGATAAATAAACGATGAATTACTATTTACAATTCCGTAAACCCTTCTTGTCAGAAAATTGCTGCAGACGATGAAACAAAGATGGCCACCATGCACAAACAAAAATTAATATAATTAAAATAATAGTCATTTTGAACTTCCATCATGTTAGGGTTGTTGTACAAAAAATTTCAGATTTTTTAAAAATGGTCGAGCAACCAGTGCTGGATCACTTGAAATGGATTGACCCACGTAATAAAGTCCCAGAGTTCGTATGCATCAGTGGATTCAGGGGATTTCAGGTACTTGAATACCAGAAAATTCGTAAAGTAATGGTCACTATAGCTAAAGATAGAATTTTCTTTACCTTAAATAAGGCAAATATGACTTTAATAAAATTTTGGTACACATTCCTTGAAGCATACGAACCCTGAGTCCAAACATAATTACAAAAACATCGTGAAGGCTTCAACAACTTAAAAAAATACATGTATATAACAATTGGAGGGATGGCGGATTGATAACTTGGTCTTTCCTGGCTTCAAGCTCTTGATTAGCGATTAAAGTAAAATTTTGAAATAGAATTTCAACCTTAATGCTCAACAAAAACATTAAGTCTAGGTACTCATTTTACTCAAAATTTGAAGCTCTACAACATTTATATTGACAATGTTTTTGATAGAGTTAGTTGTTTTGAGATATTGTTATGGTAATTAAAAAAAACGTGTTTTTTTTACTATAAATTTATACATATTTTTTAACGCTCAACTAGTACTAGGGGAGAAACTTATATTCATTCTAGACCTAAACTGAAGGGATTAAAACTATTTACAGGTTTCCCCTAATTAATTTCAAATTCAACCCTCTAACCACTGGGCTAAAACGGATAAGGTATAAAATGTTTGTTATCGCATAACGCAAACAACTTTAAATCATATTTTCCCAGGTATATTTGACATATTGTGCAAAAATGGGTAAATACCTCTAAATTTGACAGCTGCTTATCAATATTCGCATATTCACTCAGTAAATAACATTTAGAATTGTTTTCGTTAAATTAAAAAAATATATCTCTGATATGAGTAAATTTATCCAAAGATTTTCTTTCCTTCCTATCCAAAACATGATCAAAACGAATACAACGTAATAAAAAAGAAAAACGATTATAAGTCATTGTTTTGTGAAATATATTAATACCAAGACTGGGTATGTTCTGTAAATCACTCAATTTTCAGTGACTGGATTTACACAATTCACTAATAATTAGTAAGTGCATTATCGCATTTATTTCGGTTCCATTTATCACTTTGCAGATTTTTCTCTGGAAAAATTAGATTGCATTTTATCTATATATCATATATATTTGTGACTTAACTACATCTTCAGCTATATTGACGTTCTTTATTGGACTGCAATACACCTTTGAATGTTTTTAAATAGCTTTCATTCACATAAATTAGACATCCCAATGCACACACAAATATAAATTGTTTGATTACTTTTATTGAGAATTAACTGAAGTTAGGTATTTGATTGCCACCGCGTGAATTGGGTGGAGCATAAAAATACCATGTTGATCAGTATCCAATCAAAAAGCTTAATGTCATTTTTACAGGTTGTTCGTTAGGCGTAGTCAAATGTGTTTCCGGTACAGAACATGCGACCCGGTGAAGAAATAAGAAATAAGAAATATTTCAGCAATTACTTTAAATTGCTGAAATAAATGATTGATTTAAATAAATGTACAGACTTTAAACATAATGTAATAGATAATTAGATAACATTATAAATAACAATACAATACAATATAATTAATATAAAGTAACAAAATCAGCAGTATAATGGCTTTAAAATAAAATAAAAATACAAGGCTGCATAAAAATGGTATTAAGCGTCCTGACTAGGCAATAAATATGACGTAGAAATAGAGCGTAAAAAATTAAATTAAAAAAATCAAAAAACCCGATTTCGTAAAAAGCGAACTAATTAATTATTTCTCATCAATGTGAAACTATTTTTTACAATACTTACCTATTGTTTTACTTACCTGATGGGACGACGGATTTAAAATGTCCTAGGGTAAGCACTTTAAATTCATATATATCTTCCGAAAGTGGAAATAAAGGCCGGGAATTTAAGATCCCTTCTATTTGAATTACAAGAGTTTCGAAATCGTCTAGAGTGATTTTGTTGTTACCTACTGCTATTGGTATATGATGTTTGAAGACTTCACGTCATGGTGCAAGAAAGTCACTGAAACTCTGAGTCGTGCTATAGCGCGGCGGTTTCTCTTAAATCCAGTCTTGAGTCGGCATAGCTCCTGCAAATTTAGAATAAATTATTATTATATAAATCCATGATTCGGCAGATCATAACCTGGGTCATTTTCAAAATCCGTCCATGTTTTGGAATACAAAAATCAAATTTTTAGAAATACCCAGAAAGTTTTTTTTTGTTGTAAATAATTACTTTACATCATAAACATTAACCCTCTAATGCCCATGGTAGCATATATGCTACCTACAGTGTTTTGAATTTGGTGGATTTTTTAATTCGTATATTCCAATTTCACACCAGAAATGAAAATAACAATATTTGCTTTGTTTAATAACAGATATTTTGTATTTAAATGAAGTGAAATTTGTTATTGAAATTTTCTGGTATGAATTCAGATTCTCTGAACTATGGAATTTCTCTAACGTATTTTACCATGGGAATTAGAGAGTTAATATACAACAGAGCTGCCAAGTCTCCGTCTGTTTGGATATCAGTATTTTAATACAGAAAATGTTCTTTTATTTAATTGGAACATTTTGGCGATTTAAAGGAACAACATTTTCTCTAAGGTAATACTGGCGTGCAAAAAGCCGGAGATTTGGCAAGTCTGATACAAGCATCAGCAGAGACCAAATTACTAATTTAACATTTTAGAACTAATTTTAAAATTTTAATGAACATGGTAAAGACATAAGGGAGCATGGTAATGACAGTTTGTAATAGAAAAGTCAATATATCCATATATATTATTCTATATTATTACGCGTAACAAACACAAAAACATTTTATCAAGTTATTATTATTCCTTAAACAGTTTATCAATATCGACATTGTTTTCCAGAACAAAAAATCATGACGAAATAGGTACAGGTGGTTGATGACATTACACATAGAATATCCCCATATCCAACTGTCCAAAAAGTATTATGAATAGTTCTGAAATATTTTGTGTAGAGCTGAGATATATATCTCTTGATTTCATTTGGTCGACGATAAAATATTTTTTTCAGTACTGATTTATTGACTATCACTTAGGAAATAAAATGCTTTCAACAGTGGTATTTTGCTACGAATTTTGATGAAAATTAGCTTAATATGTGCCCAAACTGCAGAAGCATCATATCTTAAATTTCTTGAGATGGTGAAAATTGATTCAATTTTTAATTTCTGTATTTCATTGCAAAAATAATACTTAATACCAGTATGAAATGTGATACCCATTCTACCAAAGAGAACAGCTTGAGCTTCTGCCCGAATTTATACTTGTTATTCTCAATGAAATCTATATGTGTCAGTACGTCTTCATTAAAAAAAAAATTCTTTAATTGTTCTATACTAATAAACAATTTTTCATAAAGGTATAATACATTAAAAAATGACTTGTTAAAAATCTCAATAAGTAAAGTTTCTTCTTCGTGTGAAAAGATTTTTCCCTCACAGTTTCTTTTCTTTTTTTATTTTTTAAATCTTGCATTTTATGAATAAATTTTTGACCTTCTGATGTTTGATTTTTCCTACATTTGATTACTAAGTCAATAATATTTGTTCTATACTTTTCAGATTTCCTTTTTTCAAATTTAAGTTGTTGATCAAGCTTTTTACATCTTCGGACAACTGATGTTCTATCTCTTCTTACTCGTTTTCTGACTCTAGATGCCCAGCTAATCATACTACTTTGCGGATTTACCTCACAATATTCTACTAAAGGTGTACATTTAAAATTGGTACATTGTTTCTTGGAGCATTTAATCTTCTTTAAAAGTCTTCTGATGCTTGTTTCTTGTGTTTTATCACCATTATTTTCATTTCAATATTTGTTCCCTTTTGGTCATTTCTTTTAAAGATTTGATTTGCCTTTTTCTGTTTTCTGAAGATATCATTCATGTTCTTTTCTAGCAGCTCCTGCTCTTAATGCAGAATTTTCTTATATTTTTTTTATTGCCTTGCAGCTTCTTTTTTCTCCCACTTTCTATATAAGAAGCAAAAGAAGCCCATTGTAAGGAACCACAAATATTGTAAAGGGTTTTTAAATAAATTTCTTTTCCTAATACTTCTACACATTTAAAATTATAAAAAAAAATTTAGTACTAGCTAAATTTATATTAAATGCGTTTTAAAATTCCATTTGACAATTAGAAATATTAAAATGAATAATTTTATTCATAAAATATTTATATTTAAAATTGTAAATTGTTTTTCAATATGTATTTAAAAAAAAATATTTTATTTATGATTATACCAACAAATAAAAATTTCACACACATATGTATAGCAATATTCAGTATTGCTATTGCCAATTAGTAAATCAGAAATACGTTAACATTTTATTTTCATATTACTGTGTCAACACAATCTTGTCATTACCATGGACATGCTGTCATTACCATGACATGCTGTCATTACCATCGCAGAAAGCAAACGTGGTAATGACATCCATGTTAATGAAAAAATTAAGCAAAATATTTTTAGTTTTATACAGGCATAAATGGTAGCCATTACATCTTGTAGCCCATACAATAATTTTCTATTTCTTATATAATAAAAGCATATTGAACAATGCCCCTTAACCTCTACTTCCTAAAACAACGTGTGTCAACTCAATCACAACTCTCTCTTTGCTGTGATAGGTTGTCGAAAATTAACGTTTCTTTTTTAAAAAACAACGTCAATTAGGTTGAACTTCCTCGGCTTTTTATTAAAATACTGTAAGTACATTTATTGAACAATATATATTTTTTAAAGATTAGGCATATAGCTACGTTAATATTATTAGGTATCTATGCATATTTACTTCATGTTTCAAATGTATGCCTGGTGTCTCAGTTACCCCATAAAATTTTCAAGAATGGGGTAACTGGGACATGTATCTGGGGTAACTGGACCATACTGGATCCAGTTACCCCGATAATTATAAATAATTTTTTTTAGTTTCTCTTACAACGGGAAGTAAATATCTTCATTGTTTTTTCTCACAATAAAGAAAATCATAGAATACCTTATTAAAATTACGTAATAAAATTAAAAAAAAGCATATTGAGTGGTATCAAACGAAATTCCTTGACCCTTTGAGAGGAGGTGATGCCATTATGGCATCACATAATTTTAATTCCTAATAGCCACATTTGCACCGGAATTTTATAATGAAAATTTCACCTTTATTAAGTACGCGAAAATATACTTTTACTTGTTTTCAAATAGATTCTCTTGTAAATACTGGTGTCATTAAATTATTTCAACATTTTATGAATGCCAAGTACCTTGCCCCTGAAAGCGAGATAGCCAAACCTTGAAATTGTACGATGCAGGGGTCGCATTCTATAGGGAAAATTTTATTGTTCCTACCACTATTTTGAAAATAATATCATCATCGCACCCTTCTTTAGAATATGTTAAATAAAATGATCATGAAGGTAACTCATTAAGGGTTCTGGTAGGAACAACAGAATTTTCCCTATATAATGCGATTCCTAGATACAGATAAAGTACTTTAGTACTTATATAGCCGTTTGTTCATTGATTTACCTAGTTATTTTTTCCCTTAAAATGCCCATGTGACTTTTAACTTAGTACTTACTTAATTTTTATGTTTTTGGTATAAATAAATCTAATATTTTCACTTTTAGTGCTTTTTTACACACATTGACAGCAAAGGTTTCCTTTACAACGCTCTTTATTGACATATAATTTACATAATCTGCCTGGTTAAAATTTTTTTTAAGTTGTTTACACTTTTTCAAACAGGACCTGATATCCCATATGAAAAAAAATAAACGCGTGTGGAACATAGAGCCTCCTGGTCCACTTACCCCATTTTTATGGGGCAACTGGACCCATGAGGAAAGAAAAATGAAATATGCTTATTTTTATATTTTTAAACATTATAATATAATTTTGAGCATTTCTGTCTGATAGAAGGAACCTAACTGAACACATTTGCAGAAGTTCAGACTTTAATTCAAATGAACATTAGCTTTTTGAAGCTGAATTGTCAGAAGCTCCAGAGTCACATTGTAAAATCATGGCCCAGTTGCCCCAACTAACCTTAATTGTACAGGAACAATTCTAATCGCAACACCTTTGAAATGTTCATCATAGGAAAATCCATTTACGTCAAAATATTTTTTTTTTAAGTCAAAAAATTTAAATTTTTATACGATTCCTTGGTATTGTAATTAATATTTAGTAAAACTTTCTTCATGTAACACAAGTAAATTAGTAAAAACAAGTTTTCCTGGCTCAGTCGAAAGACTAGGTTCAATCTACGAATCAGATTTAATACAAATTATACCAATTCTACTAATTACAAATTGTAATTCTACAAATTACACTACTTCTAAGTTAGCTATTTTGGCGAGAAAGGTAATTTTCAGGAAAATTTTAAATTCGACGCACCAAATCTAATTAATGAATATGAGGCAATTATATCAGAAAGGTTAAAATTTTATTGAAATGATAGTTTAAAAATTACCTACAGACTATAAAATATGTCCGACTCTCATACGAGTTTCGAACCCAAACAATTAAATGAATGCAATCGAACATTTTTCTTTGCCTCTGTAAGCGAACAATAAGAGCTTCATACTTGATTAACGAACTCATCAAAGACACTTGCAAGACTAATACAATGTTCCAATTAGGTTCGAATTGGTTCAATATTTCAGCACTTTTGTGCTGAAATATTGAACCAATTAAAAAACATAATTAAATAATTCGGATTTTTTTTTTTTTTTTTTTTTTTTTTTTTTTTTTTTTTTTGTATTTTTCGTGATACTTTTACGATTTTTCGATTTTTTTTTTCGAATTTTTGGATTAAAATTTTTTTTTCTTTGCACCCCAAACACTACCTTCATGCCAAACATCAAGTTTCTAGGTCTACACGATGTACCGCTGATTTTTGATGATCGGCGAGTGAGTCAGTGCTGAAAAAGCGAAACTTTGAGTTCATATTTCTTCTGAACTAGAAAAGACCCTTGCCCTCAATGGTTGTAGAAGAGTAATTTAGGAGGATAATCTTTTTGCCAATAACACCGAAAGTGTCTCTTATAAATTGACGAATGCAATTTTTTTTGTTAGCTTAATAATCTAAGATTATAAATAAAGTATAACACCATCTTTCAAATCTTTTCATTTATTGTTATTTAATGAAATAGATTAAAGGCGCACTCCTGCACCACCTTACCCTACATCTTTTAAAATGAAAATCATATTATGAAGTTAACATAAGAAAAGGTAGTAGTAGGCTAATTTACAAGTCCAGTAAAGAGCCTTTTCTATCTATTTCTATGGACTCGACAAAATGAGCTATCTAGAATTTGCCAATTAGGCCCGAGGTAGTAAATGTTTATTAAAAATGTATAATTAAGAAAAATACTATTTTCTGATATATATTAGGTAGCTTTCTTTACAAAAAGCTACCTATTGCAGCCGTTCGGAGGAAAGCGATTTCAAAAAATTTTGGTATATTTTCATCGATCATGACCCCCAGACCCCGAAACCACCCTCCGTTCAAAATTGATATATATATATATATATATATCAATATATATATATATATATATATATATATATATATCTGACCTATGTCACACTGTAACTCTCGTATTTATGAACCGATATGGATGTAATTCGGTGTGTACATAGTACATACCAATGTCTCGACCGAGTTCGTTGGCCAGCTTCATCCGCCATTTTGTTTCAAAATCGCGGCCATTTAAAAATTTAAAAAAAAATTAAAATTTGAAATGTGGTACCAAAAAATTGAAAATGGAAAAATATTTTTTTCTTATGTATTTGACCTTTATACAAAGACTCCGTAGCAGTTTTTGTTTCGTCTATATCTTAAAAAATGGCTGAGTTATAGCATTTTAAATTTCTAGAGAAGCTGACATTTTGAAACGTCCTGAATTTTGTCACGCGATAAAAGGCGTATTTATGAACCGATTTGGATGTAACTTCGTTTATTCATAGTACAGATTAATGTCTCGACCGAGTTCGTTGACCAGCTTCATCCGCCATTTTGTTTAAAAATGGCAGCCGTTTAAAATTTTAAGAAAAATTTAAATTTGAAATGTGGTACCAAAAAATTGAAAATTGAAAAAATATTTTTTTCTTATGTGTTTGACCTCGATAAAAAGATTCGGAAACAGTTTTTGTTTCGTCTATATCTTAAAAAATGGCTGAGTTATAGCATTTTGAATTTGTAGTGTGGCTGACATTTTGAAACGCCCTGATTTTTGCCACGTGATAACAGACATATTTATGAACCGATTTGGATGTACCTTGGTGTGTACATAGTACATACAAATAACTCAACCGAGTTCGTTGGCCAGCTTCATCCGCCATCTTGTTTCAAGATGGCGGCCATTTAAAAATTTTTTTAAAAAATTGAATTTAACATGAGATACCAAAAAATTGAAAAATGAAAAAGAGTTTTTTCGTATGTGTTTGACCTTAATACAAAGATTCCGGAACAGGTTTTGTTTCGTCTATATCTAAAAAAAAGGCTGAGTTATAACATTTTGAATTTCTATTGTGGCTGACATTTTAAAACGACCTGATTTTTGTCACGCGATAACAGGCGTATTTATGAACCGATTGGAATGTAACTTGGTCTGTACATAGTACATACCAATGTCTCGACCGAGTTCGTTGGCCAGCTTCATTCGCCATCTTGTTTCAAAAGGGTTGGCATTTTTTAAAAAAAAATGTAATTTAAAATTTAAAATGAGGTATTAAAAAATTGGAAAATGAAAAAGATTTTTTTTTATGTGTTTGGCCTTGATACAAAGATTCTGGAGCAGTTTTTGTTTCTGAAAATTTGTTCTTTTGTTTATATCTTAAAAAGTGGTTGAATTATAGCACTTTGAATTTCTATCCTAGCTAACACTTTGAAACGATCTTGTATTTGTCTCGCAATACCACACGTATTCGCCTATTTCGATGGAAGAAGGCATGTGGATAGTATACATCAATATTTCGACCAAGTTCGCTGGCCAGCTTCATCAGCCATCTTGTTTCAAAATGGCGGCCATTAAATTAAAAAATATATATATTTAAAGTGAGGTGCAAAAAAAATTAGAAATTGAAAGAGGTTTCTTTCTTAGGTATTTGACCTTGATATAATGATTCAGGAGCATTTTTTATTTGTCTTTATCTTAAAAAATGGCTGAGATATAGCAGTTTCAATTTCTAACGTGGGTGACATTTTGAAAAATCTGATTTTTGGCCTGCGACAGCACTCGTATATATCAACCGATTCCGATGTGAGTGAGGATGTGCACAGCAATTACTAAGGTCTCGACCAAGTTCACTGGTTAGCCTCATCCACCATGTTGTCTTAAAATGGCAGGCACTTTAAGAAATCGCTGAATTTGGCAGCCAAATATAAGTGACTTTAAATAAAAGCAGCTTGGATAAAGCTGACTAATTTCGCGAAATGCTCATTCATAATGTTTTAGTATTGATAAAAACTAGTATTGAATCTCCTACATTCGGTTTCCACTTAATTGAGCTTCGTGTGTTTGAATAATATAAGTTGGCTTTTTTAAAATAAGGAATATGAAAGCTACCTCTTCCTCCCGGCACTGGCCGGAAGGACTTTTTTTAACTATTTCCATTCTGAAATCTATTTTCTTTGCGTAAAGCTGGTAAAACATTAAAAAGTCCTTCCCGCCAGTGCCGGGAGGAAGAGGTAGCTTTCATATTCCTTATTTTAAAAAAGCCAACTTATATTATTCAAACACACGAAGCTCAATTTAGTGGAAACCGAATATAGGAGATTCAATACTAATTTTTATCAATACTAAATCATTATGAATGAGAATTTCGCGAAATTAGTCAGCTTTATCCAATCTGCTTTTATATAAAGTAACTTATATTTGGCTGCCAAATTCGGCGATTTCTTAAAGTGCCTGCCATTTTAGGACAACATTTTGGATGAGGCTAACCAGTGAACTTGGTCGAGACCTTAGTAATTGCTGTGCACATGCTCACTCACATCGGAATTGATTGATATATACGAGTGCTGTCGCTGGCAAAAAATCAGATTTTTCAAATTGTCACCCACATTAGACATTGAAATTGCTATATCTGAGCCATTTTTTAAGATAAAGACAAACATAAATCCTTATATCAAGGTCAAATCCTTAAGAAAGAAACCTTTTTCAATTTCTAATTTTTTTGCACCTCACTTTAAATATAATTTTTTTTAATTTAATGGCCGCCATTTTGAAACAAGATGGCTGATGAAGCTGGCCAGCGAACTTGGTCGAGATATTGATGTATATTATCCACATGCCTTCTTACATCGAAATAGGCGATTACGTGTGTTATCGCGTGACAAATACAAGATCGTTTCAAAATGTTAGCCATGCTAGAAATTCAAAGTGCTATAATTCAACCATTTTTTAAGATATAAACAAAAGAACAAATTTTCAGAAACAAAAACTGCTCCGGAATCTTTGTATCAAGGCCAAACACATAAAAAAAGTCTTTTTCATTTTCCAATTTTTTAATACCTCATTTTAAATTTTAAATTTATAATTTTTTTAATAGCAAACCTTTTGAAACAAGATGGCGATTGAAGCTGGCCAACGAACTTGATCGAGACATTGGTATGCACTATGTACAGACCAAGTTACATCCAAATCGGTTCATAAATAAGCCTGTTATCGCCTGACAAAATTCAGGTCTTTTTAAAACGTCAGCCACAATAGAAATTCAAAATGCTATAACACAGCCATTTTTTTAGACATAGACGAAACAAAACCTGTTCCGTAATCTTTGTACTAAGGTCAAACACATACAAAAAAAATCTTTTTCATTTTCCAATTTTTTGGTATCTTATTTTAAATTTAAATTTTTTTTAAATTTTTTAAATGGCCGCCATTTTGAAACAAGAGTGCGGATGAAGCTGGACAACGAACTCGGTCGAGATATTTGTATGTACTATGTACACACCAAGGTACATTCAAATCGGTTCATAAATACGCCCGTTATCACGTGACAAAAATCAGGACGTTTCAAAATGTCAGCCACGCTAGAAATTCAAAATGCTATAACTCAGCCATTCTTTAAGATATAGACGAAACAAAAATTGCTTCCGAATCTTTTTATCAAGGTCAAACACATAAGAAAAAAATATTTCTTCAATTTTCTATTTTTTGGTACCACATTTCAAATTTAAATTTTTCTTAAAAATTTAAATGGACGCCATTTTTAAACAAGATGGCGGATGAAGCTGGCCAACGAACTCGGTCGAGAAATTGGTATGCACTATGTATAAACGAAGTTACATCCAAATCGGTTCATAAATGCGCCTTTTATCGCGTGACAAAATTCAGGACGTTTCAAAATGTCACCCACGCTAGAAATTCAAAATGCTATAACTCAGCCATTTTTTAAGATATAGACGAAACAAAAACTGCTCCGGAATCTTTGTATAAAGGTCAAATACATAAGAAAAAAATATTTTTCCATTTTCAATTTTTTGGTACCACATTTCAAATTTTAAATTTTTCAAAAAAATTTAAATGGCCGCCATTTTGAGAAAAAATGGCGGATGAAGCTGGCCAACGAAGTCGATCGAGACATTGGTATGTACTATGTACACACCGAATTACATCCAAATCGGTCCATAAATACGAGAGTTACAGTGTATATATATATATATATATATATATTGATATATATATATATATATATATATATATATATATATATGTCAATTTTGAACGGAGGGTGGTTTCGGGGTCTGGGGGTCATGATCGATGAAAATATACCAAAATTTTTTTAAATCGCTTTCCTCCGAACGGCTGCAATAGGTAGCTTTTTGTAATGAAAGCTACCTAAAATATCCCTCATCTGTTGATTTTATTGTTACATCTATTTGGCGAGTTTAGACAAAATAATCATTTAAAATAAAAATAGAGTATTTTCCAATGTTAGATATTAGATGCGCAAATGAAATATGCCAATAAAGCAATATTCTTACATATTTTTTATAGTTATTTTAATTCAGAAACACATCTCATCTGCGTAATCAGGGGAAACATTTAAAATCAGCATCTGCGAATTTTATTGATTTTACTGATATTTTGTATTTGCACAAAATTACCCTTAAAATAAAAATAAAGCATTAACTAATCTATGACACTCAGAGGCTAACAATCAAACATGTCTATAAGACAGGATTTTTACACATTATTACAAAAAATAGAGAACGTTATTACAAAAAATAGCAGTAGGAACTTAAAATGTTTATGAAATAAACATTTTAAGTTCCTACTGCTATTTTTTATGATAAAATTATACATAAACATTCACTACCTTGTATTTATTTCAATAAGACTGGATTGAATAAGGTTGTTTGCACAAACATTTGGGAATTTTCTAATTAGCTTAAAACTTCATGTGTTTATGGCAATGAGCCTGAAAAATATCAAACTGATTAGCAAAAAATTTGTCATTTTCTAATTAGCCTCATGATGCATAGTCTTTTGCAATAAAACTGAAAATTGCCAAGCTGACTGTGATGAAACAGGTTATTTTCCATACATTTCCAACCTCCCGGGTTTTTACAAATCAGAAAAGAATACCTTGAAACAGAAAATTTAGGAAGTAAAATGTGTCTTGCTTCCATGTGGTAGTCATTTAAAATCTATTTAACAGCATTCGTTAAATAAAATTTTTAGTTCAACTATGGTTAGATGGGGCAACTGGGCCACGATTTTACAATGTGACTCTGGAGCTTCTGACAATTCAGCTTCAAAATGCTAATGTTCATTTGAATTAAAGTCTGAACTTCTGTAAATGTGTTCAGTTAGGTTCCCTCTATTAGACAGAAATGCTCAAAATTACGTTTTAATATTTAAAAATATAAAAATATGCATATTTCATCTTTCTTTCCTCATGGGTCCAGTTGCCCCATAAAAATGGGGTAAGAGGACCAGGTGGGTCTATGTTCCACACGCGTTTATTTTTTTTCATATGGGATATCAGGTCCTGTTTGAAAAAGTGTAAACAACTTAAAAAAATTTAAACCAGGCAGATCATGTAAATTATATGTCAATAAAGAGCGTTGTAAGGGAAACCTTTGCTGTCAATGTGTATAAAAAAGCACTAAAAGGGAAAATATTAGATTTATTTATACCAAAAACATAAAAATTAATAAGTACTAAGTTAAAAGTCACATGGGCATTTTAAGGAAAAAAATAGCTAGGTAAATCAATGAACAAACGGCTAAGTACTTAAGTACTTTATCTGCATCTAGGAGTCGCATTATATAGTGAAAATTCTATTGTTCCTACCAGAACCCTTAATGAGTTACCTTCATGATCATTTTATTTAATATGTTCTAAAGAAAGGTGCGATGATGATATTGTTTTCAAAATAGTGGTAGGAGCAATAAAATTTTCCCTATAGAATGCCACCCCTGCATCGTACAATTTCAAGGTTTGGCTATCTCGCTTTCAGGGGCAAGGTACTTGGCATTCATAAAATGTTGAAATAATTTAATGACGCCAGTATTTACAAGAGAATCTATTTGAAAACAAGTAAAAGTATATTTTCGCGTACTTAATAAAGGTGAAATTTTCATTATAAAATTCCGGTGCAAATGTGGCAATTAGGAATTAAAATTATGTGATGCCATAATGGCATCACCGCCTCTCAAAGGGTCAAGGAATTTCGTTTGATACCACTCAATATGCTTTTTTTAAATTTTATTACGTAATTTTAATAAGGTATTCTATGATTTTCTTTATTGTGAGAAAAAACAATGAAGAAATTTACTTCCCGTTGTAAGAGAAACTCAAAAAAATGATTTATAATTATCGGGGTAACTGGATCCAGCATGGTCCAGTTACCCCGGATACATGTCCCAGTTACCCCATTCTTGAAAATTTTATGGGGTAACTGGGACACCGGGCATACATTTGAAACATGAAGTAAATATGCATAGATACCTAATAATATTAACGTAGCTATATGCCTAATCTTTAAAAAATATATATTGTTCAATAAAAGTACTTACAGTATTTTAATAAAAAGCCGAGGAAGTTCAACCTAATTGACGTTGTTTTTTAAAAAAGAAACGTTAATTTTCGATAACCTATCACAGCAAAGAGAGAGTTATGATTGAGTTGACACACGTTGTTTTAGGAAGTAGAAGTTAAGGGGCATTGTCCCCAAAAGCTAAAACTTAAAATACATCAACGGTTTTTTATAAAATAGCCCATGGCCCAGTTACCTCATGGGTCCAGTTACCCCAACTAACCTTATGTCTACTTGAACGGGAATTTCATTTAAAAATAGATGATTTGGCAAGTATGATTTCCCTATTAGCCAAAAGCAGCATAGGCTCTTTGCAATAGACCTGAAAAATATCAGGATGTTTGGAAAAGGCAAAAATTTTCCCAGTATGCCTGGCTCTTTGCAAAGAGCCAGACTTCTTAATTAGCCTGCGAAATATATACAGGGTGTTGCCGAATTCGACCGATAAATTCAGAGGTGTTATAGTAGGCATCACGAGTAACAAAAATTGCAATGGAACATGGCGTCGCAAACCACTTATGCATTTAATAAAAAATACAAGGTGTTCTACCCTAACTCTACTTGGGTTGCCGGTAATAACTTCCAGAAAACTGAAGTATACTATGATGAAACTTTTAACAGACATGCTCACTTTTTTTGTAAATGAAATGATATAAAAAAATGGTAGAAGTTTCCATTATACGCGCCAGTAGTATGCACTTGACGATTCGCATTTTGGACTGCGATAACCAGCTCATACGGTATCATCAATTGCATGAGCACCCTGTTTCTCCAGAATTTTTCGTGACGTTATCACATTTCATACTAAACGAGGTACATATCTTTAGGTTTTCATTACAGTATTTTTATTTTTCTTAAAATTATTACCGTCAATCCGAGTTCAGTTAGGGTGAAACACCTTGTATTTCTGACTAAATAAGTGGATTGAAAGCCCGTGTTCTATGGTAATTTTTCATCGTCTTGATGTCTACTATCACCGCTCTGAATTGTTGGTTGAATTCGGAACACCCTGTCTGTATATGCATACATAACCATTAAAAAACCATTACAAATTAATAATATATATATATATATTTATTTATTTAATGGTTATATATATATATATATAAAGGATGTCCCGTAGGTCATACATTATTTCAAAAATTCCTAAAGATATCAAATGATCCAATGGGAATACGATTTGACACCATAGGATTTGTCAAAGTGTCGGACTTGCTGTGGCAAAAGAAACAAATAGTTAAAATTTTCTTTGAACTGTTTTTCGCTACAAAAATTTCGGCCAAGTCTTATGAGGTCGCACCCCGATACAAAAACTTGTTAAATTTTTATGAGTTTTGAAAATGTAAACGGACTTATGCATTTTTTTTCTTTTGTCACGAAAAATTCCTCTTTTTGAAAAGCCTATATGAAACTCCAGTAGCCGTGCTTCAGTACAACAATTTGTTAAATTCTTATGGATATCAGAAATCTGAACTAACTTATGGGTCTTTTTATTTATTTATTTATTTTGCCGTAAAAATCCGACTCTGACAAGATTTATGGTGCAAACCACACCCCGATACGACAATGTTTTATTATTATTAATAATAATAAAAATAAAAAAATGAATTTTTGAAATGTAAACGGACTTATGGGGCACCCTGTACTGTACATATATTATTCGCACGCATGCTATTTTAGAATGCACTATAAAAATCCAACCAACCATCTCAAACATTTTTATCTTATAGAATAAGCATGTTTAATTTAGTTCTTATCATTAAGTTGGTTCACCTCTTATTATTTTCACCATCCAATATCATTAGTTATTCACAGAGAAAATATTACTTGAAAGTAAGAAATTTACTTTATTCGAATATTCCTCCTACTGTTTCTCACTTTTTATGATTTAAATAAAGTACTTAGTAAAATATCTTTTCTAAAAAGTTTTTCATCTAATAGGATCTTTTAAAACTGCAGTTACATAACTGAATACACAAAAATCAACCCAATAAAAAAGTAAAAGCTGCAATATGACCCACGCCTGAAAGCTTTAATCTTAACATATTGGATGGCTTTGTTTTACCTTCTAAGAATATATACCCCGTCCCACCTGTGACTTATTTTAGCAGCTAGGTAACGAGTAGTCGTAGAATAGAAAAGCGAGTTGATTCTATAAAATAGCTGTATGGTGTAAATCTCTCTCCCTGATGTGATGAGATATAATAATTTATGCTACTTGCAAACTCAGTTTGCGAGCAATCTTGTACAAATGGATACAAGAAATCGCCTGTAGTTTGCCGCGAGCCATGCGCGGCTTAGTGCCCTCCTGGTGCATATTAATTTCAATTTTCATCCGTCCGCCGAATAACATTCTCGGAGAGGGTGGGAGGCGAAGAAAAATGTCACGTGGCGCTAAAGGGGTATAAATCGGCCCGCCTTATTTTTAAGTGCTGCCACTTCCCCAGATCCTAAACATCCCTGGAGTGAATTTCATTCCTACTTGAAAACATTTGCTGGACTTGATGTCTCAGTACTAGAGTACATATCAGTCGTACTTCTATCTGATAAAAGTCTAAAATGATTTTCAAAAGCAGTCTTTCGATTATTTTCCTGATTTCTGCCGTGCATGGTGAGTAAGGGATATTTATATGGAGGGGAAATATTTTCCAGTTCTCACATTCAAGATTAATGATATGTTTTTATATATTTTTGTTTTTCTAAAATTTTTTAGCGGAAAATGTTCTGATGGAGTGAAAAAAATATACATTTGACAAAAACTTTTAACCATGATTAATAATTATAATTGGTTGACGTATTTATTAATTTTTGACGACGAGTTTAAGGGGGAAGGAGGGGGAGATCATCCACAGCAGTTTGATATTGCTTGATACAATATTAACAATATTAAACAAATTTTTGGAGCTGTAAATATTTCTTCAAATTAAACATTTTTTAATAATAAATTGTACAAATCTTTGTTTACGTATTCCTTTAAATAATTTTAATGATACATAATTAGAATTTTGTTTAATTAAGACATACTAATTAAGGATTTTCAATAACATACAAGTGTTGCGCGCAGGATTATAAAAAATATATTCGATATACCCACTTAATATTACATATACATATTCTTACAATATCGTACTTTAATTTCAACCTAAAATAATAATCAAGTTTACAGATGAAAATATTTTTTTCAGGGTATTAAACCATAAAACGCATAATCTATGATAAAATTTCAATAAGAAAAAAAAAATAAATATATTACAGGTACTTACTTAAAAATAGGTAGCGGTTATAAAGATACATAACATAAAATAAAATTCGCAATTTTAAATTTCTATGTTTCTTAGTTTTTGAAATATGATGCGCGCAATGTCAAAAATATCTGATTTGAGAAAAATGGCTTTAAAGTTAAAATTTACCTTGATTTGGATAGATATCGCTCTACATATTTTATCATAAAACCGTTTTTAATGGGAGTATCGTTATAATGTTTTTTTAAAAGTTCGGTACCATGTTATTCTTTTATAATAGGCAACAACAAAAAAAATGAATTTTTAAAAAGTTTTAAGGTGATCTCCCCCTTAAATATAATATTCTAAATTATATTATTAAGAATGTACCCTCTTCAGATTTTGCATAACTAAGAACTATATATGCTAGGCTATATGCTTGGTTAATATGCGCCACTCGCAAACTGATAAAAATATTTTCTTCATAAATATCATTTTTCGACTGCTGTTAAATTTTGCAAAGTAAAAAATATTTGACCTAACCTGATTATAAATCCATTAATATTAAATGGAATTTTTAAGTACATAAATAAAAAAAGTACTTCATATACCAATAAACGCATAATACAATTCAAGGGCATAATACAATATAAGGGGGCTTTCAAATCTCCGTCGCCAGTGCAAAAGTGATGTGATTTTGATTTCTCATAATTTTTTAAATACTTATTTAAATTGCCTAAAACTTTGTAATATATTTAAGCCATATTTCAGGCTTTATAAAATGTAAAAATAAACACTCATAATATAATATAATAGAAAACACAGTTCTGTTAATATTGCAAAATTTTTATAAATGGTATATCGCAATCCGCACGATAACTTAACTTAGAACAGATATATAAACACAAAACATATGTTAAAATAAGCTCTAACCTATATTTTATAGAATGAATTAATATTATTGAGATAAGTAAATATTTTCATTACTTTTTAATCATTAATTAATTAAATTTTTTTCAATTTTTCAAATTCATTTGAATTTTTAAAATAGTTTCTATCAAAGAATTTATATATAATTAATTCATTCTATAAAGTATAGTTTAAAGTTCATCTTAACATAAGTTTTATGTTGATATATCTATTCTAAGTTAAGTTATCGTGCGGATTGTGACATAACATAGGGAAAAAAAAATTCCACTGTTACTTGAACTGTATTTTTTTTAATATTATATTATAAGTGCTTATTTTTATATTTTATAAAGCCTTTAATATGGTTTAAGTATATTACTAAGTTTTAGGCAATTTCAATAAGTATTTAAAAAGTTATGAGAAATCGAAACTACATAATTTTTGCACTGGCGACGGAGATTTAAAAGGTATGAGACCCCTAATTAAAAAAAAAAAAAAATAAATGTATGCTGTTACTGGTTTCATTGTTGATGTACGAAAAGAGAGTGATAAGTAAAGTCTAAAATGTTTTAGAATTTGTTAAAAAGAAAGAGTACGGGTTATCAGAGTCAACGGTAGTGGAAAAGTAAATTTCATTTAAAAGTAATTAGTTCATGGATAAAATAGCTTTTATATTTTTTATGGTCAATAATGATTTCTGTTAAATAATAATTATAAAAAAACTGAATGTGTAATTATTACAGTTTTGAACTTTCACACGTTTAGGTTGATTTTTGTTCCTCTATAAACTCTCGTTTTTAAGGGAATTCATAAAACAGTGCACTTAGAATATATTGTTTAATTTCATGATTAATAAAAATAAATAATAAATTAGAAATAATCCTCGTTTAAATACCCTACATTTTATGCAAAATTTTGAATTAGATGTTGAGATCACAAATTGGAAAATTGTCTAAAAATGCTTATTCAAATAATTACATGGAAGTTTTCCCTTCAAAACTAAACAAAATCATTATTACTTATTTTTATTACATTGTATAATTTATTAACATTAAATATGAAACATAATAACTGTGCCAATGTAAGTGCTCACTAACGTTTTGATTTTATTTTCTTTTAATGAAGCAATTACTATCTGTCAGTTTTTGAGTATGGAACCTATGGAATATGTGCTATTGAAAACACTCACATTCATATAATATAAACTAATTAAATTTAGTTAAAGCTAGAATTTGTGTTTAGTTGAACCACAACAAGCCTGCATGTGAAACACCCGTAGATGTTGGAGATATAGATTATTGTTTATAATAGGGTTGTTCTGAAAAAAAGTATTTTTCCCGCTCAACAACCTGAAACTTTCTGACGCATTCAGGGACACTTTTTAAAAGTAGACACAAGACATTTACAGAAATGACTATTGAAGAGATTTCGAATAGCGTCTTTTATATTTTCTATAAATATATCGCATCTTGAGTTAAGAGCGATTACTGTCTCATGACGACTTTTCTGGGGCTATCGCGTCCGAGAATTTGGTTCAAACCACTAACTTTGACAGCATTCCCGAAAGATAATT
The DNA here is from genome assembly GCA_963932465.1 of Maratus speciosus. Classification (NCBI taxonomy): domain Eukaryota; kingdom Metazoa; phylum Arthropoda; class Arachnida; order Araneae; family Salticidae; genus Maratus; species Maratus speciosus. Next base: position 327,044,052 of record OZ010787.1, read on the forward strand.
TGTCTTTGGGAAAATGGAAAACTCCATTCTATTTGACAGTTTTTGAATGAGAACACCTGCCAATTTAATGCGCTTACAAATAAATAAAGACCACCCTTGGGTCTCCAGGAAAACTTTCAAACGATCAATTTTCTTCTCTTTGCATTTTTTGAACTTATGAGAGTCTATAATATGCTCACAAAACCGTTTTATGTTCCACCAAACATTTAAGTCATGACAATCAGTTTAACGGACCTGTATCACGGTTGACCAAATACAGCTCAAAAACGCATTCTGCTTGCAACAAGCTTTTTTGAATTGGTGTAGATTATCATGTTTAAACCGTTCAAGCTATCGAGGTTTGATTTTTTTCAAAAACAATCTAGACATTTTTAATTGGATGACAAACCTTAAAAATAAATTAAAATTTTTAATAATTTCGATTTTTAAAATTTCGAAAATAAACTAAATAGTGCCAAAAATTGACCTAAAACTAAAAAAGTCCCATTTTGTGATATTTTGATTTATTTTGCTGATTTTAGGTTTGGACTCTAATTAATTTAATATATTTTAAGAATCCATGCGAAGTTTCTGTTTCAGAAAATTATTGAGAGTGCAATCACGGTCACTGATTTACTGCACTGACCCTGCTTAGTGAACTTTGGAGGAGTTTTGATCGATTCAAATATCAACATATTTATATGAAAATATTTACTACTTAGGCAAAAGTAGGATAAATTCAATGTCCGAAAACATTTTTTTTTCCTATGCGCATTATTTATATAAAACAAATAAACAAATAAATAAAAAATAAATAAACCTGGAAATGTCCTAAAAATCAAGCCGTACATGCAGATCCTTCCCTTAAGAGTTTACTTTCTTTGCGAAGACACTTCGCGGAGCGATATAACCATTAACAATTAATATAAATATATGAATATATATTAATGAATAACCATTATGTACAGGGGTAATAAAAGGACATCCAAAAACACTTAATTAAGGAGCTTTGACCATCTGGTCAACCTTCCCCACATTGACTGGGTCAAACCTCCCCACATAGCCACTTTTTAAAGTATAGCACATGGTTATGTTTTGACTAATTTACTGTACAATCTTTATACCTGGAATGAAAGCTCAATATTTCTACAGTACTTAAAACCTACTTACTTAAATTTCTATGGTATATTTTATCTGTGAAAATCTTTCAAAATTTTTCTAAAAAATACACTGCTCTTCTCAATTCTCGATGAAAAAAGCTCGATGAAAGCTCTTCTCAATTGATTTTTCCACACCTGTTTCTATTATCTTCAAGAAACAAAGACTATTGCTTGAGCATTTCAGTAGCTTTGGTTGACAACTATTTGCAAAACTCTGAAATTCTTTTAAATATGAAAACTGAAGGGTGGGTCAAGCCTCCCCTATGGTCAACTCTCCCCAGTCTCCGCTATATGCTATTGCCTTTCGCTTTATTTGTATGGCTTATTTGCGCTGCAAGCGGGATTATTTTGAAAACTGAATGGAATCCGTTAGTGTAAACAACTCGCTGAGCATTAGGTGAGTAATCGTTTCTAAATGTTGTAAAGTACAAGAATTGAGAACAAGTATTTTTAGAGCTCTGTGATTGGTGGAATTTGTGCTTATACCTACCGTATGATATGCAAATAGCTGTAAGTTCGCCATTAGAGAATTTACAAGAGCTAAATTATCACACGGTTCGTTTCGACCGTTTTCCTTGTGAAGTACCTGTTTATAAGGGGATATCTGATATTATCGATGATATGATAGCACGTGTGATCGCAGCACTATCATTTGATCTTGAAGCTAATACACCTTTTAAAAATATCACTTAAATATACGTTTATATGAACATAAGTATTGTTAGGAAATACCCGAAACTATCGGAAGTGACACTCCCATAATTTGTGTGCAATTTCAAGCTCGTGTATGGTTGAATCTGGTTTCAGCCATGTTAACTCCATCCTAAGAAAACATGTGGAAGAACTTTCGGGAAAATCAGCAAAGATAATAGACATAACACATAAATTAACAATAACAATGATTAATTTAAAGTAATAATGAGTTTGGATGGCAGTGGAACAGGCACTTTTAATCTAACAATGATTGAAATTAAGCTGGAATACTAAAAACTGAGTGGAGGACTGCCATTTCCCCGGAATGCACTAAATTCAAATATTAACTTACAGCAAAATTACTTCTATGATCGTTCACAGATGCCTAAGGCAAGATTACTTCAGCTTAGGATAAAATGTAACTAGAGATTCTGTAAGTTGCACTATAAAAGGCACTTTAATACTTCCATGTCACTGCGAAAAAGGAATCCTGTGGTTTCCATAATTCGTTTATTTGGAATACTAAGTTTTAACAATTTACCACACAGGCGAATTCTCGACTGGAGGACCTATTTTAAACTACGTCAAAATGGACGCCATTGGCCATGAGCACGGACGCTTCAATGAAGCCGAAATCTAATCTTGCTTTTTTCTTAACGCGAGATGCAACAGAATCCGACATTTTGACATCACGGTAGATCGGCCGATCAACAGCAGTGTAGGACCGATTACATCCAACCATACTGCAACTTTCGCAGTCGTTTGCTATTGATCTAACATTTTAGGAAGTAAAATGTTTGATATTTTAAGAATTTAGCATTTAAAGAAATAGTTAAAATATAAACTGTCTATTAAATTGATTTAAAACAAGCCAAATTCTCAAACAGTGTTGCCAATGGGCTACTTTTTTAAAATTCAGATTTCTTGATTGCCACTACTTTTTTGAAACGGTAAAATTACCTTTGTTTTAGACTTAATTAATATGTCATTAAATAAGTCGTATTTTATCATTTCAAAAAAGTGGTGCCAATCAAGAATCTGAATTTAAAAAAAAAGTAACCCATCTGGCAACACTGTTCTGAAACATAATCCAAGAAATTTAGTTTAATATTATGTTTATATACTATATTTGGAATGAAAATCACATTTATTTTAAGACAAAAAAGAATGCCATGGAAAGAAAAGTGCAATCTTGAGAATTTGAAGCATAAAAACTAAAAATTTGTATTTATGACATTTCTTATTTATCTGTAAAAAAATCATAAGAAAATTTAACTTTTATTACTATCACATAAAAATTAATGTTTAATAATTAATTTTCAATCTTTCCATCTGCATATCACGAAGAAATATTATAAATATTTTAAAAACTTCAAAATATTTCCTCCAAACCAGTTTCATAAAAAGTTACGATTAATCCTGCATACTCAATTTATACCGAGACACTTTCACTTTTTGTCAATAGTAATAATAAAACAAATATCACTCATAAATCAGCAATCAAAGCAATACCGAGATTGCTTGATCGGAACACACGCCTTCCAATGACTAGCGGCAAACCATTTCATTTTCAACTCTTCATCTTTCGGAAAACCAAAAATGGCTACTTTAGGGTATGTTTTATAGTTGCCCTTAGAACAAAAGTACAACGCATTTGTACACCATTTTAAAAGCCACACAATATATGCTTCATCTTCAGCAAGGGAAATAACGGAATAATAAATCTGAACAACATATATTTATATCGTGGAAATTCAAGTACATTAACGCAAGTTAGAGCGCCAGCAGACAAACCGAAGTCATAAAAAGTTTCGACTTTGTTGAAATGTGTTACTGAGAATATTAAAGCGATTCAAAATTTGAGCTTGTGCAAAAAAATTAAGCTATTTCTTTGAATGGTCACGTACTTTTCTTAAGATCATAAATTTGTGGCATATACAAACTGCGTCTCAATAAAATACACTGTTTCGTAAAATGGACTGACGATTTTTAAATGGAATAACAAGCGAGGCAGCTATTAAAGTTTTTCTTGCAAAAGATTGATGTGTGAAGTCGGGAATTTCTTTAATATTATTTTTTTAGTACTAAGTTAACCCTCTCGCTGCGTAAGTAATTCTTCGCAATGAGCGTCTTTTACAGATTTTTTAATCTTTTATCACCGGTTCTTTAAAGCAGAAATTTTTTACTATGGTAATCGGGGAAAATGTCCCGATTAAATCAGACAAATTTTTCACTAAAACATAACTGGTGGGAATAACCAAATAGTATTAATTAGTCGGAAAAATGCATGCCCGTGTATATCTCGGGCTGCGCAGCGAGAGGGTTAACCCTCTCGCTGCGTAATTGTTTTATTAAAATAGCTTCAAAATAATTAAATAACTTCTTTTGCCACCGGTTTTTCTAAACAAAAATTTTTGTCTAATTTAATCGGGAAAATGCTCCGATCAAATAAGGCAAAATTTACAAAAAAAAAAAAAAAAAACTGGTGGGAATAATTAAGGAGGATTAATTAGACGGAAAAATGCATGCCCGAGAAAATCTCGGGTTGCGCAGCGAGAGGGTTAATAACCTTCACATATGTCACTTCGTTGCCTCAATCTGGAAGAGCGCACAAATTCAATTATAAAGATAGATAAAAGTTCACTCAGTTATTACTCTTCATTCTGTGTAGCTGTTGAAATGCGAAGAAAGAGGTTTACGCTTTGAAATGGTAAAAAGTTATTTGAGAAAAAGGCAGCGTCACTTGTCAGTGACATTTTATACTAAAACAAAAAAGAATACTAAAGAAAATTCTGGCTTCACACATTAATCTTCGGCAATATTAACTTTAATATCAGCCACGGTTTGCTTGTTATTTCAAAATTTGAAAGATGATTCAAATGAAGTTTATAAGTGATTTACGCATAAGAGTTTTTAAAATGTTCAATATTTTAAAACCAAGAAATAACAACATCAAAAACGAAAAAAAAAACGTGTTTAACATAATCATTATGCACAGCATTTTGTTTCATTTTATTTTTCAGAAATACGTGAACAGCCTTTGTAAATAAATAATATTTTATCTTTTTAATTATTTTTACACACAGAATTATGTAAAGTCCAAGTAAATGTAATAAATATTATTGGATTTAGAAAATTTTAAATATGAAAATTTTTTAGGTATCTAAAACAAATTACTATTAGTATAAAAAAATTACATTGTTTATCGTAGTACATATTTTGATTAATAGAGTAGAAACTATATTTTAATGCGCAGAAATGTGTTTCAATTTTACGACCAGCTAAGCTATAAATATAGACAGTGTCCTTAGAGAGCTTCTTTGAACGTTCTCATTTTCATGTTATTTTAAAACTCTGTTTTTCATGAATAAACAGAATAAAGCACTACTGTTTTTTAAGTAAACAAAAACTTGGCTATTTTTTCACTTACACGAGAGTTAAAGAAAAGTTTAAATATTTGAAGTAATGTTAAAACTAGTGCGAAAAAAAATTAATAGGCTCATGTCACCTATTAATTCATTAGCTTAGCAAGATATTGCGTATTGGACTTATTTAACCCCTTGAAAGGCGGTGGGATATAATATCTTCCAATTAATTTTTATTTCCGAATGCCACACTGACACCAGAAGGTTTCAACAAAACTTTATATTTATATTATACGTGAAGAAAAGCTTTTACTTATCTTCAAATAAATTTGCTTTTAAATCCTGGTGTGAATCTGTCATTTGAACATTTTAGTAACATAAGTTGTTTACTCCCGAAAGGGTTAATGTAATGAAGTTAGAATGCTGAAATGATGGCATAGTTTATGCAACTAGAAATTTGACAGTGTTATATCCTCAGACACTCTATGAATATGTGCGGTGAACAGCATTAATTTTTCTTTTTTTACCAAAGCAGTTGTTATACTTTATTTCATACTGGCTAACTCATCCGGTGTTGTCCGGTGTCGTGGTAACCTTAAAGAAATCTGAAATTTGTATGATCTTATATCTTTAACCCGATTTTGTATGAATTTATATTTTTAAAGGAATATCTTTCCAAACGAACCTAATGTCGGGGGCCCTATATTACATTTTACATTCTGAGCAATAGTTAGAGAAGAAAACCTGAATAATAATAATAAATACAGAATCATAAGGTAGGAGGGAAGGAGCTAAGAAGTATATACTAAAAGTTTAATTGTAATGTAGTAGACTTTACACACTTTATTTCTATTATATATTCTTGAATAAATTCATAATTAGAGGGAAAAATCACAATATATTTCATTACCAAATAATAAAAAAAAGGGCGCGGAGGTTGCCGATTTAATTTCAGACAATTAAACATATTAAACTTTCAATTCTGACCAATAGTTTCGAGGAAACCTAAGTAATAGAAAATTTAAAACATGAAATTTAAGCCATGAAATGATATCTCCCATTCTCCGTCCGAAAATTTTCAAACCTCTGGCTGTCTTGTTACTTCTGATTTCAAAATTCGTAATGCATGCTGGGGAAAATTTTCTTTTCACCGAGAAAAAAAGAGTCTAGCGAAATCATGTCAAAGAAACTTCCAGTCAAGAATTTTTTGGAAAGGTTTAATATTAATATATTTTTTAACCGAAGATAAGAGAGAAGAAAGAAAAATAGAAACTTAGAAAGTTGGTTAAGAGTGGCCCGCTGGTTAAGACTGTATTTGTTTTCGTATTTCGATTCCCAAACCGGGTGCAGAATTTTAAAAATTTGAAGAAAAATCTAAAATCGCGCAATTTTATTTTTGAAAATAATTTTTTTGAAAGGGTTAATAATATATTTTTTTAAATCAAAGATATCATTTTAAAAAATGTATGCAGATTAAGCGGGATTTTTTGTTTTTTCAAATTTTTATTAAAAATAGCAGAGAAAATGCAAAAAACAAAAGATGCATCACAAAAATAATTTTTTTGAAATGGCTGATATTAATGTTTTTAAAAATTAGAAAAGTACCCTGGTATTTATTGTCTTTTCGTATTTCGAAAAGGAGGGCAGAAGCGGACAAAACGCGGGAAAAAAAAACACACACACACGATAAAAGACATTACAAAAAAAAATTTTTTTCAAAGGGTTAGTAATATTTTTTTGAAAGGGTTAGCAATATTTTTTAAAGTAAATTACACCGTTATAATATGAAAAGTATGAGTGTTAAGGTGTACTTTTTGTTTTCTCGTATTTTTTTAAGAAAAGTGGATGCGGCCTTCGAAAAACGCGAAAAACACACAAAGCCCCCCTCCCCCGTCTTGTATCTTTCTTTCTATGAGATCATGAGAAACCTCCGAACCAGGGTTTTTTTCCAGACCGCAGCTACTCTTTAATCGCGGGGCTATGGTCGTCATGGGTTTGACTCAATGTTTGGGCTAATAATTAAAATTTAAAAATCTGAGCCTCAAGTGCATTCGGACTTGCCTTGGACAATCTTCACCCAAGTTTTCAGACCTCTACATGCGATAGATTTCTCTAGCTATCGTACACACACATACTGACATCTTTTTTAGTAGTATAGATTTCATTTGATAAATTTAGTTTTTTCGCTTGCATGAAAATTAAAGATAAGTTTAATAAGTAGTAAAACTGAAGTAATGTTAAAACTAGAGATCGACCGAAAATTCGGTTTCATTTCCTGCCCAAAATCCGAGTTTCGCCAAAAATTCTGTCGAAAATTTGGCAGGACGGAAACTCGACCGAAACTATCTGAATTCCGAAAATCTCGTTTCTTCTTTCGGAAATTTTCAACTTTACTCAGTGATTTGAGCTGTATCGGCTACAATGAGGCACTCTTTATTGATTGTTATGAACTTCATTGTTTATAATTATCAGTCATGATTGACCCAAGACGTGAGTGTAAATTATAAAGCAAGCAATGCATATTTGTCTAAACTTTGAAGACGCTTTAAACGTACTCATTAAAAGCTTGACGTATCTTTTGTGGAAAGTAGTTATTCTGTTACAAATACCATTTATTTCATATCAGTAATCAGAGACATACGTTAGAAGACAATTATATATATAAGTAGTAAAACTGAATTCTACATTCAGTGCTATTTGTGAGAATAAAGTGTAAGAAAAATCACGTTTCTCGTAAAAGGGTAAGATTTCATCAAGGCAGATTTTTGGTCCAAAAATTGGTGTACTAAAAAATTATGTTCCCCTTACGTAATAAATGTATTACTATAAAACTGAATAATACTACTTTCAAGTTTAAGAAATATATTTACATAATTTGTGGATTTCTGAATCGTTAAGACATGCAAAGTTAGTATGTTTGCTCAAACAAATGCTTGTTTTTGCATATCTGTCGGCGTTTTTTGCCTTGAACGCAATGGCGCAAAAGTTTTCCTTTATATACGTTATTAAGAACATCTCGAAGAAAAATATACAGGACAGTGAAAGTTTTGCATCACTGCGCCAGCAAGGGCCGGTCTTAGAAGTGCGGGACCCGATTGGGAACAGTTTTGGTCGGCCCAAGGTTCAGGCTGGATAGGGGGTGCTTATTTTTCGGTACCATTATTTTTCCGTGTAATTATCTTCGTTTTATTTTTTGAGGAATTGCGGAGAATACTATTTGGAAATAGTGGTACTAAAAAATAAGCACCTCTACATACGCCAAGGTTGCCAACCAATGTATACCAGTGTATGTAGATTCGATAAGGCATACTCAAAGCAAGAGTTAGAAGAAATTCTGTCTTTAAAGAAAACCAACTTCGTTCAATTTGCAGCTTTAGATCTTGAACCGTTGCAAATTGACGCCCATTAGCATATACGTCTCTAGTTAATCTTCCCCAGAGGTTATCTATTGTGTTCAAATCAGGACTCATGGCTGGCCAGTCCATTACAGTTACTTTGTTTTGTCTAAACCTCTGCATTGTAGAGTTGGACACGTGAAGGAGCAATTGTCTTGCTGGTATATCCATTTGTCGCCAGCTAGCAAACTTTCCAAATGGAAGTAACTGTATAGTCATTCAGGGTAACTTTAATCCGCATTTTTTCTATTTTCATATGCCACACTCTTATTTTAAGAATATTGTTGCAACTAGAGGCATAAAAGAGAATAAATGATCCTAAATTATTGTTTGACTATCAAAAATTATGGAATAATAAGGATAAAAGCAATATAAAATTAATTTTTAACCTGGTTCAAAGTTACCCAGCTATTTAGGGTAACTTTGCACCATATGATAAATATTATCTAAAATAATTCATTATAAAAAAAGTATTATAGTTAGAACAATTTTAAATCCCAAAAAATGTTTTCAGATATGTAAAGACTCCGAATTTACATTTCCCACACAAGATTTGTGTAATTTATGATATTACAACAAATATTATGCATAAGAAAAGTGGAAGAAGAGAACCATGAATATTTAGAAAGAAAAAAAAACTGTTTATTGTTCATATAAAACATAAAAATGCAGTGAAAAACAATTTTCAATGTTTTAATTCAATAATATATCCATAGTTACAGTAATACATACAGGGTGTCCAGCGAATAAGACCCTGATTTCAAAATTAAATATCTCAAAAACAAAGATGAATAGAATTATGCGGTAAACGGTTTGTTTATTAGCTAAGCTGTAAAAATGTTGTACAGAAGTTTCAAAATTTAGTTGCAAAAACTGCTAACAGATGGGTCTCATTCCTAGATGGCTTCCTATGGAAGAACGGAAATTGGGAAAGATCGCTTTTTCGTTGGGGGGATGTGCAGAAGTGGAGGCATCTGGTCACAGAATTGTTGCATCAGCTTCAATTTTAGAGAATTTCAATTAATAGAAATTTCAATAAAAAGTTTAGCAATCATTATATAAGAACTTAAGAAATATTTTATTTGGGTAATGGGCAGAAGCGGAGCCATGTGTTGACAGAATTGAGATTTGTTTCAAATTTTGTTATAAGCTACTTCGGTCCGCTTACCAATATCTCTGTGTCTGGTTTTAAAATTTAATTAAGTTAAACGAAACCCCTTTTTTAAAAATCATTGAGCATTTATAATAAAATGATTCATAATAATAATCATTTATAATAATGATTCATAAATCATTTTTTTAATTGTAGAGAATAGTTTGTATGAAAAGATGCAATGTTTCTATTTTTAAAAATTTAATTAAATTAAAAAATAATTTTAATTTTAAAAACTCGTTTTCATTTTTTTTATTATTGAGCACAGAAATATGGTGCAGCTTCTAGCGATAGGGTCCGAAGTGTTCGAAAGGAATGCAGCATCCAAAACACTTTTGCTTTGACGTTGATGGTATGACTTATCATCAATTCCTTTTAAAAAAGAAATAATTTAATGCATGATTTCTATCTCTAAAACTTTGTTTACAAAGAAAAGAAATATATTTGTTGTGCTAAAACCAGAGTATTATGCTGTGATTTAAAAATAAATTAAAAGTGAAAAATTACTTTTTTTTATTTATAATAATTCAGGTATAAACAATGATACCAAAATATTATGCCGTGATTAAAAAATATAAAAAATAAATAAAAAATACAAAATTATTTTTCTAAATTTTGATTTAAATAATTATATGGCATTAAAGATTGAATTTAATAAAATATTTAAAAAATTCTTATAATGATTTCTAAACTTTTTATAGAAAATTTTATTAATTGAAATTTTCCAAAATTAAAGCTGAAGCAATAATTTTGTGACCGGATGTCTCCACTTCTGCATATCACCCCAATGAAAAAATGGACTTTCCCAATATTCGTTTTTACGTAGGGAGCCATCTAGGAATGAGACGCCATTGCTCTGGACTTCGAAGCAGTTTACAAGTATTGCGATTACAGCGCCATCTGTTAACGATTTTTGCAACTAAATTTTGAAACTTATGTATAACATTTTTACAGCTTAGCTAATAAACAAACCGTTTACCGCATAATTCTATTGATCTTTGTTTTTGAGATATTTAATTTTGAAATCAGGGTCTTATTCGCTGGACACCCTGTACTAGTACTAGTATTATTCAAATAAGAATAAAAAATGTTGAATGTATGAAATGTCAAATTTGAGTACCCCACCCCGAAAAACGCCTTTAAATGAATTTTATGTATTTTACATATATTTGTGAAAATATTTACATGTTATATCTAATGCACACTTTCGGCATTTATATAAAATATACATGCAAATATGGGAAAATTTTGACAGTAGCACATATAATTAGTAAATTATAAACATCAGTATAACTTTGAGCCGTCTCAAAGTTATCCTGAAAATGTGGTAAAATGTTAGTGCCTTCTTATTTTACATTTTATTAACTATTAATAAATAAATAATCACAAAATATTAACACATTTACAACATTTAGATAATAATATGTCTTATAAATGAGTATATTGTTACTTACTATGAAAATTTAGTTGGATTACAACAACTTTAAAAGAGCATTCAAAATTAACTTGAAAACAGTACTTCACAAAAATAGTTAGATAATGCAATTACTTGCGCATAATGTTGCTAATTTATTTTCTAAAATAAAGAGTAAAAATCCCAGTTTAGAACCTTGCCAACAGAGCACAGTTCTGGAGTTTATTTAGTCTTTTGGAGTCAAAAATATTGAAAAATAGGAGGTGGTGCAAAGTTACCCTGAATGACTGTACTTAAAGAGTTTTATGGTAATCTTCAGAACATTGACGACCTTTCAAAAAAGCAATAGCGGTTGTTCCATTATAAGAAAATGCTCTCCACAACATGAATGAACCCCTTCTTCTTGTCTGTTGAAAAAGGTTCGTGGTTCCTTTCAAACATCGTAACAGTAATATGCCCAACCATGAGTGCCATCTAAATTAAAATTATTTTCATCACTGAAAAGAACACTCAAATATTCATCTGTCCAATTCATGCGATTTTGGGCCCACTGAGCACGAGCGTCTTTGTAAACTTTGGCGAATGACGTATTTTGCGATAATAAAGAAATGTACTTGCCTACAGCCGTCGATGGAGCGTGGATTTTGATAGTGGAACGATTACTTCTTTAAAAACTGATTGTACAGACAGGTTTTGGTTTGAAACTAATATCAAAATCTCTCTGTCTTGCCGTTTAGTTGTTTTATTTGGTTGTCCAGAATACCAGAATGGGATTTTGTTTCAAAATTGTTACATTTTTTACAGAATTCGGTATATATCAGCCCTGCTGCGTTCAAGATTTCTTGCAATGTCCACAACTTTCCATCCACGAGCCTCTAAAGGACACATTTGCAAAATTTCCTTTTTGAAAACTACACATTGCAAAGTATCTTTGTAATCAGTCGGAAATCGAAAGACAGATTCGCTTTTTCAGGAAACTATTGCGTCACAAGTACATGACCTTTAAATAATAATTTTGAATAGCAGTGCTTAAATCAGCTTTTATCACTGGTTGTCTATGTATTTTTGGGACAGCATTTTTTTGTTTTTATTTTTAGGTCTCCGTATTTAAAAAGTAAAAACGGAACCATTATAAAATCACTCCTGTGTCTGTCTGTCCGTCTGTCACAGCCATTTTACTCGTAAACTATGGAGCGTGGAAAGTTCAAATTGGAGGAAATAATAAAGAGCATTGACCCACATATTTACAGATTATGAAACATCCAAAAAATATTTAGGGAAAATGAAGAGGGGCTAATTAAGTAACTTGAAAAAAAAATCTTTTCTTCGTGTGGGATATCGTGTGAAAGCTTTCGTAACGCTGAACTCAAAAATACATTTCTTTTAATTTTAGGTATTATATTTTCAGAGATATCGTCAAAAATGTAGCGCAAAAATATGTTCTCCCCCATCTATTTCCGAATCTACTGAAACTAAAACATGGAAAAAAATAGAGGTAGTAGACGTTAAGTTAAACCTTGCAGGAAAATTATAGCGATTACCCTAGGTCACATAGTTTTTGAGAAAAACGCATTTACCGTTGCACACAAATTTTGATTTGCAGGCATTCAGCAAAGGTGTTGAGGAACGCTTGAGGTATCTATCGTAGCGGAAGAATAAAAGCATTGTTGATAATGATTTTCGAAAAAAATCGTCTGTAATTAGTCGAGATATTAACCTTTAAAGACTCGGACGGTTTGGACATATATAATGACAGGGGTGGCGTACGCTATGTAATATAGGCTTTTAAAGCCCAGATAGAAACTTTTAATTATATATTTCTGTAATGCAATGCCCAGTAGCAGTATAAAAGCATTAAACGTCAAATTGTTAAAAACAGACTAATTTAATTAGAATTAATCACATAAATACTGTGGGATTCGAGGCTAGTTTGCATTGAGAGGATCTTTCAATGTACTTCCCGTGTCTTTAAAAGTTAATCAAAAATCTAACTGGAAAAACGCGGCACGGACCAAGGCGGCGTTGCAACTTTGCGACCTCCTTTGGAAGCACGTTTAGCACAATGCCAAGTTTAAACTTTGAACAAGGGTTTTGATTTAGCTACACTGTAAAAAGAAAGATTATTACTACGCTGAATTTAGTTTTATGAAATGCCAAATGAAGTTTAACCTCTTGTGCTCTATGGCGTACACAGCGTACGTCATGCTATTTTGGACATTTTCGACAATATGATATATGGCTGATTTTTTTAATTAGACATTCCGAATTCTCACTAGAAAGTTTTAACTGTTACTTTTGATTTACAAGATGATTTATTTTCCACAAATAAAGGTAAAAAAAAATTATCAATTAAATTTTTGTGGTGTTAATTCAAAATTTCTAAAAAAAAAATCTGCCAGATGCCGTAACACTGATGGCTAGCTAACAGCGTCAGCTCGCAAGTAGTTAAATATGAACTACTTTTATTGTCAGTACCGAATTAAGTTCATCATAGACATATTAGGATAAGATTAAAAAAAATAGTTATACAGAATAGCAATATGTGATATTATTTAGTCTTCATATCTCTTTAAACTTTTATGGTATACCCATTCATACTTTTCTAGTATATACAGCTATACCCAGCCCTACGTTGTATAGTTTTTTTACAAAGTCTTATTATTCTTTTAGCAACGATTTTTTTAATAATACAGTTAATAATTCATATATCTTTTGTACGGAACCCTCTGAGCACATGTAATACTCGCACTTGACCGTTTATTTTATATTAAATTTATGACTGTTAAAAGTTGTTTGAGTGTTTTATTATTTTTATTTCATCATTATATATTTGCATAATTTATTCCGCCTTTCTTACTCGTTTAGCTAGCTCTTAAAAAAAAAAAGTGTTGTTTATAAACTTTTGGGACGCACCGTAGATCCTTTTACAGTCAATTGAACAAATGTTATTGCGAGTACGTATCTTTTACATGCAATACAAAAATTTTATTTGTTTGATTATATTGAAGGATTGCACAGTTTAAATAATGAAAGCAGATTTAAGAAAACTCTCTTCTGGATAAATTCTTAGGTAAGTTTAAGAACGGTATGAAACATTTTCACGCTTTGTGACTCAACACCTCCGATTTGAAAAATATTTGCTGAGATGTTAGAACATAATTTTAAGCATGTAAAAAATTATTACAAAAATTTAGAACAGAAAAAAAAATATACACTAAAAGGTACAGTCGTGGGAAAAAAAGTAAACACCCCCTACTAACTCCTCAACAAATTATCTTAGAAGAAAGTTACTGGTACCAAACGATTAGAAATAAAGTCTACTTTTAAATGATGTATGTAAAATTTGCTTAGGAGGCCATATACATATTAAAACAAATCCAAACTTCATTTTTTTCAATGATAATACCCAATTTTAACAAGATATTTCAAATCTTCGGTTCAAATTATGCCTAGACACCGAATTTCAAGTCATTAGAATGATAAGTTTTTGAATTACAAACATACAAAATTTAGTGCTTCTAATGTTAAATTACATTTTCATATTTTTATTAATATCTCCAGAAATTATGCTCCTAATGTGCTAATTTTTTTGTAGCAATAATACTAATATACCCAAACATAAATACGCTGAATTTGCAATTTTTATAATTTTATGATATGAATTATGAATTATGAAATTAATATTCGAAAAAATTATGAATTGCAACCTACAATTTTTTGATGGATTTAGGTTTATTAAGTCCTGCTTTATGTAAATCCAAAAATTTCACATTTTTCTTCCAAGTAGTTTTCAAATTATGCTTAAAAAACGGCAAATTGACGGTTTAAGGGGCCGTCTATAATAGAAGTGACAAGATGTTTTGAAATTTTGTCTGCTGTATTGTAATCTAGAAGGCTTCATTGACTTCTTAAGGTGCCTTGATCAAGATGGGGGTTCTCTCGGTTAATAATCGATTTCCGAACTTCAATTTGGATACAGCCCTTAAAATACGCTCGTTTTAAAATAATTAATTTCTCGGAAACCTATGGTACGAATTACATAAAAATTTGTTTTTAGGCTAATTGGAGATGATGTCAGAATTGTGTACTGCTATTGAAAAAAAAAAACAAATTTATGGTTCTTTTTAATATGTAGATGGCCCCCTAAGCAAACTTTATACACATCATTTAAAAGTAAACTTTATTTCCAATCGTTCGGTACCAGTAACTTTCTTCTACGATAATTTGTTGAGGAGTTAGTGGGGGTTGTTTACTTTTTTTTTTCCACGACTGTACATTTTTACATCTACTATAAACGGAAAATTACACACTTCTTATAAATATTGTCGTTTTTTAAATACAAAATTGCAAAGTATACGAAATTGCCTTTGTAAAAAAATCTGTTTTTGTATGTCTCCGGACTTTTTAATTTGGCAAAAATTTACAAAGTTCATTTTAGCCATAACGATGTTAAACTGCTCAAATGATAAATTAAACTTTGGCATGAAAAATTAACTCAGTATCTCGTCTGTTAAGAATTTTATGAACATTTTACATTAACTGCTGTTTTGGAAGATAGCAGCGCAGCAAAAAATAAAATGTTCTTCTAAAGCCCATTGTAGAAGTAACATTGACTTTTGGGTACATTGCAAATACGCTGTGATACAGAGGGTTAAATAATTTTTGTTTATTGATATCTTATTTGTTTGATATTATTTGTATCTTATTATTGATATATCGTTTATTAATATTTTACACGATGCATAAATAGTCAAATTATGACATTCAAACATATATACATAAAGTAGCAATTTATTAATTATAAACAAAAACAAGGAATTATGTGGAAAGAAGAATATCTTACATGGCGCATAAGCAGGCAAATTATCAAATATGTATACATAGCGAAGCTATTTATTATTACAAACAAGTTGGAAATTGCTCGTCAAACGTGGCAAATGAGGTGCGTTCGTACTATAACTAGTTTTATGATTATTTTTTGCACCCCATATTGTACTGAATGTGTATTTATTTGCAATTCATAAGTGCATAGTCTGTAACATCATTAAAATGCACTTGCAATAATTTTTTCCCATTCCCCTTAATGTAACGGAAAACTTTTGACTGTCCCTATAATTAAGCTATACATCCGATTTTCATGAAATTTGAAATGGCTCGACAAAATTTTGCAGCAATTATATATTTAAAATTTCAGCCCATTCGGAAAGCTGTAACATCATTAAAATGCACTTGCAATAATTTTTCCCATTGGCTTTAATGTAAAGAAAAACTTTTGACTGTCCCTGTAATTAAACTATACATCCGATTTTCATAAAATTTGAAATGGCTCGACAAAATGTCGCAATAATTATATGTTTAAAATTTCAGCCCATTCGGAAAGCTGTAACATCATTAAAATGCACGTGCAATAATTTTTCCCATTGGCCGTAATGTAAAGAAAAACTTTTGACTGTCCCTGTAATTTAACTATACATCCGATTTTCATAAAATTTGAAATGGCTCGACAAAATTTTACAACAATAATATATTTAAAATTTCAGACCATTCGGTTGGGTAGTTTTTGCTCTATTATATGCGGACGGACGGACAGACAGACGGACGGACAGACAGACGGACTGAACGACGACTATAGGTGCTACGTATTTATATAATTACGAACGCACCTAAAAACAGACACAGTGTTGGCTTACATAATAAGTGAAATTTATTATAAATTGATGTCTAAATATTGCCTATCAAACATTTTAAATACCTTAAGAAAGGTATAACTATCAAATAACTATCAACTAACAAACTTATAAGTATCAAATTAAATATTTTGCATAAAAAATGCCTTTCATCTAACACCCCATAGAAAAGTAGCACCATACCAAAAATACCGTATCATAAATTATTATGCGTATATATCCTATAGCACATAATTGTTCAAATTTATCTGGTCTTGTTTAACTCAAATCTGTTACCCCTCCTCCGACCTTCTTTCTGTTTTTATGAAAATATATGCTAATTACGATTAAATGGCATATTGATTTGATACTCATTAAAATAAGCTTAATTGTGAATTTCCCAATTTTATTCATTAGACATGTTCACAATTTTCAGGAGTTCAAAGGTTTCTTTCAATCAGAATTTTATCTTTCTCAAATACAAATAATAAATTTTTTAGAAAAACCTCATTAAAACGCATACTAATTAGAAATGCAAGAAGTGGAAGCCACTGATTTTGACGAGAGTGATATTGTTAGAAAGATCTCGTCGCGGGGAGCAAAAAACTCAATGGAACTTACCCGTCGCAAGTGGGCCGTTTTCGAGATACTCGACAATTTATGTCACACAATTTGTTTGTTTATATATTTATTATAATGTATTTATGCAGTAACATTTGTTACACCGTTAAATTTATAATTTTTGCTGTTAAATCGCTCCCTGCCACTTCTATATAGACGACCACAACCAGCAGCCCACACAACACTACAAATATCCAGCAACAACAAACAAACACATAGCACATAAAACAATACTATCAATACTAAGCAATATACAGCCCATAAAACAATACAAGGCTACTAGCGAATATTTTTAAATTCTATGTCTCTCCATTTTCTCAAATAAAAAAATCTTTCACATGTACTTTGACAACAAGTGCAAGAGAAATGTGCTACAAAATTTATTTTTTAAAAAATAGCGGTGCAAATACAATATAAAAACAGTCGCCCGTGGCAGTCCTGCATTGACAGCCATTAACTTCTCTTCATTTTTCCCCACATTCTTTTTTGTTCGCATACATAATTTCCAAACATAAGTAACACACTTAAGTTAACAGGAAGCTATTTAATAGAAAAAATTATAAAGTCAACAATATGACAACTGTAACAGCCTAAATACCGGGTGTCCCAAAAATGACTGATGGATTTTAAAATTCAATAACTTGAAAACGGTGACAGATATTTAAAAAATTCTTGCAGGAGGGTTATGTATGATGTCAGGAGTTTTTGTGCTGTGATTCCCAGTTTTAGTTACAAATAGCAGCGATAGACAGCGCTGCAAGCAATAACCGCTAAATCCAGGCTCGATATTTTGGCCTTTCTCTTCTCCCATGCGAAAAACGGAGATTAAAATGTATTGAATAGATCTCGAAGTACCAAAAATCGGGTCTGGAATGAGCGCCAATAGCTGTCAGCGCCATATATTGCTTAAATTCGAAATAAAATAAAGAATCACAGTAAAAAAACTCCTGACATCATACATAATCCTCCTGTAAGAATTTTTTTAATATCTGTCACCGTTTGCAAGTTCTTGAATTTAAAAATCCATCAGTCATTTTTGGGACACCCGGTACATTGTAATAACTAACTAAACAAACAAATTGTGTGACATAAATTGTCGGATATCTTGAAAGCGGCTCATTTGCGACGGGTAGTTCTATTGAGTTTTTTACTCTCCGCGACGAGATCTTTCCAACGACACTGCACTCGTCAAAATCAACGACACTATTTGCTGTTCTCTAGTAAGTTGTAAAAATAACTCTCATTCCTCTTAAGTAATATTCCTTTTTCGTAAACTTTCATAGCATGACAATGAAAAAATTTTCTTCTCACCATATTGAATTGAATTGAATTTGCATATTAACCAGTTATAAACTATTTTTGTTAAAAAACGCTGTTAATTTTTGAAGTAATTTCCAAAAAGCACTATTCGAACACTATGTTGAATTTGTTTGCTAACTATGTTATTCTGTTTTCCCACGTGATTAAAACTGAATATTTCCCAGGATGGCAAATACCGTTTTTCCTTACCTGATATTTTTAAAGGACGGGCAACACTGTATTGCATTCATTTATCTAATGTGTTAAAGAAAGCTCTCTTCCCCCAATTTTTTTCGAATTCTCAATCACCATAAGAATAACAAATTATTAATTTGTAATTCTATACTAAATAGTATACTAATAGTTGTTGAAAATAAAAACTCGTGAGTCACCAGTATGCGATTAAACTTTGAAATATGGCGATTAAAAATTTTGTCGAACCGGCCAAATAATTTATCTACAGCTTTAAAAAAAATTCCAAAAAATCATTTTTCTCTTTTGTTAGATTTAAATAAAAACACATTTAAGTAATTGCTATATATTGCTTGTGGCGATGATTTCGTACGCCCAGGTTCACAATATGAGTAAGAGAAAAAAAAACTCCAACACAAAAGTTTAGAGGACTTGCATCTTTATTATGAAACACCTTTTAATGGAGGGCCGTGAACAGTATAAAGTGGAACGGGGGAGTTTCAATAACTGCCCGACGGCGGACGCCCCACAGCGGGGCTTAGTTTGCAGACTACATGGCTCGAGGTCAGGAGCAAATGTGAGTTAGATTTTGTTACAAATACTTACAGATTGGCGAACATTATTTAACCATATGTAAGATGTTTGGCGAAAAACAAATTGGGCAGACAAAACAATCCAGAAGTTTTACATTGAGTTAAAGACTATGCCATGGCGGGCTCTTTAGGGTTACACTAAATAACATTCCAGCGGTAAGCAGGGAGGCTTAAAGAAATAGGAACAGGTGATTTTATATGCACGTTACAGATATAACGACAGCTGAAAATTAGTCAGCAATGGGCATATGGTTTGTATCCGACAAAGTACAAGGGTGAGAATTGAATACTAATGCAAGCCCAGAGGCTGGGAAAATATGCATTACGTATCGTCGGCTGCGAAGCGAAACAGACATTTACTTGTATTTTATTCTTTTATTTTATTTCGGCGGAAAACGCTGCGGTTAAGATCTTTTTCTATCCGTGTGAATTTGAAAGAGAGAAAAAGGAACCGAGATAAGTGATGTCTGCATTTAAAAAGAACTTTAAAAAGTAAAAGTGAAACTTACAGTAGTGAGAGGGGGGGGGGGGGAGAATGACTAAAGCCATATGAAATTAACTATAAAATGTCAAATTTAAACTAAATGTTTTATTTGAAGGGGGGGGGGGAGAATAATGACAATTTATAATGAACCAGTAAGGTTAAAAGTTGATTTTTGAGGGGAGAGGAGGAATGATGAATATATAACGGGAAAGCCGTTATATAAACATTCAGATTGACCAGTATATCGCTACTAAATTAAAAGTAACTATCGACGCCAACTGTCGATTAAAAAAGTCTCATCTCCTGTTCAGTATCTACTATAAATTATTTTCAGCTTTACTACATAGTTATAGTTAATCTTGAAATTTAACCAATGTAAATTTCAAGCAAAAAATATTAAATGACTCGTTTCTGACTAGTTTTTCAAATTTAACATAATGTGCAATATTTCTGAAACTTTTCTTCTATTTATGTAAAGCAACAATAATTTACTTGCTGAAAATCCAAAGCACTTTCGACTGCAATTACTCTTTAATATCTATTTTAAATACTAAATATACAAAGGGTGTCTTTTTATAAGTTGAAAAATGGCTAAACAAACTCGTATAAATGAAATATAGAGGGGGAGTGAGGAATTGGGTAATATAATTTACTAAGTCTATGAAACAATTAAAAATATTTATTTTCCATAAAATTTAGTACAACATGAAACTTTATGCAATTTGAAGTGACTTTGAAATAAATCTAAGCTCCAAAACCCCTTTCTATTAAAATGTGTAATTATAGCCCATTATAATTCGGGTATTATCATCAAGACAATTTATGTATATATAGCGTTTGTTGAGATAATCTAATCCTGATATGTTTATAGAATAGAAAAAAAATAATAAAATAAAAAATCATAGATGGTCATATTTTCAAAAATGTTTAATGCCTATTTCAAATTATGAATATTTTAGTTACGTAATCGTTTTTAAATATGAGACATTTCAACTTATTCCACAACTTTATTGATCTTGTTGAAATTTGATATTTTCTTGGGCTTTTGTGCATATTTTTGTAGTCTGTGGTAGCGGAAATTTGTAATAGAACGTATCCAAAATTACAGTACAATTTTTTTTTATTTAGTTGCTCACAAAAGATTATACGAAAACTAATTCAGCTGCTAATAATTTGGATAGATTTTGTGCAACATTGGATTTATTTATTTTCTAAGGTTTTACTTTATAATATTATGCCGATTATGCGTAACTACGTTTCGCACCTCCCCCCTCTCCACTAAAAAGTACTTTCTGGATCAGCCCATGGACTTTGCCGTAGTGAACCTCAATAACACATGTCATTTTGTGGCAATTAAAGCATACTTACAAAAGCTAGAATGCAGACATACAGGAAGAGGAACCGATAACATTTTATAATTATTTTAGGAAGTGCAAGAAATTCTTACTGTATAGTTAGTACATAACTTTCAAGTGATTGAAAAAGGCTAGGAAAATAAACACATGAAGAAGTAATTTTGCCTTTCCTGAAAAAAAAGATTTACCTGTCTTGGAAGTATCGTCTAGCTATGGGCATGGTTTCCAGGTTCACGGATTTTTGTGGTGTTCGGTTTGGGTTTCGGATTAATTTTAAATAGAATTTTTGGTTCTGGGTCGGGTACAATTCAAGACGCGCAGGACTCTAGCCTATAGCTCATAATTGTTCGGATTTCCTTGGTATGGTAAAATATAAAATCTGTTACTTATTCTTTTCTTTTTCCTTTAAAAATAATTCTAGTTACAATTAACCCTTAAATGCATGAATTATTCTTTTAGAATTGTGTTTTTTATTTTTATATTAAGGATTAGACACCAGAAATTTTAAGATAGATTTTTAACTTTTTTAATAGCATATTTTTTGTAATTTTTACAGGATTAATATTTCTATATAAACATAGTGGTTGCTAATAACGTAATTTATTAATTAAAAGTTAAATAAAAACTGATGCAGATACGCATAACTATGTATTTAAGGGTTAAATGTCACATTGAATTGATACTCAATTAAACCAGTTTTATTATTAATTTTCCTATTTATTATTCAGGATGGTTCATAAACTTCCAAACATTGTATTTAAATATTTAAATGCATTCTAAATCGAAAGTAAGTTCAAACAATTTAAAATACATATGTAGTATTTCGAAAATTATTACTGTTAATAAGTCATCAAAATTTCATTTAAACTTTGAATTAGCTAGGCGATATTGTAAGTAATGTTATCTCTAAGGGGATAATGTAATTTATGTCCTCATACTCCAGCTATAATTTTCATCTTGAATGATCATTGAAAGTGAACTTGCTACAATTTGTATGGTTAATTTATTCAGTATAGAATGCAGACAGTCTGATAGATAAATTAAAATCATTCACGCTAACTAGATACAATGTGATATTCTAAAGATGACATTATGAAAAAAAAAGTAATAAACAATTAAATTTAAAAAATGAAAAAACCCAACTGCGTAAAAAGTGAACTAATTAATTATTTCTCATCAATGTGAAATTACTTTTTTTTCAATTCCTACTACACTGGTGGAAATTGATTTATGAAAACACAGTTTTTTAACAAAAACTTCTATGATATTCATTAAAAGTTAATGAAATTTTATACATTACACATGCTATGTACAACGAATAATTCAGAAAAATAAAATTTTATACATATTAATAAACTGAAACGTAAGGTCAAAAATTAGATTTTAGTAACATAAAAACATGGAAATTGATTTATGAAATATCACATTTAATTGAAATTAATAGTTAGTAAAGCCCCCTTTATTCATGGGAGTTTCTTTTATTCTACATGTCATTGATAAAACAAGATTTTAAAGGTATTTCTGATCAATTAATTTCCAGTTATGACAGATTGAAGATTTCAATTCTACAAGGGATGTGTACTTCATCCCATTTGCATAAGCCATTCGAACAAGCTGTCCCCAAAAGTTTTCAATGGGATTCAGATCAGGATTAATAGGTGGGTGATCTAAAAGAACAATATTCTGCTCTTCAAATCAATCTTTCATTGCATTTGAAATGTGAATACTTGCAATGTCTTGCAATTGAAAATGTAATCTAAACCATAATATTGCCTTGCAAATGGAAATGAATTTTCTAAAACTAAACTGTAATCAAAAGTATTCTGGCGACCGTTTAAAAATACAATTTCACGTTTGTCATCATAAGCGATCGCTGCCAAAATCACCAAACTTCCGTCACCAAAATTTCTGCTGAATGCAGATTTTGTTCTTTTCGGAGATTTCTCCAATAATAGTTCAAACCATCCGGGCCATCCAAATTAAATCATTTTTCGTCGGAGAAAATGACTTTCTTCCAATTGTCACCTATTGCCATGTACTTCTCGCAATACTGCAAACGCATCTGCTTGTGACGCAGAAGTAATTTTGGGCCAGACTTCATTTTCGACCATCTCAAGTTCCGTGATGAATGTAAAACTTGCCTAACTCTTCTAGAAGTAACAAGAAGGGATAGAGCTGCACAAATCTGCTTTGAACTGTGACCGGCTTTCGATGCAAGTTGAATCCCCTGAATTGACTTAAAATATTTTTTTTCATATTACTTGTTTATATTACTTAAATATTTTTTTATTTGCTTGTATTGCTGACTTTTAAGTTGCGTTTAATTGTTAGTTCCTATCTATAAACACTGCTTTGATAAGGTCTATAGATGTCTATGACGGTTAGAGTTGAAGTAAAGCTAGATATCCTACCTAGACAACTTCCAGGTTGTATAATATTTTAACGGAACTTCTGACTGTAAAATAGTCAATGAAACATCGTCTTCATTTTGAAAGACCTATCCAATGATATGCTACTCAATAGGGTGCGTTTTTTCGTCTCTACCTCCATTTTGTATTTTACGGCCGCCATTTTGAATTTCTAAAAACAAAACCTAGCCTATAACCATCGGACCGTTAAGACGAATTGATAGAGACCTCATTCATTAAAATCCATCCAGCCGTTGGGATGTTTCGAAGGTATAAAGAAATTCACATATACAGATACGCGTGAAACACATAACCCTTCTTTTCAGTCGGGTAAAAATTTAGACTTTATTAATATGTGAAATATGACAATATAATAGTTTTTTTTTTCTAGAGCATTCTGCAACAAAATATTGAAAAACTTTTTTATGTTTAGAAGTATGAAAAACATCTTAACATCTTCAATGTGATGTATCTCCTAGATTCGCGGCCACTAAGTTAACTTTTAAATATTTTGCTTAATGGATATTACAGTTTATGCTAAAATAAAACTTTTCAATCACTACAAATTCTCTTCATTTTTTCTTTTACTGTTTTATTCATAAAACACTTAATCACGAATAGTAAATTTTCAGTGTAAACAAATCAGATTCCACAATATTATCAGGTTCCACAATATTATTGATGTTACTTTATCAGTTAAAATGCTATCTATCAGCACACAGTTGTGTTGCAGCTGAAGGAAGGAGATCGCGGGGAAAAAATAATTTTCTTCTGTAAAACCAAAGTAAATATTGAAAAAGTAAAACTATGAGAATACATTCAGTTGTATAATCCCAAATTATCGCCTAATCTTGATGCAAAAGTTATTTGAATCTTAGTTTTCTACACAAATTTTCTTTCTAAAATATTGGGTGGGTAAAATATGCGGCGGTTCAGATTACGCGAGTAAATACGGTATTATTGGTTTCTAATTTAACCTAGCTGATCTGAGTAAAACATAGTAAAATTAATCCAGTTAGATAATTTTACTATTAAAACGGCATGTAACAATTTTATTTTGTTTACATGATTGGTTTACATAGCAATTCACATCAACAAATTTAATTATTCGGATGTAATAAAAATTTTTACACGTACATCATTGAAAGAATTAAAAATAAAACAAAAAACAAAACAAAATTCTTCGAATACAGAATTAATGCTTCGAAAATCAACATTCATAGACCCTTAAATACACAGCCCAAAAGATAAAGAAAGAAACCACCCTTTTAACTATGAAATATAGATTCTGTTCAATTGGGAATAAAATCTTCTATTAAGAGACCTGCATAAATTAGTTTATGAGAGGATCTATAGCGTAAAATATACACAAAATTAAAAATTTAAACAATACCAGGTAAATTTTGAATTATAAGAAAATCTACACCTTTTAATTATTTTAAAAAGAAAATGTCAAAAGTTTCTCCGATTAGTTTCAAAGATAACAATTATTTTAAAATGAGTAAATTTAGGGGCTATCTCGAAACTAAAATATGTTCTTAAAGATTTAGAGTCTAATAATGGTCATGAATGTAAAATATAAATAGCATGGAAAATTATACAGAGTAATTCCCTAAGTCCGTTTTGCCTCAAATAACTGGTGAACTAAGTTACCTGCAGCCATCAAAGTGGTGTCTCAATATAGTAAAACGGCTATGTGCTACAAAAAGTGATGCGTTTGAAATGTCCCCTGGGAATAAATTCCGAAAATAAAGATCGCATCTCGAAATCTGTATGAGGTACGACCAAATAGTCCCAGAGCCGACAGCACAAAAACCTATGTCATCAAGTACAAGAAAAAAAACCTTAATTTTATGGAAGAGTAGAAGTAGGGTAATCTAATGATCCATGTCTGCCGAAAGTGAAGTGGTGTATAAGCCAAAAATTAATACCACTAGTGGTTGACTCGTAGCTTTATCATTGTGTTTGTATTACAAACAAAGATATGAAAACATGGAGGACTGCGAGCAGGAAAACACAATGATAAACCTACGAGTCAACCACTGGTGGTATAAATTTTTGGCTTATGCACCTTTTCACTTCCGGCAAACATGGATCATTAGATTACCCTACTTCTACTCTTCCATAAAATAAAGGTTTTTATTTCTTGTGCTTGATAACATATGTTTTTGTGCTGCCGCCTCTTGGACTAAAACGTTTATTGACAAATGTGTAGAGCATCATCATTTAAATAGAAAAAATGTGTTGCGCATGGCGGATGCGATAAATAGTAGCAGTATCAACGAAATATCCGAAACCGGTGAGATATTTTGTTTGAGAAAAATAAATAATAGCAGATTATACATTTATTTTACAGTTAGAAACACTGGTGTTTGAAGGTAAAAACGAATGAGCTCTAAAAGAATATATGCTTTCAATATAAATGTAATAGACGGTTCCATTTTTTGACATTGATGGTAGATCTACGACTGTAAAAAATCTGGTATTGTGAAAACACAAATGCAACAAATACGAGAGTAAGTCACAAATGCATATGGCATGGTTTAAAGTAGTTACAGATATCTCCAAAGAATGGTGATAGATGGCAGCTCCATACAGCTTTATGATATTTAATTCATATTGAGTAGGTAGCATTCACACGCATACGTGATGCAGTTTCAAAAATGGCGATAGTGCTGAATGATTGTACGATAGGAGAGCAGCGTGCTGTGGTCCAATTTTTGTAGGCGAAAGGACTTGAATATAAAAAAAATATTCATAAAGAAATGTTACCTGTGTATGGAGATAAGTGTTTATAACGTAAAGCAATGTACAATTGAGTGGAAAATTTTTCGCAAGGCCATTCCAAAATTGTTGATGAAGATCGAAACGGCCGTCCAGTTTTGATTGCGACAAAATCAACTGAGCAACAGGTGGTGTTATATGTTTGTATTTTCATATGTTTGGTCCATTGAAACAACATCTTGGAGGTAAAAAATTTGCAGATGACGACGACGTTCAACATAAAATCCTACTATGGATGAGACAGCAACCCAAAGAATTTTATGCAGCTGGAATTGGGGCTCTGATAAAACGCTGGGAAAAGTGCATCAACGTTGCTAGAGATTATGTGGGAAAATAAAAATTGTTTCCAAGTGATATTATCATGTTAAATTATTTTTTTTATTATCTTTTTTGATTTACTTAATGATTTTCCCTCGTATATCAGACTTATATTTTTTCGCTTTTTATGATTTTTTTATGTTTTCTGCTCCACTATGTTTTAATCTCCCTTTTAAATGGCACACATCTGCCAGTTTTGTTCAAAATGTGAGATGTTTTGGAAAATAAACATAATGTTGTATGTTGATTTTTCGACTTCAGCCAACTCAAAGACATGCCTGAAGTGACTGCTTAATTAACAAATTTCTTGAGGAATATTTAATGTATAAACATTTTAAAGAATGCATAAAAACATAACTTTAAACAATATTTTTTTGACACGAATGCATGGACTAAATCCGTATCCATGCATATAATAAATATAAAATATAATAAATAGACAGGATAAAAGAGAATAAGAAGGAAGTAAATTCTTTCAAGACACTTAATCCTTGAGAAAACGCATGAAATTTCAAAAACACGAAAGAACTGTAAGTGATCTTACATAAAAAACATAAATATGCAAAATGGAATGAAGAGTGTTGTCTACTATAAAATGAGATAAAGAGATGGTAAATTTATTACCAGGGAGTGGATTTTTTAAATACATTAATGCTGATTGTATTAATTCTTCTTTAAATCTTACATGAAAAAGTTATGGGTAACAGCTAAGTAATATTATAAATGTGAAAGTGTATTTAAATGTTTGGCTGAACTCGAAAACGAATGAATTAATGTCTTTGTAAATTTACATTCTGGTGGATTATTACTCAGAAAAGGACATAGGCTATTTTTTATATGATTAATACATGAAGATCTTAAAAAAATTCAAACTTTCATCCTTTTCATAGAGAATATATGGGCTTCCTATAAAAGATAGCTTTTTTCTTTATTGTTGCCACATCTCCATCCCAGAGTAATAATGTTTCCAGAATAGATAATTTTCAAATGAAATATTTACACGTGAATAGAGAAAATTAAATAACAGTTTACAAGAATTAAATTACTACGTACGAAAAGCGGGTGAATAAAACGTCATATTTGAAACGAAAAATTGAAATAATTTTTAATGATACACGGAGCTTGAATATTTATTCCATACAAAAGAAAATTCGTTGTCAAATATTACGCAACGATTAACAGAAAAAACAAAACAAGATTTAATTTATTATGAAAAGATTTCGTAGGAAAAAATGACGTCATATTTGAAATAAAAAGTGCATTTTCAAATATTTAATAATACTAAAACTGAACTCGTGGTTTTACGATCTGTTACGGATCACGGACTAGTGTGCTGAACTCTGTTTTCTTGACCCTGAGTCCCGAGGAGCTATGCAGAATATGTCCGGCCAGGTGGTCAGCCTAACATGTTTCGTTCCCAAGCTAGCTTGGTACTCATTTTATCGACCCCGAAAGAATGAAAGGTTGAGTGAACCTGGCCCAGCCGGGAGTCGATCTCTTGACCTGTAGCGTGGAAGACAGGCCTTCTGACCAGTGCGTTACTGGCAAAGAATTTGGTTACCGGGCTTATTTAATTTTAAGTAATTATTTTTGGTTACTGGGCTTAATACAAGTAGCATGAATATCAGTAAGTGCAGAAGTTGAACTGAAAACTTCACTACAAACATTTATATATAAATAATGAAAATGAAATATATTTTTCAAGAATTAATTAACTACGTACGAAAAGATGATAAATATGACGTCATACTTGAAACAGAAAACTGAAATATTGTTAATTATACACGGAATATCAGTTGCGTGTGAAAGAGAGTTATGCGTCAAAAAGGATGTAAAAGAAAATTAACAATAATTAAATTATTATGAAACTGTTTTTCTGGAAAATAACTTCTTTAAAATAAACACACATTTTTAAAAAATTTTTTAACTAACAAGAAGCATGAAAATCAGTAAGTAAAAGAAAAAATATTCTGACAAAAACGACATTATGATAAGCAGAAGATCCTTATTTTAGTAATTATTTAAATTTTTATGATTAAAATGTATTTTTCTATCTTTTATTTTTGTCATATGTTTAGACAAAATTGAAATATCAAAATTAATTAATTAATTTAAAACCTTTAATTTTTGGTTTTTACACGTGAAAGTGACTTTATGAGTGCACTTTAATTTATAAAGCATGAATTTTCAATTTCCTTCCAAATTAGTTTTTTAAAATGAAGAATATATAGATTTTTTTTTTTAATTCTGTCATAAAATCGAAATTATTAAACCCCTTCTTGTTTTACATACATTAAAAGGCCTTTTTGAACACGATTATGATCTGAAAGATTTTTTTAAACAGTAGACCAGTGTTTCTCAATTTTACTTTATTTCGCGGCACACTGGAATCCAGGGTATAATTACCGCGGCACACTAAACTTAAAATGTACTAGTAGTATATGCCTGTTTTAACCCTTAAATGCCTGATTTTTCAAAAATCATTGTAATAATGTTTTTCGGCTTTCATTTTTTTAAATAAATCATGGGAAAAATACTTAAAAAAATCATATTTTCTTTTAAGTATAGTTTACGGCTGAAAAACAGTTTGTTACTAATCGGCAATACTGGTGTTTAATTTAAAAAATAATTTCCCTTGATAAAATTTTATAATATTAAACACACAAGTATTTTAGGAACTATAATAAGAAATAAATTTTACTTGCTCACTGCAGGTCAAAATAGGGTATTTCGCAAGCTTCCAACCAAAACAAAAAGAACAAGTAGCAACATTTGAAAAAATAAATTTATCTTTATTCTTAAACAGCACAAGTGTTGCCATCTACATGTTGAAAATCGATTTAATAATATTTTCAGAATGTATTTTATTGGCAACATTAGGCATTATAGCTTCAATATTATTCTAATAGTATTTTAGAGCCTAAAGTGGGTATGTTGCCGAAAAGCAACACCAGGCATTTAAGGGTTAATTAATTTAATTAGTACAAACAAAATCCATCACAGATAAATAAAATAAAATATTCTGTTATAGTTTATGATAAAAAAAAATACCTTCTTTAGGAAATAGGATTTTCACATATGCATATTAGTAAAACTTTTTCCAAGAAATTTATTTTCATTTTGAAAAATATACACGGCAAAAGTATATGTAACATTGAGATATTTTTTGTAATAATTGTAATTTTGCAATTAATTTAAAACAATAGATTTATATGTTTCTTTTTAATTTTTTAATTGTAATTCTATGACCATTTTTTATTAAAAATATTTAAACATTGAAGCACATTTGGATGGAAATTCAACTTCATATGACATTAAACGTCATTACACAGTGAAATGCGAAATCTAGAATGCTGCCTTTTGAATTAATTTTGCTAGTTCGTAGAATCTTGATATAATTTTACTGAAATTTTTAGTAGCACACCCAGGACCGTGCGAAGAAAGAACTGTTCCAGGGGCAAACTTTCAATTTGGCGCCCCCCCCCCCCCGACATCTCTTTGCGTCGTCAGGTGTCACAAAATTGACAAAGTGCAGAAACAGAAATAAATTCTATCGAATACTTCTTTCGTGTTTATTTTGGAACTTTAAAAGGTTTAATTTTAATTCAGAAATTCCAAACAACTAAATAACATAAGAGAAAATTATATTTCGGCAAAAGGGGATCTGGGAAATGGGTGTGAAATAAATGTATCTAACAGTACAGTATAACAGTTTGCAACCTTTTTGGATTCCAAGGAGGAAACCACATACTATTTTGAGAGTGTATATTTTTGTCACATGTACAGAAAGAAAATTCCAGACTCAGTAAAAGAAGGTGAACAAAAGAGACTAAGATAAAGACCTAAAACACATTTTAAAAAGGAAAATCCTTAATCTGAAATTTTTTTTGGTTGTGGGGTAAAAGAGGATGCAATAACTTTGAAACGAAAAGCACTTCCATTGGGAAAAAATCCTGATATGTACATATATAATTTTTCTTACATAAAAAAACGAGGTTATTACTTGTAGTATAAATTTGGCACCCCTTCAATTTCCGTGCACGAAGGAGTGACCGCCACATTCGCACGGGCCTAGGAATATCTGAGTTCCTTCCACTGTGCGCCAGTGTGTCGTAGCACACCGGTTGAGAACCACTGATGTAGTGCATATATATTATACTATATCCAAAGTTAGAAGTGAATCGGACTTAAGGAATCACCTTGTATATTAAAGGAAATGTGGCAGTGCTTTATTGTTATATTTGATGGGACAGATGACGTTGTGCAGCCAGAAAATGACCGTATTTAAAGCAGTACGAAAACTCTGTAGTTTCTTAGCCAATGAATGAAACGCAACATTTTTTCTCTTTACTTTCACACATTCTTATGGTTTGATAAAATATTCAAATACACATATATTTAGTAATATCAATTAATTAAATAATAACGACAAAAGTGGCTTTTGAAAAATTTGAATATTGAAATATGCATTTTGCGCGCACGATTTTTCAAATTCTACTGCAGATATATGTTTAATGTTTCATATCGTGTTACTTACAATACTAAATTTTACACTGAACCTAAATTTGAATGTACATTCAAATTCTTTGGCATAATTAATGGCGTTTCTAATCATATTTACTAAATTTCACCAAAAAATGTATACTTATTTTTTCAATCCACAATTTTCTGTGACAAAAATCAGACTAAACTGAGGTTCAGCATAAACTAACACATGTAAACTAAGAATACAGATAATTTCAAGGTTCTATGATAATTGGTTTTTAAATGAGAGTGCACGCAATACCAAAAAAATGAATTTTTAGAAAAATGGCTTCAAAGTTGGCTTATAACATTACAGAAAATGCTCCTATACAAGACATTTTTAGTCATAACTTCTGTTCTAATTGGCATTTTTATAAAATTCTTTTTGCAGTGGATTTGTAATTTTTGAAGGTATCTATTCTGAAATTTGTGAAAAATACTTTTTTTTAAGCATCAACGTGATCTGTCCCCTTAATGCTGTGTTTTTACTGCGTTAGAGAAAGAAAATCCTTCTTGATCACATGCCGCTCCTATTAATTAGTAGATTATGACAGTACAAGTAGATTATGATAATACAATTTCCCAAGAAATGAAACATTTTCACATATTAGTTACTTCAATTTAATGGGAATTTATTGAAATCCACCAAAGAAAGAAACAGTGGACCACCAGCTGGAAAAAAGATGGCAGCCAGCAGTGCTATCAGTGGTAAAGTGCAAGGGTGTCATTACTTAAACCTGTCGAAAAGTGTCCGAGCCGAATGCAGCTGACCCATCAGTGATGGGCAATCGCAGGCCAGCATTGGTATGCCATCACATTAATTCAATACGGCACTTTTCCTGCAGTGCTAGCACCTGTCCCACTGCTGTTCCTTTGCTGGCCCAGCACTTTCCCCTACAAAAATTTCTTATAGAATTCTATAAAAAAAACAAAGTATTATATAATTAGGGCTCTTTTTTCTATAAGCTAGTTTCACCAAGAGATATAAAAACATCTGTAGAAGTGTCTATAATAGAAATGTCTATAGAAATATTTGAACTGCATATTGTCACCCTCACAAGTACTGACCGCGCTCGATGCTGCTTGGTTTTCGTGATCGGACATGAACAAGTGCGTTCAGCGTACGCTACGATTGCCCGTAGTATTCAACCTCTCATTACACTATTTCAAGTTTGTTCCTTTTGCGTTTTACGTTCCCAATCATTAAACTGGTACAGAAATTATTCTATTGTATAGAAATTATTCTATTGTATAGAAATCCTGTGTATTTTATACGCTTTTTTTTATTATTGATTCTGAACTGCGTAAATTATGAAAACCGAAATCCTTTGTAACCTAGTAAAACCAGATTTAAGGAGAAAAAAACAGTGCGTTGCAATAAAGAATTTATTTATGTATTCATTTACTTATTTATTTTGTTGGCGGCAGTGTTGCTATATTTTTTACAGTTTAAAAAAAAATTAGCTTCACAGCTTAAATTGTGTTAAGATATTCATTTCAGATTTGTGTTCAAATACTCAATGTCTTCGATATTCGCAGCGCCACCTAGCGTAAGGATCCCTAGCAATAATACTGCAAAAGTTCGTGCACTTCCATATAGTGGTGGGCCAGCCCATGAGATAAAATGGATGCCCACCAGAATTTTATCTGATGATTTCCAACAGCAAAGTTGACTGAAGCTGTCCAGCAGTGGTCATGCAGTGGTAGACCATCAGCCAGCACTTCTCCATCATTGCCAGCACCTATCTTGCTGCTGGCCAGCAATTTCCTCTTTGCTGAGATGTTGTTGATATTTGTAAGAATTACTAACCATTACGCGGAAGAAATTCATAAAAATGGTGGTAGATGAATTACTTAAAAAAAAAAAAATGTAATCCTACAAGTGGTAAAAATTTTTTCAAGAAAATTATTAAAATTATATCCTGTTAATAAGCACAAATGTTTTTTAATTTAGCCCTTTTCTTTCTTAATGTTTAGGCAGCTAGTAATTTCGGAAGCGTTTCCGAGAAGTTTTCACAGTGTATTAATCAGTTTTGTCAATCGAAATATCCTTTTTCGGATGCAAATTAATTCAGAAGTTAATATTTCCATGTTAAAAAATATGATAAGGTAACAGTATTAACATTAAGATTAAAATTAATAGCATTAAATTTAATATTGGAACTAGAAATTTATAATGAATATAGCCGGATAGGTACAAAAAACAAGCCACCTTTTGGATTTTGCTGATATATGCTATACGATCATGCAATAAAGTATTGTTTGTCAAAACTAATGTGTTTGAGACCCACATTTTTCTGATAATTTTTCCCAAAATGTGATTATTTTTTTCTTCTGAATAACTGTACGTATTTAGTTTTTATAATATATTATAAGTATAGCTTTAGTATCTAAAGGTAGAGGAAGCCACGTGCACTTTACGTAGAAAATGCAGACTATTTACGATTTTCTTACGTCAAATAAATGAAACTAATGTAAAAAAAAAAAAAAAAAAAAAAAAAAAAAACGAAATTATCAAATGATTCGACAGGGAAGAAAAATAATTTATAAGCGAAAATTTCAAAAGTGTAATGAGAGATAATAACGTAATTAGGAACATGCGAAATATGCATTAAAATGATATTTTGAAAGTTTAAAATTTTTTCCACGTAAAAAGAATACTAAGTATTAATTTTAAAATGAAGTACACCAAAATAGTACATTTTTGGGAATTAAATTTGGTTACATTTAAACAAAAATTGCAGACTATATATATATGTTCACACAATCTTAGCCTTTTGGACGATAGAACTATGCAACATGATATACAAAACAAAAAAGATATAGTTATTCAAGCAGTAGCAATGGCTGCTTTTAACACGAAACTTTATTACATACGGGGATTGCAAAAATTACGCAAGTCTATAATTTGCAATTTTTTTTTCAAAAGTATCTTTGAAAGAGGTTTCGCATATTTAGATAAAAATTGCGTAGATTTTTTTATTTATTATTTGCGCAGGTTGTTTTCTCACTCAACATTGTCATTTATTGCAAAAATAACATCAGTTAATGACATTACAAAGATATATTCCAATGGCAAACAACAGAACAAGAAGAAAATACCGATGGCGACTATAACTATGTGCTTAATAAAAAGGTGTCAAAATTTATGGATTTTGAAAAATATTGCTCCCGAATAGTATTGTATGCCATATTTAATTGCCGAATTCTGCGAATTAATAAGGCAACTATTACTATTCGAAAATAATGGTATACAAAATTCTAATATTCCGCACTTTGTACACGTAATGGTTAATATCAATCCTTGACATGTATACGTCCATGATTTATGTCTGTTTTGTCAAATACTTAACAAAAATATGATTAATGCCTTTTCTTGTATGGCGCTAAATTCCACTGCAAAACAGCACTGCAGAAACTACATAAGCAAAAGGATTTTTTAAATGTTTTTAAAATTTTAATTTTTACTAAATATATAACCGATAACTGAGATATAAATTTAAAGTTTTAAGAAATATAGTAATCGCAGAGAAGTTCTTAAAATATCTAGCTAAGGTCTGTTTCCTAGAAATCAGCACGAACTTTGCAGTAATGGAAAATCGGAAAGGAATACGAATCAAGCGAAACCTGCGCTTAAAATGTAGCGTCATCGTATATAAGGGCACGCTCGTTAGCCGAGAGTTCAATGAGTAATCTGAGTTTTCCGAGAATGTAGTCGAAAGAAGAATGTCTGCTTACGCGTGTGTACACGTTTTACGAAGGCAATATTCATCATGGGAACAAACTCATCGTGAACTATTTGTTTACCAAAAATATTCCCATACGAATTATATACGATGTTCTTCAATGTTACTAGAAGGGACTCGCAGCCAAAAGACAACCGGGATCGGGTCAGAAAGCCAAAAACTCACAAGCCAAAGTTACAGCAATTGAAATGGCTGTTTGGCAAAAACGACCAAGTATTAATCTGTCCCACGGCTGCTAAATTCAGTGTTTCACCCGGCCACTTACATAAGATAATCACCAAGAAGCTTAAAATTAAA
Source organism: Maratus speciosus (assembly GCA_963932465.1). NCBI lineage: Eukaryota > Metazoa > Arthropoda > Arachnida > Araneae > Salticidae > Maratus > Maratus speciosus. The sequence continues at coordinate 327,079,498 of OZ010787.1, forward strand.
TATCACAAGAAAAGGGCCATACCAAAACGAACAGAGAAGCAAACGGTTTCCGCGAAAATAAAGAGTGGTCGCTTGTTCAGAAAATTCTCTGATCGAGCATTCATCTTGGATGACGAGTCATACGTCACGCTCACTCACTCCACTATTAACGATAATGGTGGGTGGCTATACACATCTTACGTCTCCACGACACAACCTATCATCAAATTCGCTACTAAAGCGAAATTCGGAGAAAAGTTCCTCTTTTGGATTGCGATGGGTCCGAAAGGCTTGAGTCGTCCGTTCATCTGAAAGTCTCGGTTCGCTGTCAATGGGCAACGACATTTGAACAAGTGCATTTGTCGCCGTCTCATCCAATACATCCCTAGCAATTACAACGGCGGTGATTATGTCTTCTGGGTAGGCTTGGCCAGCAGTCATTAATGCCAAATCCTTCTCAGCAAAACACCAGTTTCGTAGAGAAGTCCGACAACCCGGCTAACGTTCCCGAAATTCGACCAATTGAGCGTTTCTAAGAGTATTTTAAGTCCAAAGTGTATGATAGTGTCTGGAAAGAAGATAACATCCATAAACTGATCAATCAAATCAAGTACTGTCTCAAAATTATATGGACCTAAATTTTGTACGTCTAGCAAGTACCACCAAAAGTAAAATCGATAATATCCGACGAAACGATTTAATTAAAATCCGATAACAGTTTTGCCGGGTAATGTGGTTATTAAAGTTACCTTAAAGTGAACATTTGTATTCCAAGTCCTTGTTTTTTCACAGCTTTCAAGTCAAGAAAATTTAGTGCGGATTTTTAGGAAACAGTCCTTATCTTGGACTTCTGAATTTTTTAAAATTACCAATTCATTTCAGGTTTGAGAGAAAGTTTCGCGCATGTTGCATTCACCAACAAAAATATGTTTTCAAATCATATCTATACTGTATATACATAAAATAACAGTAATAATTTTTATGTTTCATATTTACATGCAGAGTTCCTTTCCTGCAAAAAAAATTTAGCACACGTTTTTTTTATTTAATAGTGTAATATGTACTAGATATTCGTGACATTCATAGGTGAAGATATAAAAAGAAAAAATAATTTTCTCACATTGTGACATTAAAATAATATTAAAATTTTCAGGACCGTGCTAACCAAAATCCGGGGGCAAAATAATAATATGGCGCCCTCCCAATTACTATACCTATATTATTCATATCTCTAGTAGGGGAGACCGGGGCTAGTAGGCTCAGTTTTTAGTTATTGATTTTAATTAATTTTTTGATTAATTTTTTTTATGAAACTTTAACTGTACTTTTAAAGAACAGGCATGGGGCTATAAATTCCCGGAGTTTTGATTTTGTAGCTTTTGTAGTTTATGTTTAGCGGAAGCCTAAAATAAAAGGAAAATTGTACGCCAACTTACCCCGACACGGGGAAAGTTGTCTATACCTATGGGGTAAGTTGGCACACGTTTTATAAAAATTTAAATGAAACTCAAATAAGACACGCAGTTAAGGGAAATCAATTTCATTATTACCAATAAGTTTAAACAAAGGTGTTATCGCCGTACAATGTAAATTCTAAATTATACAGACATAAAAATAATGAATAAAACATTAACATTGAGTAACTTCTATCCTACTCGATATCATCATCAGAGTTACAGTTGTCACAAATAAAAAATCGAGTATCTCAGTTTGGGCAAGCCTCGTGTGCCCAAAATCTTACATTGCAACCACTTTTCTTGGTGTTTGCTGTTTTCAAGCTACCAGAACACACCAGACACAGAGCCAACTTGCCCCGTGTTCAATTTGCTACTAGCCTGATAATAAATTTCTTCACAAAAGGGACACGTAACCATCTAAGCATAAATAATCCAAGCAAATCACATGTGGGGTAGCTACAGTTAATCATACACTAAGAAAAACTGCGCAAGTTAAATCGCAATTATTAAGATAAGTATTAGAAATTAGAAAAAGAACGCAACAACAAAAAAATTACTTATAAGTGCAAAAAACAGAAAAATCGTAATAAATATCCAGTGCACGCTACGCGTAACGCTGCAAAACTACAATGAGGATTGTAAAAAGCAAGAAGAAAGGTACTCTGTGACTGGTTGCGCAATCTATCCACAAACAGGCGATTTATGAGGACTGCGCCTACTTACCCCTGTAGCCAACTAGCCCCGGTCTCCCCTACTTTAACAATGTTTGTAGGAAAAATAAATATTTTCAGAACTGATAGATGGCTAAAAGTTTGACATTGTCAACATCTAACTTTCAGTGGAGGGAAAACGAATTGCAGAAAAGGTGTATTGGTATTTACATTCCGTCAATAGCCGCCCGCTAACATTCAAATAATAATAGACGGGAAAATGACATCCGAGCGTAAAGAATTAAGAAAATTGACTTCCTCGATCTTCCGAGGAGAATTCTTTCTTTTAAAACCTTTAGCAAGCTGTGTCCACAATAAAGGACACCTAATTTAAAGAGTACTGGCACCAAGAATATTTAATTAAAATTTTCCTTTTATAAAGTACGGGAAAACGAGCAAGTTTTTTTCCCTAATAAATTCGTTTGTAAATTCTGGTGTCAATCCACCATTTCATCATTTTACAAACAGAATTACTAAGCGCCGGAAATGGTTAAAGGCTTTTTTAAAAATGCAAAAGTAGTATAATTTCAATAATAAAAAGAGGCATAAAAACAATCATAATTTTGGCGCTTTCTTAATTATCGAGGGACATGATTATCGAGGGAGCCAATTCCCCCTATCGCTGCCCCCCTTCGCACTATCCTGGTAGTTTTAAAAGTAATAAAACTAAAAAGTTTTTAAATAAAAACAAAGTTTAGATATTGAATTAAAAAAATAAAATAAAATTAGTAGAATAATGGAAGAATTACAATGCTTGAGATTTTTTTTTTTTTAAATATAAAAACTTATATGAAGGGAAATTGCAATATATTTTATGTGTATGTTGTATTATTTAGCAAAAAATAAGCATAAACTATATAAAAAAAAAATCAAGATTTATAATCTTCAATTCATGTTTCATGTTAATACCGTTACGAAATTAAACCAACATTGAATTTTACATTTTCGTTATGTAAACATAGTTCTTCCCACGGTATCTAGAACTAGATCTAGTTCTAGATACCGTGATTCTTCCTTTCTCAGTACTCTCATATTTTAATGACGTAAGCTTCATAATAAGTTGTTTATTAAAAAATTACACTTGTGAATCAATATCTTGCTATAGAAATTCTTTTTTGAAGAAAAATGTAGAAACGTAACCTTCTAAAATCTTCAGCATCTCTAGTCAGTACAAAGTTCAATGAAAAGTTGCAATAAGTAGTAAATCCGGCATGTTATTCGCAAGATTTTTATTATTTTTTTTTAATTGCCAATAAAAAGAATTCTTTCAAACATTATTTTTAGCGTCAATGTTTTCAAAACTGTTACTTTGTATCAGGGTCCACATAAAAGGAAAAAAATATTTAGCAAAATTCGAACTAAGAAGGAAGGTCTCCTTACAGGGCATGCTCACAATATGTTGAAAAAAAAAATGCTAGTGAAACTACTCATGTATGTAATAAAGGATCAGTTAAATTTAGCGGCGGAATTCCAGTAGAAAGTCTGTAAAAAAAAAATAAAATACTTTCCTATGTTTTATTTTTTTACAAGGTTATTAATAACATGATTGATTGTAGTGATATACTTAATTCTATTAATTTTAATGTTCCGAACCGATCCCTCAGATGTACTCAATTTTTTATATTACCATTTATAAAATACAATTAGTAATTTTTCATTAAATAAATTTTACAAAATATTTAATGAATTTTCTGTGCATCTCGATATTTTTTATATGTCCTTTACTGCTTTTAAAGATAAATGTTCTGAACTTTTAATCTCTTAATTTGTGTTTGTATTCGTGTTGTATGTGATTTATATCTATGTGTTTATATATGGGTATATTTTTCATTATTTTTTATGATGTTCTTGAAACACTGTAAATGGATTCGTCTGTAGTGTGCATTTCAGTAAATAAATAAATAAATAAATAAATAAAATACGAAAGCGACACGCGATTTGGCGAGCAGGATATTTCCTTGCCAAAAGCAAACGATTTTAATACATTTGAAAATTGCTTCTTAATTGTTTTTAGCTCACAGGCTATCAAAGCCTGAGAGCTAATGTGCCCGCCCGTTCTGTATGTATGTATGTACGTACGTACGTATGTACGTAACGCGATAACTCTTGATAGAAACATCCGATTTGCTTCAATTTTTTTTTCTAAATTCATTCTGATAAGGAGCTTCCCTGATTAGATTTGGAGGTTCATTAGTTAAGTATAAAGGAGGGAAAGGGGGGCTAGACCCCCCTCCCCCCCTTAATTTAGATAAACGGGTTTTTCATGCAGAATTATTCAATTTGCTCCAAATTTGGTATATCGGTTTATTATGTTAAGGAGCTTCCCTGATTAGATTTGGAGGTTCACTAGTTAAGTATAAAGGGAGGGGGGCTACCCCCTTAATTTAGATAAATGGGTTTTTCATGCAGAATTATTCGATTTGCCCCAAATTTGGTATACCGATTTATTATATTAAGAAGCTGCCTTGATTAGATTTGGAGGTTCATTAGTTAAGTATAAAGGGAGGAAAGGAAGCTAGACCCCCCCTTTATTTAGATAAATGGGTTTCCATGCAGAGTTATTTGATTTGCTCCAAATTTGGTATACCGGTTTATTATCATAAGAAGCTGCCTTGATTAGATTTGAAGGTTCATTAGTTAAGTATAAAGGGGGGAAAGGGAGGCAAGACCCCCCCCTTAAATTAGATAAATGGTTTTTTCATGCAGAGTTATTCGATTTGCTACAAATTTGGTAAATCGGTTTATTATGTTAAGGAGCTACCTTAATTAAATTTGGAGGTTTATTGGCTAAGTTTAAAGGGTGGGGGGTTGGTGCTAGACACCCTCCCCCTTAATTTAGATAAATGGGTTTTCATGCAGAATTATTCGATTTGTTTCAAATTGGATATACCAGTTTATTCCGATATGGCGCTTCCTTCATTTGATTTGGAGGTTTATTTTAAAGTATAAAAGGATAAAGGGGGGGGGGCAAGTCACCTCCCCTTAATTTAGATAAATTGATTTTCATGCTGAATTATTCAATTTACTTTAATTTTTTTTCTAGGTTCATTCTGATAACGAGCTTTTCTGGTTAGATTTGAAGGTTCATTGGTTGAGCATAAAGGGAGAAAGGGGGAAGCTAATATCCCCTTAATTTATCGAAATGGTTTTTCCCTGAAGCATTATCTGATTTGCTTCAGTTTTGGTATACCAGTTTATTATGTTAAAGATATTCCCTGATTAGATTTGAAGGTTCATTTGTTAATTATAAAGGGGGCGAAATGGGGATATTACCCCCTAACGTTTATTTAGATAAATGTCTTCTTCTATCCGATTTACTTTTATTTTTTGAGGGGCGTTATTCTTTGAAATAAGAGTATAATATACAATTATTGTGAATAGCCTGTGAGCTCAATGCCATCAGTTTAACTGGGCACTTTACTTTTTATTTAGAATGCGGGGTATTTAATGAATTTAAACTTAATCAATGAAAGAATTTATTATATTTTTTTTGTATTACATATACTTGTTGCTTGTTGCTGTAGCTATTTAATTTTATCACTGGAAAAATATTTTCTATGCTTTGCCACTTACAAATATCTATTTTAAGTTACAGTGCATGTAAAAACTTCAAGGACAGCAAAAAATTATAAAAATTTTGATAAATTGAAAATGCGACAAGTATAATGGTAATTTAATGTTGATCATAATGTGGAAATACTAATATAAAAGTCAACAGAATGTATCTGAATCCTTTTTATTGCGAAAAAATCATAATTGTGCAAAGAATCGCTATTTTTGACTGTGTAAAAACTTTAAGGACACCAGTAGTTTTTTTTTTAAATAGAAATGTTATATATAGAGGAAAATGTCCAAATACCGGCTAACACTTTTACTTTCAATCTAGATCATACAATTTTCAAAATTAATAAAATAAAAAGTGACAGCAGGGTACCTTGACACGTCTTACACCTGTTTAGAGAAACAAAATCAGTTTAAAATGCGTTTTCTGTTTATAAGAAGCAAAATTCCGAAAGTCTTCAAATTTTGAGTTTTTAAAATGGGGTCTAAATACCGGCTACCTAAGTTTTTTTGCAAAAGATCACACAAATAGAGCTAATGATAATTATTAAGCAATAAGAATATTATTTTAATAAATTGTATTGATTAATAACATTTCTTATGCACAGAAAAAATGAGCAATTCTTAATAAATAAGTATTTTTGTCAAATTTCTAAAATTCTTTACGACTATCTCTCACAGTCTTCTTCCCATCATGCTTCTAATATTGTTTTTTGATGTGTAAAACAAAAAAAAAAGCTTGGTGATTGAAATGAGAATTATTTTACCTGAAAAAATCAAAAGCATAATAGTCCCTATCAACTCACATATCGATTCTTAACACTGAACCCAGTATCCCCCATTCTTGTCCACAAAGAAAGCACCCATGCAGAAGACACAAATTTATCATCTTCCTCCGTTAGATATTTTCCTTTTTCACTTTTTTAACCCTCTCTCTGCGTAATTGTTTTATCAAAATAGCTTCAAAAATTGCGTATTTAACCCCTTCGCGACGAGCGTCTTTTAAGAATTTTTATTCTTTTGTCACCGGTTTTTCAAAACAAAAGTTTTTGTCTAATTTAACCGGGAAAATGCTCCGATTAAATAAGGCATAATTTACAATAAAAAAAAACTGGTGGGAATAATCAAGGAGAATTAATTAGACGGAAAAAATGCATCCCCGAGGAAATCTCGGGCTGCGCAAACTTTGCTACTTTTACGATGCCCAAGGAAATCTCGGGTTGCGCAGCGAGAGGGTTAAAATCAAATTTCTGCCTCTTTCGCCTGGTTTACTCCGTCATTTTTTTTCTTTCTCTTCACATTTATTACAGGCAATTTTGTAGTGTCCAACAGCTTTTTTTTGGAAAGTGATCCGGTAACCACTGACGGTCCTGAAGAATTACGGCCATGGTTGCTTTTTTCATACTAAGAAATGGGACGGGGATTATTTCTGAACCATTTAAATTAATTTATTAATTATGGAACTATTTAAATTAATTTATTTTCCTCCCCTTCAAGCAGAGCAACCGAGAGAGGTCCAAATACCGGCTAGCCGGTATTTAGACCACTCTAGGTAGCCGGTATTCGGACCACTGCTATGTTTAAGTTAAAATCGGTATTACTCATTCATATAATAAAATACCAATACTGTGTGCGTGGCAATTGAGAGCTAAATATGTCTAGAAAATAACTTAATCAACAATTCAAGCCAATATACGATCAGTATATTTTTAAAAAATGAGAAACACATATCTGAAAAACTTTTGATGTACCAGATTACGTAGATTCGACACTTTTGCATTTACTATTTGTAAATGACACAGACCTCAGCGACATAGTTTTCGTAACTTTCTTCTCTCAATTATAGTTACAAACTCTGCCTATCACCGCTAGGCTGCGCTGCGCTCAGTTCTCAGAACACCTAGTAGCCGGTATTTGGACCTTCTCCTCTAATTATTATTAAGGATCGACCGAAACAGGTTTCTAATGCCGAAACCAAAACCAAAACCGAATTTCGGAGATTTTCCTATTTTCGGCCGAAAACGGAAACGAATATGTCCAAAAACTTTTTATAAGTAATTAAATTGCATGTATAAAATAATTAATACATACATAAATATTAATTAATTATACGTATTTATTAAACATGCATAATAATTAATTAATTATGCGTATTTATTAAATATACAGGGTGCAATATGTTATCTATCGCCGACTTTAATTTCTCAACCGTTGGCCGTAGACATATAGTTCCAATCACAAAAAATTTTCAAATGAGGTAAATATTCATGTCGTGGCATTATTTAAAGTAAAAAATCAATTTAATAAAAATTACGAAAACTAACTTTTTATACGGTCTCCCAGTCTCTATTGTTATATTTAGTAAAAGTTTACACATATCATAACAGATATAACACGAAAAGTTTGACATGTGTACTACAAAAATTGACAGAGTTATTAAATTTCAAAGTTTGAGATTTTTGCATATCATTTTGTCTTTCATTGAGGGATCAGTTAAAAGATGAATTAAAGTAATTCGAGATCAAAATCAGGGTGCAATGTCCTTTTTACGACGAAACCACCTTTAGCCGTTATCGTCGGTACGTTTGAATGTTGTTCGACACATAAAAGTTAGATCAAATTTTTAGATGAAATAACCCTATTTGGTTATTCCCCAATTTGTCGATACCAGCTAAAGGTGGTTTCGCCGTAAAAAGAACATTGTACCCTGATTTTGATCTCGAATTACTTTAATTCATCTTTTAACTTATCCTTCAAAGTAAGGCAAAATCATATGCAAAAATCTCAAACTTTGAAAATTAATAACTCTGTCAATTTTTGTAGTACAGATGTCAAACTTTTTGTGTTATAGCTGTTATGATACGTGTAAACTTTTACTAAATATAACTATAGGGACTGGGGGACCGTATAAAAAGTTTGTTTTCGTAATTTTTTATCAAATTTATTTTTTAGTTTAAATAATGTCACAACAGGAATATTTACCTCATTTGAAACGTTTTTGTAATTGGAACTATATGTCTACGACTAACGGTTGAGAAATTAAAGGTTGGCGATAGATAACATATTGCACCCTGTATATATTAATTAATTATATGTGTGACCCAAATTGTCTCGCGGCACCTTAGATAGTTTCAGTTGAGTTTCGGTCCAAAATCTGAGTTTCGCCGAAAATTGTTTTCGGCCAAACTCAGATTTTGACTCAGACTATCAGTATTACAAAAATCTCGTTTCGTCCTTCAGAAATTTTTAACATTTCTCATCGATTTGAGCTTTATCGGCCGACTTAAATGAGACTATTTATTGCTATGAACTTCGTTGTTTGTAGTTGGTTGGCTGGGTGATTTTTGACGGCCAATTATCTACACTAGGGATATAGGCCCGAGGGGGGAGTGCCCTTCGTGGGGGTTTTTCTAAGGGAACCTAACCCGTATTTACGCATGGAAATCCATGGCTCGAAGAAAACCACGAAAACTCCGAACGATTAGGTCGACGGGCGCGATTGGGTTCGAACCCAGCACCTCCCGTCTACCAGCTTCGAGAGCAGAACCTCTCAGCCACTGGTGGGGCCGTTGTTTGTAATTATCAATCATGAATGACTCAAGACGTGAAAGAAAATTAAAAAGCAAGCAATTTATATATAACTAAACTTTTTGACGTGCTCATTAAAAGCTGCAGACATAAAAGTAATAGAAAATTTTCAGTTTGAAACCGCGGAAGAGTTTCGAATACTCTTTGAGAAAGTTCTAGTATAACTGATGATCATTTACAGAAATCATTATAAAAGATAAATCGAGGTGTGTATACATAAAACTAAAATATTTTTTATTTAAAGGAAATTCGTATAATTAGAAAATCTTTCTGTGACGTTGATGAATTAAATAAGTTTCATTTTATATGAAAAAAATGGTTTGGGTCTAAGGCACAGAGAGACAATTTGGGTCACACGTATAAGTAATTAATATGTATATTTAATTAATACGCATAATTAATTACTTATTATGCATATTTAATAAATACGTATAATTAATTAATAATATATTTATGTATGTATTAATTACTTAACATAAAATTGAATTACTTTAAAAAAGTTTTGGGACATATTCGTTTTCGTTTTTGGCCGAAAATAGGAAGATCTCCGAAATTTGGTTTCGGTTTCGGTTTCGGCATTAAAGAGCTGTTTCGGTCAATCCTTAATAATAATTATATATAACCTTTCTATAACAAAAATACTGGTGTCCTTAAAGTTTTTACACGGTCAAAAATAGCTTTTTCTTTACATAATTATGATTTTTTCGCGATAAAAAGTACACAGATACATTCTGTTGACTTTTATATTAGTATTTCCACATTAGGATCAACATTAAATTACCATTTCACTTGTCGCATTTTCAATTTATCAAAATTTTTACAATTTTTTGCCGTCCTTAAAGTTTTTACACGCACTGTATAGTCAACTGACATTCGACTTTTAATTATTAAATTTGTTTCTTTTATGTTTTTCAAGCTTCAAATATTTACTTACGAGTATTATTACATTTACAGCAATATTAATTTAAAATGTTCTATAAAATAATAAACAATTCACGCTTTTCTTCTTTTTATTACCAATTTAAATGATATTGTGCCATTTCTTTATCCACCAATCCAAGATTTTCAAAAATTTAAACAGCTACTGAAAAATGAAGCCCGCTAGAAGAATTCTGCCGTTATACATTTCCATATCGAAGGAGCCGTTGTTTCCATAGCAACAAAATCAAATCGACAGTGCTCATGAAGAGAAACTTTTTCTCTGCTCCCCATGGCAACGAAGGACGCGCGATGCGCGCGCATCCTACCTTAGAATGCGACTTCGGTATTTTTATTGCTGGAACGATACGAAGAGATGTTTTGATTTAAAAAGCATGATCGCTGTAACTTTTTTACAGTTTGTTGATGAGGCTAAACCTCCCTTTTTCGAAAAACCAGATAAAGTATTTGATAATACTTATTGTAAATATGTATAGAACCATGTATCTGTAAATATTCATTAAATATTTCAAGAAAAGAATCCAGAAAGCACCTCCTTCATTGATTTAATGTTCGAATGTTTTGAAAATTTCCAAATGGTGCATCACGCCGAAAAAGGAAGAAAAAAAGTATTTGTTACCTTTTTAATGTCCTTCAAAATACAAATAAGGTAATAGAGGATAGTAAGTAATAAGAAGACGGCAAAGGTAAGATAAGTCTTTCATATTTTATTTCGAAATGTCTGATTTAGAAAAGTTGAAAAAGAACCGAACAGTTTTGAGAACAGCAGTAACAAAGCTGATTAATAATAGAAAATGTTATGAAGGATAGTCCAATAGATTTTGATAATTTAGAAGAATTATTTATTCAGTTAGATACTAAAGCAGAATTATTGAACTCAGTTGACGAAAAAATTGAGCCCCTTTTAGGGTTAGACGACTATGAAACTGAAATCAATTCTGTTTATGATTACGCGGATAAAATATCAGTTGGAAAATTTCGGGTGAAGAAAAAATTAACCGAAAACAAAAAAATTGTTAATATTGATTTAAATAACAGTCAAGATTTAAAATCGAATGTGATTAATGATGAAAACTCAGTTGTTACATTGCCAAAACTCAATATACAAAAATTCTATGGCGACTGTACGCAATTTATTTCATTTTTTAATACCTTTAAAAATACAATTCACGAAAATAAATCGCTTTCGAAAATTGAAAAGTTTCATTATTTGAAGAGTTATTTATCTGGAGCTGCGGCTAATGCTGTAGAAGGTTTTGAAATATCAGAAGCTAATTATGACGCAGCATTGAAAGTTTTAGAAACGCGTTATGGTCAAAAAGACGTGATAATTAATCATCACCTGAACAAGCTTCTTAATTTATCCCCTGTTTATAAGGCTAACGAAATTCAAAAATTGAAAAAATTGCACAGTGATATAGAAATAAATGTTCGATGTTTATCCACATTAGGACTCGAACCAGCAAATTATGGCTCCATGCTTATCGCCGTAATTTTAAAATTAATACCGGCAGAATTAGCTTTGGAATATAATAGACAAAATGTAGATAATTTAACACATTCAGATATACATAAATTATTAGATTTTCTGCACACTGAAATAAAAAGCAGAGAACACACATTTTTTTCGAGAATGAAAGCATTTGAAAATAATAAAACAAAAATCAAGAGTCAAACAACAAAATCTGAATTTAAATCTACTTGTGAATTTATGAACATTTCGAATGATAAATCGACTTCAGATAGGCAGCTGGCTCATGCATTTTTTTGCAACGATAGTAAACATTCATCTGATTTGTGTGAGGCTGTTGATGTAAACACTAAAAGAAATTTGTTGAAATCTCAAGGAAGATGTTTCCTTTGTTTAGGCAGGAAACACGTTATCAAAAATTGTAACTCTAAAACTAGTTGCAAGAAGTGTTCAGGCAGACAAAATCAAACGATATGCCTAAAATCTAAATTAATAAAAGAAGTAAAAACACCCGAATTAAAAGGTAATGAAAGTGAAACTCGTGAAAAAGTAATTTCGGCTATTTCCTCTACAGAAAATAATAAAATTCTTCTACAAACTTGTTGTGTAAAAATAAAATCAAACGGAAAACAGTCTCTAATTAGGTTACTTTTAGATTGTGGAAGCATGCGAACCTTTATATCTGAAGAAATAGCAAATAAATTGAATTAACAGGCAATAAGAAAAGAAAAATTGTCGGTTTTTACATTTGGAAATAAGAACCCCATTGAAAAAACCTTTGAAGTAGTTAAACTAACTATTGAAAATAAAAATATACCTAATTCAAAATTAGATATAGAAGCGCTAGTCACCAATCAAATATCAGCTACTGAAATCCCCCCACCTGAAATCAATGATTTGATGAAAAGTAAACAATTTGAAAATTTAACCCTTGCGGACACACCCACATCCAAAGAACCCATTACATTACTTATAGGTGCTGACTATTATTATGATATAGTTAGCGGAAATATAAAACATTTGAATAAAAAATTAGCAGCTGTCGACACCATTTTTGGTTGGTGTCTACAGGGAAAAACAACTGACAGTTATACGCTCTTAGCATTTAATGTAATAGTAGAAAATCTTTTTATTTCTGAACAGATTGAAAAATTCTGGAATATCGAATCATCTGGCCTTTTTAATACTAAACAGGATTCAGATTTTTCAGAAAACAACGTTATGAAGCAGTTTGAGTCAGAAATTAAATACAATGATAAGCGATATACAGCTCGATTTCCGTGGAAGCTTGAAAGGGAATGTTTAAATGACAATCGGAAAATTGCAGAATATAGATTTTTTAAACTCAAACAAAGATTTATTAAAAACCCTGAATTATTTTTTGAGTATAAGGAGGTGTTAGCAGATTATTTGAAACAAGGTATTATTGAGTTAGTTACAGATCCTGACGAAAAATAAAATGTATTTTTTTATTTACCTCATCGAGAAATAATTAGAACAGATAGGACAACGAGCAGATTACGCATAGTTTTCGATGCCTCTGCTCATGACACAGGCTCACTGTCTTTGAATAATTGCCTGCATGTAGGTCCAAATTTGTATCCTGAAATATTTGATGTTTTGTTATGGTTTAGATTTAATCCCATAGCTTTTACAACTGATATAAAACAAGCATTTCTACAAATAATTATAGATGAAAACGATCGTGATGTAACAAGATTTTTATTTTCACAAGATTTGTTTGATAATTCTAAACCCTTTGAAATTTATAGATTCACCAGAGTGTTATTTGGAATTAGTAGCAGTCCCTTTTTATTGGCTGCAACAATTAAACACCACTTGAAAAAATACACCGAAAAATATCCAAACACAGTAAAATTTTTAAATGAAAATATCTATGTTGATGACGTTATAGGAAGTCATGAAAATATGGATCAAGCCCTATCCACGAGTTTACAATGTATTGATATATTTGAAAATGCAAGTATGCATTTACCGAATGGCATACGAACTCTTTACCACTTAGTGAACTATGGAAAGGAAATGGCATAACTTCAGAAGTCAATTCTGAAGCTTTTGGAGAACAAAATCTCCCTTATAAAGTTTTAGGAATCGCTTGGAATAATTCCAAAGATTTACTTTATTTTGATGTTCGAGGTTTAGTTGATTTCGTTTAAAAAAGAATAGACACCAAAAGATTTATTCTACAAGTTTTAGGCGGGATTTTTGATCCACTTGGATTCCTAGGACCATTTACATTAAGACTAAAATGTATAATTCAACAAATTTGGAATTTGGGCCTAGATTGAGATGACACCTTACCCGAAGATTTACGTATACTCTGGAGTAGCTGGTGTAACGAGCTCCCTCATTTGAAAGACTTTTCAGTACCCAGATACTATTTTTCTGACATCACCAATTGGCATGATTATGACCTACAATTGCATATTTTTGCCGATTCGAGCATGAAAGCTTATGGTACGGTTGCTTATTTACGTGTAGCAACAACCACCAAAAATGTTCGAACAGTTTTTGTTGCTTCGAAAAACAGGGTTGCTCCACTGAAAGCGCTTACCTTACCAAGGCTTGAATTGATGGCCGCATTGTTGTCGGCCAAGCTAAGTAGTAACATTTTGAAAGCTCTAAAATTGAATGTACCGACTTATTACTGGACGGATTCAAAAATATCCTATTTTTAGATAAAAGGATCCCCTAAAAAGTTTAAGCCTTTTGTCAGAAACAGAATTGAAGAGATCCATAAATTGACCTCACCTGATAACTGGTATCATTGTCCTGGTACTGCCAATCCAGCTGATATAGTTTCTCGAGGATCAAAAATCTCTAGGATAATCAATGATACAACTTGGTTACAGGGACCAGAATGGCTAAGTTTACCTCCTGAGTGTTGGCCAATATCAGAAAAAAAAGAAATAGCTTACTCAGATGAATTAGAATACAAAAAAAAAAAAAAAATCCTAACGATGTTTTTCAGAGCGAGTGCTTAGTCAAAAAACTCTAAAATCCCATAAACATTTCAAAATATAGTAATTTAGAGAAACTTTTGAGAAAAATGTACCGTTTGGGTAAAGAAATTCATTATGAAGCTGAAAAAATCAACTGAAGTGCAAGACGTAGTAACAACCGAAGAATTACTCGAAGCTGAAAATTTTTTGATACAATCTGAACAAAAACAATTTTATAAGGAAGAAATAGAATCTCTAAAAAATAGTAAATCAGTGGATAAGACGTCATCCTTATCAAATTTCATGCCCTTTATTGACAAAAACGGGTTGATGAGGTTGGGCGGAAGGCTCGAATTTTCTAACCTGTCCACAGAAGAGACAAACCCAATAATTCTCCCCAAACATTCTTGGTTAACTACTCTAATAGTTCGTCAAGAACACGAGAAAATTATGCATGGAGGGACAGCCAGTACTTTGGCAAAAATTAGATCTCGTTTTTGGATAGCTAAAGGTCGTCAGTTGGTCAAGAGTGTTATCAAGAATTGTATAATATGTAAAAAATATTTCTCCAAACCAGTAGACCAGATCACCGCACCATTACCCAAAGACAGAGCTAGTGAAGCATCGCCATTCGCAATCTGCGGTTTAGACTTCGCCGGTCCGATCTATATCAGAAATTTTAAAGAAACGCAATAATCTTACATTGTCCTGTTTACTTGCGGTGTGACTAGAGCCATTCATCTGGAACTCGCGTCTGATATGACAACAAATTCTTTTTTGATGGCATTCAGAAGATTCATAGCTAGACGAGGAAATCCTAAAATTATTTATTCTGACAACGCAAAAACCTTCAAAAAGGCCAAAGGTGAACTCGAAATTTTATACAACATACTGACAGACAAAGTATTTTTAAATTTTATTGCAAAAGAGAGAATTATATGGAAGAATATTATAGAAAGAGCTGCATGGTGGGGAGGCTTCTGAGCGACTAGTAAAGTCAGTCAAAGACTGTTTGAGAAAAGTAATTGGTAGAGCACTCTTAAGTTATGATGAATTAGCGACTCTGTTGACAGAAGTGGAAGCAGTTTTGAATACCCGACCACTGACGTATGTATATAGCGACAGCGATGAACCAGAAACTCTTACTCCAATGCGCTTTTTAAATTTTGGAAAAGAACTTTCATTTCCTATTAATTTTTTTGAAATAATTGAAGATTGTTCAAAGAAATCAACACTCCTGAAAAGAAAAAAAATATCAATCTTTACTATTGAAACAATTGTGGACCAAATGGAAAAAACAATATTTGATGGATTTGAAAACAGCCCATTCCTTGAAAAATCCTAATGCCCATACGCCACAGAAAGTGGGCGATGTTGTTTTGGTTCAAGATGACGCAAAAAATAAGTTTCTTTGGAAACTTGGTAAGATTCAGACTGCCATTCCTGGAAGAGATGGCAATATTCGTTCATACTAAATAAAAACAGCGAGTGGAATCTTAAAAAGATCCATTCAGCACTTGTATCCCTTTGAAATGCAAAATGACTAACAAATGACTTTTTGCAGACTTTTTATAAACATTCATAAACTTTTATAGACATTTATTTAGTTTGTTTTTTTCTGCATTTAGGACTCTAAATATTTTCTTTCTCTTTTTTAATTTTTAGTCTTATTTATATATAGAATCTTTTTGAATTTTGGTATAAGTAAGTATATGATTTAACTGAAAAAAAAAAAAAAAATGTGTGTGTTATTTAACTGTCATTATTTTTACTTTGTTTGAATTTAAAGTGTTTTATTTAGAATTTATTGATATTTTGAATTTGACTAATTAAGTGATTAATTAGATATTGTTTGAATTCTTATATTTAGTATTTTGTATTCGAATTTTAAAAATTGTATTAGATTACTGAACCACTGATACGAAAAATTGAATTTTTATGATTTTATGATGGAATTTTGATTTGTGAACTCTTTAAGAGTTCAGGTGGGGAGTGTGAAGAAAAACTTTTTCTCTGCTCCCCATGGCAACGAAGGACGCGCGATGCGCGCGCATCCTACCTTAGAATGCGACTTCGGTATTTTTATTGCTGGAACGATACGAAGAGATGTTTTGATTTAAAAAGCATGATCGCTGTAATTTTTTTACAGTTTGTTGATGAGGCTAAACCTCCCTTTTTCGAAAAACCAGACTAAGTATTTGATAATACTTATTGTAAATATGTATAGAACCATGTATCTGTAAATATTCATTAAATATTTCAAGAAAAGAATCCGTAAAGCACCTCCTTCATTGATTTAATGTTCGAATGTTTTGAAAATTTCCACACTCAATCGGACTTATTTTTGAGCTTGAAAGAATTTAAATCAATTTAAATTCTGTTTTAAATCGTAAAGTATGATAGTTAAATTTCATTATAAAAACATATAAATATATATGAGAAAACTATAATTAAAGCAAACTAAAACGGACAAAGCTATAGTTAAAACAAACTAAAAATGACAAAACTAAAGTTATTTAAATTAAACTTATTTAAACAAATTCAACATAAAAAGATTTTTCCTTAAAGAGTATTCGACATAAAAGCACATTTTTTGAAATTTTATTTCATCGGCAACCGGTGATAAATCGCCAAATAAACGAAATTTTCATTATTTTTTAAAGAACGCTCTATCAAGTTTCCGTCGATTTTTTATGAACATATATATCCACGAGAGAATTGATATATACATTTATATATATATATATATATATATATAACAGTTCTACTGTAATACAAGTTTATTTAAATGATTCTGACTTAATTAAAGAAAATAATTTTAAGATTATGATAACATTGCCATATATGTCTTACACCACAGTTGGATCAGTGAACGATAAATGTGTTTTTCGGTCAGCGGATTACGTTATGTAAAACTTAATATTATAATAAACAATATGTCCTTCGATATGTTTTAAGTTGTAATGAGTTTATAATTTCATGCAGATCTTCACCCTCTAATTGTATCTATTAACATATTATCTTTTACCAACTTCACCTTTTCACATTTATACTTTCATAGAAATATTAACGATAAATTTTAAATTCAGTGTTTTCAGTTTTCACTATTACACAGAGATTTTTTCAGTAATTGTTTACACGTAATTATTAAGCGCATACATAAAAAACTATGAACTATACTTTAATAATAAGAAGTGCCCAGTTAAACTGGTGGTATTGTTATACTCTTATTTCAAAGAATAATGCCTCTCGAAAATTAAAGACATCGACACAAAACCCCATTGAGCTAAATTCAGGGGTGAGCTCCCCATTTCCCCACCTTTATACTTAACCAATCAACCTCCAAATCTAATCAGGTAAGCGCCTTACCAGAATAGACCGGTATACCAAATTTGAAGCAAATCCGACAATTCTGCATGAAAAATCCATTTATCTAAATTAAGGGGGAGATTACTCCCCCATTACTCCCTTTGTACTTAACCAAGGAATCCCCAAAAGTAATCAGGGAAGCGCCTTATCAAAATCTTTACAGAATTTTTTCTTTTTATCCGATCTATACAAAATTTGAAGTAAATCCGAAATTTCTATCAAGAGTTATCGCGTTACGTACATACATACGTACATGCAGAACCTGCGGGCGCATTAGCTCTCAGGCTTTGATAGCCTGTGAGCTAAAAATAGATTTTGTTCCGAACTCATGAAGAATTTTTATGTTATTATTTATTTAAAACTTCATGTGATATTGATTCGTTTTGGATCGATTTTTATCTGCAATCGTTTTACATCTTTAGGCGGGAAGTTAAAAAAAAAAAAAAAAAAAAAAAAAAAAAAAAAATACCGATTTCAAGCAATTGCTTGTGAAAAGAAACTCAACCAGTTATTGCAAATTTACAAACTAGTTTTAAAAAGTTCAGCTACTAAATTACTTAATTAAAAAATACAATGTAAGTTTTCTTTTGTTTAAATGTAGTCGAAAACAATTGAAAATTAACACAATGGATCTTGAAATTCAAATTATGATACAGGAACTTTCCTGTCCCATTGACCGTAATGTATGTTACACATTTTTAAATTCTATTTCAAAGTTTAAGAGAAATTCTTGCTTTTTGTTCAACTTTTTGATATAGTTTTCATGATAATATTAAAAATCGTTCATTCTTACAGCAACAGTTTTATGAAAGAATTTGAGTTTTATTTTTTAATGTGAGAAAAAAAAAATACTTTTCTCATTATTGATGAAAATATCGTTTTAATTTTTATTCTTTGGGATTATAAACTGATACAAAAGAAAGAGGGACATAATATGTAACGCATTTTTATGTTGTAAGAGTGTTGCTTTAAAAATCATAGATGTGTGGAATTTGTTGCAGCAAGTGACAGGATTAAAACAAAACTATTTATACAATATCTCTGTTAAATTAAAAATGAAATTTATTCTCATAGAAAAATCTTGTTTTAAAAAAGAAAATCTGAAAAATAAATTAATTTGATTTTTAATAATTAGGAACGGAAAAATTTAATTTTCATTTCTTAAAATGACAACTTTGTATCCATTTCAAATTGTTAAAATTTTTTAAAAGTTAAATTGGCAGACGTACAGTAATTAACGTTTCTCAGTTTGTTTAATCCTTTATGCCCCGAATTAGGAATCAAAATATTGCTCCACTACAATAGTTATCTTCATTAATGTACGAAGATGTCTAAAAGAACTTATATAATAATAACTTGATTTTTAGTTAATTGTTTAAATGAAAACTGATTTAATAAATTGGTAAGTAACGCTCTTTTTGTATAATAATCTCTTTTTTCTCTTGGCTCTTTTTGCAAGAATAATTAGATTTATTAACAAATAATTATGGTGTGTCAATCTAAAAATTCATACAATAACAATGTAAATAAATAAAGCCCAGTAGCGTAGTGGTCAGCACGCCTGTCTGCCACGCCACAGGCCGCGAGTTCCACCCCCGGCTGGGTAAGGTTCGCTCAAACTTTCATCCCTTCGGAGTCGATAAAATGAGTACCAAGCTTGCTTGGGAACTAAACACCGAGGGTCTCGCTTTGGGTTGACTACCTGGCCGGGGCACATGATGCATAGCACCTCGGGGCGCAGAGTCAAGTAAACAGAGTTAGGCACTGTAGTTCCTGATCCTTCAGGGATCGTACAGTCGCAGATTTAGTTTTTATGTAAATAAATATATTGTATTGCTATCTGTAACTGAGAAGTGTTTTGTAGTTGAAATTTTTTAAATTTTTTTTTTAATAGGAGAAAAGCTACACCTATTTAAATGGTTGAGTAAATAACCACATTAAAAAAAAAAAAAAATTAGCTTCGACTGTTTAGCTGTGCTTTCTAAATGTGATGGAGCAAAGTATTTTGTATAATAACAATTAAATTTAAAAAATCAAAAAACCTGACTGCGTAAAAAGCGAACACATTAATTATTTCTCATCAATGTGAAACTATTTTTTATATTACTTACCTACTTTTTTTATTTACTTGTATTGATGACTTTTAAGTTGTGTTTCATTGTTAGTTCCTATCTATAAACACTGTTTTGATGAGGTCTATAGATGTGTATGAAGGTTAGAGTTGCAGTAAAGCTAGGATCCTACCTACACAACTTCCAGGTTGTGTCACATTTAAACGGAGCTTCTGACTGTAAAATAGTCAATGAAACTTCGTCTTTATTTTGAAAGATCTATCCAATGATATGCCACTCAATAGGGTGCAGAAAAAGTTTTTTCGTCTCTACCGCCATTTTGTATTTTACGGACGCCATTTTGAATTTATAAAAACAAAATCTAGCCTATAACCATCGAAAAGTTAAGACGAATCGATAGAGACCTCATTAATTAAAATCCATCCAGGCGTTGGGATGTTTCGAGGGTATAAAGAAATCCACATACTCAGATACGCGTGAAACACATATCCCTTCTTGGCAGTCCGGTAAAATTATTAGTCGACGAATTAAATTTTTTATTGCATTTTCTTCAACGGTACTTAAAAGTATCATCGGAGCGCAAAGGGTTATCCACTAATTTAGAGCTTTTTAACTAATGTACTTTCCATAGTTTTGTGTTGTTTAATGTTTATATTTATTTCGTATGCCAGCTTATTTAATATGCTACACTGGTAAAAAGTTTACTCTAGAAATATAAAAAATCAGTGTGTTTGGGATGAATTTTCGAATATTCCAACTAATATTTTTGAGCAACACAAACCTTTATTTCATAAAATATAAATATACTTCATTTAAATGCAAGAAAATGTAGAGAAAACAAATTTACGCGATTTACGATCTAAAAGTTACAACTATAGCGACTTTTCTTAAAAAATAATAAAAATAATATTTTTATGATTTTTTTATTTGTATAGAATAGAATGTAGTGAATTTTTATTTATATATTTGTATTATTTTAAAATGCTTTACACAATAATAGTACCGTGTTTTTATTTTCGGATTTTTTATAAGCTGTTTTTGGTGTCTCACTTAATAGAATAACTACGTATCGATTATTTACCTTATTAGATGGGCAGAGTGGGGTCAAAAACTAAAGGTGCTTACACCGATATTGCTAATCTATCTAATAGCTTTTGTTAAAAAAAAATGAGGGTATTCGGCACATATCATTTGATGATATATGCAAATTTCTTGGAGATTATTTAAATTTTTTTGATTTAAGAACATAAAAATAGAAAAGTTTAAAAAAAATAGAAATATATATACACACACACACACACACATATATATATATATATATATATATATATATATATATATGCATTTCAATTATCCTTATTTGACTGAATTATTAGGATAGAACAGTTCGCTAACTTGTATAGCTTTTGATGTAAAGGGAAAAATTAAAATAAATGTTATTTTTATAATATTCTGCATACTCTGTTCTTCTATTTACACCATAGATATGCAGAAATGAAAATTAGAAATGCAGCCGAAAGAATTTACCCTAGTTTTATATATGTTTGGGGCTTTTGCTAGTCAATTTTATCTGCATGTTAGTTTTCCTTATATAAATTCTCAAATAAACATTTTCATGTTCAACAAATATGTTTTACAGACAAACGTGATAAATTAATAGCATTATCAATAAGATTAAAACCATTATTATTTTGTTACACTTGCATGTATAAATTCAATTACGCAGCTGAAAATGTTTAATTGAGAATTGATAGAATCCTGAAAATCAATATTCCGGTTCGAGAAAACTGATTAATACACTATAAAAACTACTCGTCCGAAGATCAGTGGCAGAAAAAGAAACTTTGATTTTTATAAATGCTTCTTTAAATCTCAAAAGTATATTGGTTTCTGAGGTTTGTAAAGATAAAGAACGCTTTTCGGAATCATGGATAAGTCGGATGAGGTTACTGTATTTTTTAGTTCATGGTTCTGTTATATTTTCGCAGACTAAGAAACATTTGTCTTTCTTTTTTACAGTGCAAAGAAGTGAATGCAAACTCTATTTTTTTTTCAGTTTATTACTTTTAAAATCTAAGAAATCTAATTGTTGAGAATAGATGAAAAAATGTTTGGAACACCATTTTTTTACTGCTGCTGTGTGTGATGCTTTTGCACTTGTTAAAAGATACTACGACTCGTTTTATATGAGATAGGGTTTTACTTAAGGTAAAAATATAAATTGGGTTTTAAAACTTAAAATTATTAAAAAGAAGATTTTCTTTATTTTTTACCTCGTCTACGAAAGTAATATATAATGAAAGCCACCGTAATGCATTTGATTCGCATCTAAAAAAAATTTAATGATTTTTCCTTAAAATACTCTCAGTATTCATTAAACGAGCAAAATTATAATATTTTCACTGTAAATTTTTTAACATGCTATAAAGGTTTTCTACCTGATATATATGAAAAAATGTCCTAGGGAAAAGGGAGCATTTATAACAACGGGGCACATACGAAAAACGTACATTTCATCCAATTAATATCAGATAAAAGTCTTTTCAAAATTGCCAATAGTTTGCCAACTATTGACATTTACTTACAGATTTTTATCTGATGTTAATCAGATGAAATGGCCGTTGCTCACAAGTTCCCCTTTTACCCCTATGTTTGTAGATATATCTTGAGAATATTAACAATTACTTATTTTTATTGTGTTATTACAGAAGAATTAAATTAATCTATATTATAAAGCAAAAACATGCCCTTCAGTAATACTGATGTCATAACGATGGCAACTGTATGAGAGCTACATCATATTGGATTTGACTACGCTGCACATACTATATTCGTTTCTAAATAGAACATAATTTAAAATTTTATGCATATAATAGAACAAAAAAGGACTTTCAAATAAAAATTATTTGAAAACTAATTAAATTTACAATTTCTTTATTATTTTTAAAAATAACTATGAAGAACGTATTTTTAAAAAGCTATTTCAATAATAAAAACTTGTTTTTTAGAATAATATAAAGTAAAATTTTCAATAATATAAATAACTATAAAAAACTAAGAAAAAAGTAGCAGCGTTGCCATAATTGGCAATTGATTGCCCAAGCTTGGCGAGAGGCTTCGTCAATAAAAAAGTTGTGCGTTTTCTTTTTACCCGACTGAAAAGAAGGCTTATGTGTTTCACGCGTATTTGTGTATGTGGATTTCTTTATACCCTCGAAACATCCCAACGGCTGGATGGATTTTTATGAATGAGATTGCTATCGATTCGTCTTAATCTTCCAATGGTTATAGGATAGGTTTTGTTTTTATAAATTCAAAATGGCGGCCGTAAAATACAAAATGGCGGTAGAGACGAAAAAAAAAATTACGCGCCATATTGAGTGACATATCATTGGATAGGTCTTTCAAAATGAAGACGATGTTTCATTGACCATTTTGTAGTCAGAAGCTCCGTTTAAATATTACACAACCTGGAAGTTGTGTACTTTGGATCGCTACCTTTACTGTAACTCTAACCTTCATAATAAACATCTATAGGCGTCATCAAAAGAGTGTTTGTAGATAGGAACTAATAATTAAACACAACTTAAAAGTCACCAATACAAGTAAATAAAGAAAAAGGTAAGTAATATAAAAAATATTTTCATATTGATGAGAAATAATTAATTAGTTTGCTTTTTACGCTGTCGAGTTTTTTGATTTTTTAAATTTAATATATTATTACAAGAAATTAGAATTAAACATAAAAAAAAAACTCATTTACTTATACAATTATCTGGCGTATCTGTATTTTTATAAGTAATTTTTGCCGCAGAACTGCAACACGGGACCTGTTCAGCCCGTGATTATGCTAATGCATGCACAATTTGAGAACACGTGATTTTGTTTTACCTTAAAAATGTCCATTAGAATCTTCTGTTATTGTAATATGGGTTTGAAAATAACCTATGATTCTGAATATTTTAATAAATGATAATTTAAAAATTAAATTTCCTCATTCAGCCACATTGAACGCGGACTAAAATTATTCTTCTGAAATGAATTTTAATTATCGCCAAAATATTTTGCATATCTCGAAAAGAAATCTTTAAATGGAAACTGCTTAATTTATTCGCTTTTACGGGAAAAAAAGAATATTATTAGCAAAATCTTCATTTCGGCAGCGGTGGGATTCGAACCCACGCCTCCGAAGATACTGGTGTTTTAAACCACCGTCTTAGACCGTTCGGCCACGACACCTTGCTTGAAATGGAAATAATATCTAGCGAATAAAAAAATCTATAAAACGATTAGATTTTATTATTATTATACGATTAGATTTTATTATGTGTTTCACGCGTATTTGTGTATGTGGATTTCTTTATACCCTCGAAACATCCCAACGGCTGGATGGATTTTTATGAATGAGGTCTCTATCGATTCGTCTTAATCTTCCGATGGTTATAGAATAGGTTTTGTTTTTATAAATTCAAAACGGCGGCCGTAAAATACAAAATGGCGGTAGAGACGAAAAAAAAATTATGCATCATATTGAGTGACATATCATTGGATAGGTCTTTCAAAATGAAGACGATGTTTCATTGACCATTTCATAGTCAGAAGCTCCGTTTAAATATTACACAACCTGGAAGTTGTGTACTTTGGATCGCCACCTTTACTGTAACACTAACCTTCATAATAAACTTCTATAGTCGTCACCAAAAGAGTGTTTGTAGATAGGAACTAATAATTAAACACAACTTAAAAGTCATCAATACAAGAAAATAAAAAAAAAAGGTAAGTAATATAAAAAATATTTTCATATTGATGAGAAATAATTAATTAGTTCGCTTTTTACGCTGTCGAGTTTTTTGATTTTTTAAATTTAATATATTATTACAAGAAAATAGAATTAAACATAAAAAAAAAACTCATTTACTTATACAATTATCTGGCGTATCTGTATTTTTATAAGTGATTTTTACCGCGGAACTGCAACACGGGACCTGTTCAGCCCGTGATTATGCTAATGCATGTACAATTTGAGAACACGTGATTTTGTTTTACCTTAAAAATGCCCATTAGAATCTTCTGTTATTGTAACATGGGTTTGAAAATAACCTATGATTCTGAATATTTTAATAAATGATAATTTAAAATATAATTTCCTCATTCAGCCACTTTGAACGCGGAATAAAATTATTCTTCTGAAATGAATTTTAATAAATATTATATAAATAATTTGCCAAAATATTTTGCATATTTCGAAAAGAAATCTTTAAATGGAAACTGCTTAATTTATTGGCTTTTACGGGAAAAAAAGGACATTATTAGCGAAATCTTCATTTTGGCAGCGTCGGGATTCGAACCCACGCCACCGAAGGGACTGGTACCTTAAACCAGCGCCTTAGACCGCTCGGCCACGCACCTCAATTGAAGTGGATGTAATATTTGAAGATAGATTTGATATCTAGCGAATAAAAAAATCTATAAAACGATTAGTTTTTTTTATTACCCGACTGAAAAGTAGGGTTATGTGTTTCACGCGTATCTGTGTATGTGTTTTTTTTATACCCTCGAAACATCCCAACGGCTGGATGGATTTTTATGAATGAGGTCTCTATCAATTCGTCTTAATCCTCCCATGGTTATAGGATAGGTTTTGTTTTTATAAATTTAAAATGGCGGCCGTAAAATACAAAACGGCGGTAGAGACGAAAAAAAAAAAATTACGCACCATATTTAGTGGCATATCATCGGAAAGATCTTTCAAAATGAATACGATGTTTCATTGACTATTTTATAGTCAGAATTTCCGTTTAAATATTACACAACCTGAAAGTTGTGTATGTAGGATTTCTAGCTTTACTGCTACTCTAACCTTCAAGGACATCTATAGGCCTCATCAAAACAGTTTTTATAGATAGGAACCAATAATTAAACACAACTTAAATGTAATCAATACAAGTAAATAAAAAAATAAGTAATTAATATAAAAAATAGTTTCACATTGATGAGAAATAATTAATTAGTTGGCTTTTATTCAGTCGGGGTTTTTGATTTTTTAAATTTAATTACTTGTTAAAAATTCTAAAATGGCTGTTGTAGTTCATATTTACATCTGATTATAAACGAGATTTGAGATACAGGCTTCTTATTTCATTTAAGCATGTAGCTTTTAATAAATTTTAAAACTTCATTATTCGAATACCTATACACAATATCGCCTGTTAAAAGATTAATTTTATCTTTTTTTCCCGTAAAAAATGTGCAATAGGTATATCTTGGTATCCAAGGTATATCTTGGTATATCTTGGAGTTCGCGAAGTTCTACCACAAAATTTAAAGTTTTATTTATTTACATATTTATTTTTATTTTGCCGTATTTAACTACAGAAAAAGATTCCAAATTCTGTGAATAAACGTGGCGGTTACAAAATCTGTGATTTAAAATTAATTAGAATTTTTCTTATCATTAATAGTGGTATATCTTGGAAGTGCCAAGGAGTGTGAGAACTTTGAAATAGTTATTTCACCTGTACTACTTCATAATTTTATTATTTTTCTTTTGGAAAGTTATTACATTTATTTGAATTCATTGTTATCTATTTTTTATGTTTAAATTAAACATACAGTTACGCACTCAGTTTGTGACATAAAATATTGCTTTTTAAATTTTGCTTCTTGAAGTATCTCGGTATTTCATTGAAATATCATACATTTTCTATTGCATTTCGTTATGCTAATGTAAGTTTTATAAGTTACTACTAAAACAACCAACGCATTTTAGAAACTTGAATCTCTTAATATTTAAAAGCCATGCATTTAAAGAATGCTTAATTTAATTAAATTCAGCTTCTTCGGAGTTGTTCCGCTAATGCTGCGTGTAACAATTGTTCTCTGAATCTTGAGTTTGTTTATAAAGACCCTAGCAAACCTTTTAGCTAATTATTTTTAGATTAATTTATAGAATCTTCAAAACTACATGTTTATGTTTAACTTCAAGAATTTAGTAGAAGAAAAAGAAAATGAAAATGAGTACTTTAGACGGTGCATTTTCTCTTTGTAAAGAATGGAAGAAAAGTGCAATAATTTCGAAGTTAATCAGAGAAAACAATAAACACGGGTTATACGTTTCACAGTAGTGGAAAAAAGAAACCAACACCAATAATTCAGATTTTTAAATTATTCATTGAAGACGAGATTTACTGATAAGAGTTAATGATAGAAAGGTTCCATCACATTAAAATATATAACTTAAAAATTTTCCAATTCCATTCAGATGTGAAATTAAATTTTATACTGCAAAAAGTTTATGTTCAACGTTAAACTGCTTGATAGTATAAATAATAATAATAATAATAATAATAATAATAATGATAATTAAAAAAACAGAAGCACCAAAACATTGTTCTCTTAATTTTTCAAAACTCCTGATTATGGTGAAATTTAAATAATTGTTAAAATTTTCACTATCTTATACAGTCCTCAGCAAAAGTTTACACACTGGTGATATTTGACCTTTAAATAAAAAATACGAACACTTGGGCTATACAAATGGCTGTACTTATTTTTAAACATATTTTAAACATTTTAGGATGGAAATAACGATTTTAATGTTAGATTTTATTTAATTTAACGGAAAAATGTGAAACTTGCTTATTGCAAAAGTTTAGACACTTTCGTGATTTTTTTGGCAACTGTTCACAGAAAAACGCAAATTTCAAACTTTTGACGCCATATGCATGAAGTATTTAAGTGCACCTCGCAATAGCATTGGTTAGTGAAGATGTCGAGAGCTAGACATTTTCAGTCAGACGAAGTAATTTTAGAATGGGAGCTGAAATCGAAAGGGAAGACTGTTGCAGAAATTTCAGCTGTTTTGAATCGTCCAAAGAAGTCTGTCTATCAAGTACTGTCTAAGGGTGACTCTTTCAAAGCAAAACATAGATCTGGAAGCCCTCGCGTGGAAAGAAAACGACATGGTAGAAGGGCCCATAAACTGTCATCTAAACAAATGATGATTATTGCTATTCGCATTAAAAGGGAGTCAGAGCTTTCTGTGTCAACGGATACGATTCGTAGAGGAATAAAAGAACGATGCAAATTAGTTTTCATAAAAATGATAAAACAACCAGCCTTGAAATCTGACAACAAATTGACAAGAATGCAACAGGCTCACAAAGATATGTCATACGGACCAAAGTGGTGTACTGTGAAATTCAGTGACGAAAAAAAGCGGAATTTGGATGACCCAGATAGGGTGAAATACTATTGGCATGATTTGCGTAAACAGCCTCGGGCTTTCTTTCGTCGTCAACAAGGAGGTGACTCTTTAATGATTTGGACCTCACTTTGTTTTAATGCTCGAGTATCTCTGGAGATCCTCAATGGTTGCCATGCATCGTAAGACTACATACATACGTTGGAAAACAATTTACAGCCATTTGGTGAACTTTTAGCTGTTCCAAAGTATGTACTTGCGCAAGATAATGCGTCCATTCATGTTGCATGCAAGACAAAAGTTGATTTAACTCTCAAAATATTACTGTTCTCGACTGGCCCGCGTGTAGCCCTGATCTGAACCCAATCGAAAACGTTTGGGGCATCATATCTCATAAGATTTACGCAATTTTTTGCAATACTCCTCTGTTAATGAACGTCGAACTGCTGTTGAACGTGTTTGGTAAGAAATAGATTCCCAAGTGATGCAGGATTGTTCTTCCTCACACAGTTTAATTTCCTAGTCACATATTTGCACTAATTGCACACAATGTAGGTGTAGTTCGATTTTAATTTATTGTTATTTTTCTGTAAATAGACAGATTGTCTATACTTTTTCCACCATGTTAAGTTCGTTTTTTTGTCATTATTTATTATGTAAAAGGTATAATTTAAAATTTATTGTTTGTGTATAAAGGATAAGTCCCCAGTAATACGTGACAGTTGAGTTACAACAATTCGTTGCATACTTCGCAGTACAGAAGCATAATAGATCATTGTCTAAACTTTTGCTGAGCACTGTATCAGTATAGGCTAGTTCCATGGGTTTGTGTAGTGTAACTCACATATCTGATAACTGCTATGTTTTTTGGCCACCGTTATTTTTTAAAAGTTTTCTTCACCGTATTCAATTAATGAGATAGTTCCAATAAAATAAGTCACATTTTTGCTTTCTAAAATACTGGTAGCCACAAATCGTAGCAATATTCACTTATGTGACATACACTACAAGTACTCATGGAACTAGCTTATGTAAGAGCCAATTAGAACAAATTGTTCTATTCTCTTTTATTATGCTGCTTATTGCACGAGAATATCCGTTTGCTTGGAATTCTG
Source organism: Maratus speciosus (assembly GCA_963932465.1). Classification (NCBI taxonomy): domain Eukaryota; kingdom Metazoa; phylum Arthropoda; class Arachnida; order Araneae; family Salticidae; genus Maratus; species Maratus speciosus. The sequence continues at coordinate 327,108,925 of OZ010787.1, forward strand.
GCTACAAGCCACTATTGTGACAGGTTCGAATACTGTTTAAGACTTGGGTTGAGTAGTGTATCCTCTCCTAATTTAAATAGAGGTCCCATGTTTTAAAAGGTAACTCTATCCATTTTATAGTTCTATATTTTACCACTTCTCGGTTCAGAATTTTACCAGGTCTCGGATCAAGATTTTTTCAATTAATGGTTTAGCCTAGATAAGTTAATGGTTAAATTGGAGCACCAAATTTTAGAACAAGATTTCATCATATTATGGTGGCAAAGTTTTCGGCACCAAGTTTTCGTGGAATGTTGAACCAAATGTTTAAGAGTGTACATTTAAAAATTAGAACAAATATAAATCTTCAAAATACACCAGGATATGTTAAGTATTCTGAAATTATTCTTTGAAATATATCGCCTAATTATTGTTTAATACATAATCTTTTTAATTAATTTTAAGCCTTTCGGGTTCGAAATTTGTTTTTTTTAATTTTGAAGAGATATTACTTTTACGTTTAAAATAAAAGTAAAATTAGCTATCCAAATTACAAAAGTTAAAGTTTAGTTAAAAAAAAAAAAAAAAATTCATTTACGAAAAATTAACGAATATGTCTTTACTGAAATCTAACGAATATAGTTATAATGCATGCTATTAACATGGCAATAGGACAGTTTTTGAAGATGTCTTGAATGGCAAGAGGATTAAACAGAGATAACAACTTTCTAGTATTTTTTATTATAAAGTATTCGCTTGGAAAAGTGGCTTCCTTTTTAGCACTTTCCAACATACTTGAAAAAAGTCCTTCCGGCCAGTGCCGGGAGGAAGAGGTAGCTTTCATAATCCTTATTTAAAAAAAGCCAACTTATATCATGCAAACACACGAAGCTCAATTTAGTGGAAACCGAATATAGGAGATTCAATACTAATTTTTATCAATATAATGAATGAAAATTTCGCGAAATTAGTCAGCTTTATCCAAGCTGCTTTTCTTTAAAGTAACTTACATTTGGCTGCCAAATTCGGCAATTTCTTAAAGTGCCTGTCATTTTAAGACAACATGGTGGATGAGGCTAAGCAGTGAACTTGGTCGAGACCTTAGTAATTGCTGTGCACATGCTCACTCACATCGGAATCGGTTAATATATAGGAGTGCTGTCGCATGCAAAAAATCAGATTTTTCAAAATGTCATCCACAATAGAAATTGAAACTGCTATATCTGAGCCATTTTTTAAGGTAAAGACAAACAAAAAATGCTCCTGAATCCTTATATCAAGATAAAATACTTAAGAAAGAAACCTTTTTCAATTTCTAATTTTTTTGCACCTCACTTTAAATATATATATATATTTTAATTTAATGGCCGCCATTTTGAAACAAGATGGCTGATGAATCTGGCCAGCGAACTTGGTCGAGGTGTTCATGTATACTATCCACATGGCTTCTTACATCGAAATAGGCGATTACGTGTGTTATCGCGTGACAAATACAAGATCGTTTCAAAATGTTAGCCATGCTAGAAATTCAAAGTGCTATAAATCAACCATTTTTTAAGATATCAACAAAAGAAGAAATTTTCAGAATCAAAAACTGCTCCGGAATCTTTGTATCAAGGCCAAACACATAAAAAAAATCTTTTTCATTTTCCAATTTTTTAATACCTCATTTTGAATTTTAAATTTAATTTTTTTAAATGGCAACCCTTTTGAAACAAGATGGCGAATGAAGCTGGCCAACGAACTCGGTCGAGACATTGGTATGCACTATGTACAGACCAAGTTACATCCAAATAGGTTCATAAATACGCCTGTTATCGCGTGACAAAAATCAGGTCGTTTTAAAATGTCAGCCACAAGAGAAATTCAAAATGCTATTACTCAGCCATTTTTTTTAGATATAGACGAAAGAAAAACTGTTCCGGAATCTTTGTATTAAGGTCAAACACATACAAAAAAAAATCTTTTTCATTTTCCAATTTTTTGGTATCTCATTTAAATTTTTTAATTTTTTAATTTTTTTAAATGGCCGCCATTTTGAAACAAGATGGCGGATGAAGCTGGCCAACGAACTCGGTCGAGATATTTGTATGTACTATGTACACACCAAGGTACATCCAAGTCGGTTCATAAATACGCCTGTTATTACGTGAGAAAAATCAGGACGTTTCAAAATGTCAGCCACGCTAGAAATTCAAAATGCTATAACTCAGCCATTTCTTAAGATATAGACGAAACAAAAACTGCTCCCGAATCTTTTTATCAAGGTCAAACACATAAGAAGAAAATATTTTTTCAATTTTCAATTTTTGGTACTACATTTCAAATTTAAATTTTTCTTAAAAATTTAAATGGCCGCCATTTTTAAACAAGATGGCGGGTGAAGCTGGCCAACGAACCCGGTCGAGACATTGGTATGTACTATGTATAAACGAAGTTACATCCAAATCGGTTCATAAATACGCCTTTTATCGCGTGACAAAATTCCGGACGTTTCAAAATGTCAGCCAGGCTAGAAATTCAAAATGCTATAACTCAGCCATTTTTTAAGATATAGACGAAACAAAAACTGCTCCGAAATCTTTGTATAAAGGTCAAATACATAAGAAAAAAATATTTTTCCATTTTCAATTTTTTGGTACCACATTTCAAATTTTAAATTTTTAAAAAAAATTTAAATGGTCGCCATTTTTAAACAAAATGGCGGATGAAGCTGGCCAACGAACTCGGTTGAGAGATTGGTATGTACTATGTACACACCGAATTACATTCAAATCGGTTCATAAATACGCTTTTTATCGCGTGACAAAATTCAGGACGTTTCAAAATGTCAGCCACGCTAGAAATTCAAAATGCTATAACTCAGCCATTTTTTAAGATATAGACGAAACAAAAACTGCTCCGGAATCTTTGTATAAAGGTCAGATACATAAGAAATTTTTTTTTCCATTTTTAATTTTTTGGTACCACATTTCAAGTTTTAAATTTTTTTAAAAATTTTAAATGGCCGCCATTTTGAAACAAAACGGCGGATGAAGCTGGCCAACGAACTCGGTCGAGACATTGGTATGTACTATGTACACACCGAATTACATCGAAATCGGTTCATAATTACGGGAGTTACAGTGTGACATAGGTCAGATATATATATATATATATATATATATATATCAATTTTGAACGGAGGGTGGTTTCGGGGTCTGGGGGTCATGATCGATGAAAATATACCAAAATTTTTTGAAATCGCTTTCCTCCGAATGGCTGCAATAGGTAGCTTTTTTGTAAAGAAAGCTACCTAAATGTTTATGATTTCAGTTTGTCTGCCTGCCGTCTGTCCGTGCTCTATCTTTCCTAAATGTACTCGGATTGACACGTAATTGATATATGTTATTGAGTTTTGCCTTGACATGATCGGTATTGAAAATGAAGTGTGCAGCGTTCATTGTTCATTTACAGGGCTACTCAAAAGTATTCCATTACATTATGGTGTATGGGGAAAATATTTTGAATGTATTTTAATATTGTTACACAATTTTAAACATAATGAAATTTATGTACAATATTGGAGTGCACCAAAAGATGGCTCCTATAGAATATGTTATCTGTAGCACATACAGTACTCGCACAGGGGAACTCAAAAGTGTTCCGTTACAGTATGTCTATGAAGAAAAAAGTTTGCGGTGTATTTTAGTGATGTTACTGAGATACAAACATGATGAAATTGATATGAATTTTTGAGGTGCACTAAAACAAGCTTTCTGCAGAATATGGGGTGCAAAGCATTTAACATTCATTTACAGGTTCACACAAATCTTAATTATGTTGCACTATTTCAAACATGATGAAATTGATACACATTACTGATGTTGACTACAAGATGCTTGCAGTAGAATGTAATATGCATCAAATTTGTCGTTCATTTACAGGGACACGTGAAATATTTCGGATACAATACTGTATCTGAAGTGTTGTCTATTAAAGGTGATTGCTGAAAGTTTATTTTCTGATACGGTATGCGTTTAAAGTTCAACTCACTTTTTGCACACTACGTGGTGTACATAACTTCTACAGACCATATACAGGGCTACACAAAAGAATTCGTAAGCATTACTGAAAATGAGTGTGAATTGTTTGAAAGTGTTTTTTTTTAAATTTGAATTAAGCATTTTCATGATCAACTACATTTAGTATGCTCATAGATGTTTGTAGCATTTAAATAAAATCTTATACAGGACTAAGCAAAAAACTGGATAAACGGTTGCCTATCGTTAGTAATTCCTGGAAGTGCTATTTCATTAGTTTAACGCCTCAATTAAATTTCAGCTTAATATGTGGCGAGTATAAAAGTCTTTAGATATTACACATGGCTGCACAAAAGTATTCAAGTACGTTTCCGCCTGTTGGTAGAAATTGCTAAAAGTGAATTTTCAAGTAGTTTTGAAAGCCCTTAATTATATATAAAAGCAAAACCATCCTGCAGAAAACTATTAACGAATTCAAACGCAAAGGCTCCGAACAGTGTTTTAAACTTGTCACCAAGGAAGTGCTGCGTGAAATTTATAACAGTTTCAACGCAACGAAAAGCAAAAATACAAGATAAGTATCTTAAAACCTTGATTAATTAAAAAGTATTCATTGTAAGAAGAAATCTGGTTCTACTTTATCGATTGAAGATCATCCTAAGGCAAATCTAGCTGATGATGCGGACAAATTTCCTACCATTCAAGACGATAATCAAAAACATTTCAAACGTACCACTCCTACTTTTATTGCCTTCAGAACGGTGGTATGTTTCGGAGTATTTACAAGACTGCTTTTATGCAAGCATTTGGTGTATGAGCACAGTAAGTACGTAGACTATGTTCCCTCCTCTTAAGATAAAAGAATCGGAGTGGTAATTCAATACCTGGTGAAATTTGTGTTCTAATTCATGAACACATTAAGGGTTGGGAAATAAAGGAGATTCACAATAGAGGCAAATCGAGAAAATTATTGGATGCATGACTGAAACTTGTGAAAATGCATCAGATGTTTGTGAGTAATCTTCCTGATTTATGTAGAAGCTATGCAGACATCATGTGCAAAGCTTAGTCCCGAAAATGAAAGCCCCTGCTGTATGCGAGAATGAGAAACAGAATGCATCTATTGGTCTTAAAAACACACGCACACAAAAGCGTAAAAAAGGGCCAAGAAATTCTACAATGAATTTAAAACTGCCAAGGATACCAAAGACGAAAATAAAGTTGCATTGTGTTTTGATTGCATCCAAAATTTAACCTTGCAAGATACACCTGTTCAAAAAATATTTTACATTCATCCACTTGAATAATTGCTTTTTTGTACACGATATCAAAACGAAGAAAGCCAAAATATATGTATATGTCTTATAGATAATAGCTCTCAAATCTGTTGTGTTCATTAATTATTATATGGGAAAAATATGTACTTCTACATATTTTTCACCTCAAGTAAATATATTATCGCTTACGGTTTACGTATGTTCTGCCGGTTGACCTTCAAACGTGATTTTGAGATTCGAAGGAAAGTACTCACTTGCAAGAGGATTTTTAAATGACACATAACGCAGCAACCAATCAAATTAATAATCATAGGATGGGGTAAAACTGAATTTTTAGATTATATTCCACAGCACCACATAGTATGTTTTTCGTTATTTTTTAATCATATCATTGCGTCTGTTTTGAAAACTTGACTAAAAATAAAGAAAAATATTTACGATTCTATCAATACGACAATCACTAAAATTTTACATGTTGATGCTCTTTTTAAGTGCTGTTATTCATATAAATTTTATTAAAAAATTAAGGAAGCAACATTTTCAAAATCAGTATAACTATAAGTATACTTTTGGAATACACTTTGAAAAAAATCTACTTCATAGGTAGACTGAAAATTTAAAGAGTAATTAAGAATGAAATGTAAGTGTGATTCTTATGAGCCTTGATAATTACGAGTTTTTGCTTCCTTTTTTAGATGTTTGGTATGGTGGATGAGATTTTTTGAATGCATAAGTACAATGGTGTCAAAAAATTTATAGACAAACAAAATACTAATTTTCGAACTCAAAAATTAATTGTGAGTTCTTAAAAGAAAATAATATAATCGGCAGATGTAGCAAATAGGTAGTGTTAAGTGTTTTAACATCACAGTCAGACGATGCGACGTCCCAATGACGTCGCAAATGGGCACTAATGTCTCCGTCAATACCGAGAGCTAAAATGTGATATCTTTCATTCGTCTCATTATTACGTTCAAGTGACTGCCATTTGGTGACTCCGCTGAAAGTAACTATAATTGTTGTTTTGTAACGAGTCACTTTCTGACTTTACAATGAAGTCACCATTTGACACTCATGTGCAAATCATTTAGAGACTCCATTTTGATGTCACCATGGTCACTGTTTGTGATAAGTTCTTAAGTTACAGCAAAATGAAGTCATCTGCTGACTTGACAGAAAGCAACGCTCATGGTGACATTACAGTAGGGTCTTGAAATGTCGGTCGCCTGAGAGCCACCTTTTGACATTGTTGTGAAGTCATTTGGTGACTCGTCACAATGCAAAGTTCATATTGACTTCACAATAGCGTCTCCAATTGCCAGTCATGTGATAATCACAAGGTGACTTCATTAGTACGTCACCTAGTGAATAGTCACAAAGTAACAGTCACGGTGACCATTGTCACCTATCGTCATTTGGAGTGTTATTTGATTCCACAGAGTTATCAAACGACTATCACTTCAGAGTAAGAATGAGACGAATGAAATATATCACATTTTGATTCACCGTAGGGACTGTGACATTTTTTATATCAATGTGTCGTCACATCAATTGGCTAGGGGTGTAACCGACTGTCTACACATGCCCTTTATATTATTTTCTTTTGATATATAGGATTACAAAACACAAAACATCATTTTGGGTTTTCGTCTGCAGTAATATTTCGTGAAAATTAGTATTCTCTGTTTGATCCTTAATTTTTAAACACCGATGTATATATGAGAAGAAACATATACCTATGCAGGATTACATTTATTCACATAAAGCATATTATCATTTTAAAACCAAGAAAAGTCATTTTCCTGGAATGTCACAGGCCAAATTGGGCATTCTAACAACTTTTAAATTGGTCCACAATATGCATATTTTTTTTTATTTAAAATAATAGTGAAAAGTGAGGTTACGTATTATATATGTATGCATTGGAAACTGAAACGGAACCTTTGCGTACATATTTTTAATAAAGCTGCATATCTATGCCATTTTGCTGGCTTGGTCAGATTAGTTTTGTATTATGACAACATCTGAAGCTAATGAATAACGAAGACCTGTAGAATACCTTAGAATGTAGAATACTTTAAAACAGAATGATTGAAACACGGCTTAAAAAAAAAGCAACATTTAAAAGTTGTTTTAATTGTAAACTTACATAATTTAAAATAATTTACAATTGAAAATTAAAGATGTGTAGACTTTTAGGATGCCATTTTTTGCTGCCTTTACTGTTTTATGAATTATATAAATTATAAATAAATAATATATAGTAACTTTTTCTCAGTTATTTTTTTACAAAATTAAGTGCATTTCCCTCCACTTTAATAAGTGTACAGTACAGGGGTTAATAATTCTGAGCAAATGTACATTTTTTATATCGCTTCTCTCCCGAAGCTTACCTTATTTCAAACATATTGAATTTAGAAATCTAATAAATCTACTCTTTCCAAATCTGTCAAAAGCAAACCTGATAATTTGGTTGTCCTCCCCTTTTATCATCCTTTATGTTTCAAGTTAGCTAAAGTTTTACGACGTTTCAATTTTAACGTTATCTTTAAACCTGTCAATAAATTCAAATTTCCCTCCACTAAATCTCCTGGTCCTGATCTTCGTAAATGGGGAATTTATAAAGTTCCTTGTAATGGTTGTGATTTATCTTATATTGGTCAAACTAAAAGAAATCTCGAAATCCGCTTAAAAGAACACTCTCGTTATGTAATCAATCAATTATTTTTTAAATCTCCTATTGCCAAGCACTCTTGGGATTTCGGCCATAGTTTTAATTTTCAAAATGCTAAAATTATCTCTAATGCCAATAGTATCTTTGAATTGGACTTCCTTGAAAATCTAGCTATTTATCTTAATCGTGATGTTATTGTTAATGATAAATCTGATTCCACAATGCTCTCTGCAGCTTGGAAAAACCTTTTCAGTACTACCATTTAAATTATTTTTGTATTAATTAATATTAGTCTGTTTTTTTTCATTTATTTATTTATTTTTTTTAATTGCATGTGTTCCCATTTTTAATTATATGTATTTTCCCTCTCCCAATTTTGCCCCTCCTACTCTGTGTTCTTTTGTTTTGATTATACTCTTCTGTGATTCGCTGTTGTCTTCTACTTTCCCATTGGCTGTTCATTTCTAACTCCCTATTGGCTGTTTCTTCTGCTTGTTTCCTTTCCCTTATCTCTCATTTCAGTCTTGCCTCTGCTTTCATAGTAGAAGGACGTCTTCTTTGCGCCTGACGAAGAAAGACTCAGATCTTTCGAAATGCCTAGCGCATTTAAAAATTTTTTATGGTGTTTTAAGAAGTTTTTTTGTTCTTGTTCTTATATTGAATTTAATTTGTATATTTTATATAGAATGATGTCTAAAAATTTAAGTAAATTAATCTAAATGCATGACTTTAATTAAAAGTATGAAGATGTATTCAAACTAAATATGAAGAGAGACCCCGAATGCAAAATCTAAGCTAACATGATAAATTACATTTTTGTATCTTTTCCTTTTAAAAATACATGCTAAGTTTCTTTAACAATTATTCGCATTTTATTATATTAATAAATAATTAAAAAATACTTTCTCCTTAATTTTCCCAGATTGTGATCTTTTTCAATTTATAATAATTTCCTAGTTGCATTATCACTTCTTAACTTGTTTTTCCTTAATATAATTACTTTCACCAGTGTTTTTCTCTTCAGGTTTCCTATTTTCGTGAAACTCAATGTTTTACCATAGGCATTTTCTAATAGACTTGGATTAATGCCAGTAAGCCATATGAGACTAATCAAACAGCGTAAACTAAATCGATTGAGAAAACTGTTCATTAAAAAATGTTTCCTTCAAAACAGTTCTATTTGCGTAATATTTTCTAAATGTATTTGAAAAGAATAGAAAAGCTCCTAAAAGGCTCGGTTTTTTTTTTTTTTTTTTTTTTTTTTTTTTTTTTTTTTTTTTTTTTTCAACATTGGTATTATGTGAAATTTTTTGTTACAGCATTGGTATTAATGATGTGAAATCAAATATCGCTGCTAAATCATAGAATCTTATTAAAGTTTTCACTAATTTTATTATTAACCAACAAGCATTTTACTTGTAAATAAATAGTTACATTCAAGTTTGCGCTAGAAATATTATAGATGCGTGAACAATAAAAGTTTTTTTAAATTATTTTTATATTTTCTTTTAAATCTTACTTAGCCCACATATTTGTTTAGACGTTAGGGCGTTTGTTGTAGTTCATTTTGTTATAGACGCCAGGTTAGAAACCCTGTTCGGAAAGGGAATTTTGTAGTGGTATGGAATCCACATTATGATGGATATACCGATCTGTTTAGATGTCGTGTGCAACAAAAATTGACCATCACATCTAAAAAACAAATAAATCCTTAATTTGAATTTTTTAAAGATATAAATCAAATAAATAGTTAAAAGAGGGCAGTTTCACTCAAGTTTACGCTAGAAATATTATAGACGCGTGAACAATAAAAGTTTTTTTTTTTAAATCTTACTTAGCCCACGTATTTGTTTAGACGTTAGGGCATTTGCTGTAGTTGATTTTGTTATAGACGCCAGGTTAGAAACCCTGTTCGGAAAAGAAATTTTGTAGTGGTATGGAATCCACATTATGATGGATATACCGATCTGTTCAGATGTCGTGTGCGACAAAAATTGACCATCACATCTAAAAAACAAATAAATCCTTAATTTGAATTTTTTAAAGATATAAATCAAATAAATAGTTAAAAGAGGGTAGTTTCACTCAAGTTTACGCAAGAAATATTATAGACGCGTGAACAATAAAAGTTTTTTTTTTTTTTTTAATTATCTTACTTAGCCCACGTATTTGTTTAGACGTTCGGGCGTTTGTTGTAGTTGATTTTGTAATAGACGCCAGGTTAGAAAAACTTTTGGATCTAGTAAATCGTAACATTTTTGTTATTGTACGCCTTCTGCTTATAATTATCTCCAGCTATTTAATTATGTAAGATATTCTATAAAATTATGTAAAATAAAGCTTTCTTTATTTTGTTTAATTTTATAATTTTTGTCATTTTAGGATGTGCAGAGACAGATTGTGATGAATTCATTACCGATTCAGATTGGCAATTGTGGAATAATCCGAACAATTTCAAGAGGCAATTGCTTCACGTTCCTCATAGAGAAAACCACTATGATGAAAACTTCAGCAGTTCCTTGGAAAGGATCAAAACTAAAAGAATGCAAGGTCCGTTAAGCTCTGATTTAGGATTTGAATCTGTTCGAAATAATGCAGAACTTTCTCGTACACTTCTTCGGCAAATCATACGAAATGTCGAAAAGTCACATGACTTTCCTCCAAGATCTAATCGAGCAGATTCAAAAGAGAATTATCATCTTCAAGCATCATACATACCTCGCTTGGGTTGAAATAAAATTAAGTTCTCGATTTAAAGAATGTATCGTGAAGAATGTCATACATTTTATTTTACAAAATTTTTACAATATGAAAATTTTTATTAAATTAATGGTACAATGAATTTCTTTTATATGACTTTTTTTTAAAATTTCAATAGATTTGTGATTCTAGTTATAGTTTCTTTTAAATAATTAATATTACATTATGGAGAAATAATTCTTAACCTGATTTTTCGGTCAATATTTAATGTAAAAAATATTGACACTTAGCATATATGTTTTACAAAGAGTTCCAGTTAGAAAGGTGTAAGAATTTCAATGTGTTCTACAATGGGAAAAAATATGCTTAAAACTGTTACAAATAAAGTAATTTTATGCGTTGTATTACAAGTCTTTTTCACACATGCATCTGAATAGATAGCCGTAATTATAAACAAGACGAGAACCGTAATTATAAACAATAATTTATAAGTAGAGAATTAATTTCGGAAAGTAATGATATAGTTTCTTGTTGTTTTACATTTTAAGCTATCAATAATTGTTTTAAACGAAGTATTTCAGTTTATTTTAGGACAACATAAGATTGTTAAAGAACATTATTTGATTATATTAAACAAGAAATACTTAATATGTTCTTACTTCAAATAGCTATGTTATCAGTAGGATGGAATGGATAGTAAAGAATTTTATAATATTCAACAGTTTTTTTGAGTAAATAAAGGTTATTTTAGTTAAACTAGAAGAAACCGATGTTTGAGAAACAAACCTGTCTTGCCCATGAAAGACTGTCGTTTCATCTATATTTAAGGATTTTCTTACATATAACGAAAATGAACGTGAAGAACTTTAAATAAAATTAATTTTTTTAATGTCATTGATATATGGCATTTGAAATAGGTTTTTAAAAATATATGTTTCACATTTTTATTAATTTTTATTTTTAATTTTTGAAATGCATCACTCAGTTCATAATCACCGAATATTTCTTAAACGACAGTGTGCAAAAGTTTTTATTTAGAAAACAAAAGAATGATAAATATCATGCTTAAATTATTAAGAATAAAGATCGCTATATAGAACATTTCAACTTTGATAATTAATAAATTTGTACAACAAAAGTTAAGTAGATCCGTCTCATTTTTTTCAGAATTTTAATGACTTTGAATTATTCTGCATTGCCCACACATGTACACGCACATATATACACATACAAACACATTTTATTTGAACTTAGACAACTTAAAACTTCAAATGCTGTTTTATCTATTATCTTTTGCTCTGATTTACTTATTTTGAATTATAATCGAATAAATTTAATAATTATTAGGTGATTTACAATAAAAAGTCAAAAAGTGCTCAGAAAAGTGATCTGTGCATCTGTTTGAAAGTATTACGGTTTTAAGTATAAAAACCATATTTACCAAATAAATTGCTACATTATAGTTAATATCATAAATATTTATATAAAATTTCTAAATGTGATTGAAGTAAATTTGATTTGAATATGTTTAATGGAAAGGTTTCAGGTGTGCGATTTTATCCAATATTGATCAAGCAAAACATAGAATGAAATTGGTGAAACCTGTACAACGTTAAATACATTTATTTTAAAAGTTCTGTTTAAATTGTAATATTAAAAAAGAAAAATAAGACAGCTTTTTGTAGTATTACATGATAAATCATAAGCTTCAGTTGTATGATTTTCCTCGTCGTCCAAGTCGGGGTGTGAATGGTGAGCCTGCATGTAGGTTCACTAGGTGTGAGCGAGTATCAACCGGCTTTCGTTCATCTCGGCGTCCCAGCCGAGGAGTGAAAGATGAAGGAAGATGAACTGGTCCGCCTCCTCCTCTATGATCTCTAGAGCGCCAGAAATCATCAACATCAGTGGATTTCTTTTTGCGATAATGAGGCCTTTCTCCACCAGGAAAATAGGAATCAAGAGCGGATGACATGCATGTTATAAGCTTTTCTAAGGCCTGTATAGCATCACCGTTTTCTACATCATTGAAGCATTGGCAGTCGTCTGAACAATCGGTTTCAGCTGAAACTAAACGTAAACATGTTATAGAAGTATTTATCAAAAATCAAAGAAATTATATTCAAATATGCATTATTTTACAAACGTACGGAAAGGAAACCGGCAGAAAATAAAATGCAACAATGTGGTAAAAGAATGACTACATTAAAATATATCATTAAGAAAAGTGAAGTAGTATGGAATACAAACTAATGTAAAAAAAAATTTATTTCTATGAATTATTAGCAGCAGAACATTTGATGATTTACATAAAAATACAGCGTATTTTTTATTCCCCGAATAGTCGTAGAAGATTTGTGAAAATTTTCCTGAATGTAAAGGAATGAATGTCCTGAATGTTTCAAGACGTGCGCTTTTGAGTCAAGCATATATTTATACCTTTTATAATATTTAGGCAAAATCATGAAAATTTAAGAAAGCTGTTTTAGTATATATGCTGTCAAGCTCGCCTTTTTTCTTGCTTCATTTACTATGGCTTGCTTCATACACCCATGGCTTTTCTGACATATGCGAAACTTTTTAGCAAAACGGTCTTATCTTCTAAATTATATAAAATATTGTTATACAAAATACATTTCAAAGTTCAGAAAAAATCATAAAATTAACTGGTGAAAGATAGTAACTAGTTTTTAGTAAATAAAATAGGACGTTTCATAAAAATGAGACTGAGACTGTTAAACCTTACCGGCGCGGAGTAATTCTGTTTATAAATTGATGAAATAATGGACTGACACCGGCATTTATAAACGAATTTATTAGAAAATACGAACTTGCTTATTTTCACGTACATTATAATAGGAAAATTTTAATTAAATATTCCTGGAGCCGTTTGTCAGTTCTGGAATTAAAATTAGGTGTCCTTTTTTAACGACACCTCACTCGAAAGAGTTAAGTGGTAGAACGGTATGCATAAATTATGCTTTTGCGACCATTTTTATATTGAAATTCATATTAAATTTTTTATTTTCGACATAAATATTCAATTTTAAGAAAATATTTTTTCATCTACAGTTAAAATAGCGTCCAATTTCAACAACTTTGAAATGATTTGGAGTGAAAGTTTCTGAATTTGAAAGTGCTCTACTCTTAAGTGATAACTTTTATATATTTTTGCAATATTTCCCAAAATTGTAATTTCAGCATGCGGTTCTTTTTGTGTGATCATGCTACTTAGAAATAGAATCATTTTAGTTTTGTAATTTTCATAATTGTATAACATGAAATATGAAATTAATAGCCGACAAAATAGCAATTGTAACCAGTACACATATTTCGTGCATTCGATTCATACTTGAATTCTATATGTGTATACACAATTTTGGCCCATTTTGTATGCACATTTAGTAGTTTTATAGTTTTATATTAGTTTATTATATATAGTAGTTTAATATTAAAAAGCAGAAAATCAACGTTTAAAAATGCACAAATAATACGTGAAAAGCAGCAAACAGCTGTTTCGAATCTACTAGCGAGATTCTTCTTCAGTGCAAGATAGTGCAAGATAGCGCAAGACACAGCGTGCTAGAAAAAGCAAGGCTGAGCAAAATGACAGAGACGCGCCGCGCCGGCTTATATACTTGATACGGGTAGCGAATGCACCAAAAACAACAAATGAGACAGAAGCAGATGGAACGACTGAGTGGACAAGTAGCGACATTTACCGGAGAACGTGAGAGAAAGAAACCAAAAAGGGGAAATTAAATTAATGCTTTCCAAATACTTGGGAAATCAAGAGTACTAGATAAGTCATTGACTAAAGAGTGCGAATTTTTAATGATGTGGTAAGCGTCCCAAAAATCAAGATCAAGGTTAGAAGAAAATTTCTGGATAATGATGGTCGAGGAAAAATTGAACCTATGTTGAAAAGACCAACAATGTTGAGCAATAGAAGAACGTTTAAGTTCCTGATTTTTAACATAACCTTCATGCTCGTCTAAACGAAATCTAAGAGTACGTTTAGTCTGCGCAATATAAGATAGACCACATTGGCAAGTGATTTGGTAAATAGCCCAGTTATCTTGGCGATCAATGGGGTGTTTAAGATTTGAAAAAGAGATTTTATTAACAGGAGAAAAAAAACATTCAAATCAAACCTTCTTAAGATTTTAGCAACTTGCTGACTGATTTTAGGAAAAAATGGCAACATAACTGAAGTGTTCGATTTGGAATTAGAATGCTTTTCAGAATGGACAGTTTTCGTCAATTTCTTATGAATAGAATCAATAATATTAAAGGAATAACCACGATCAACAACTATAGCTTTGAGGTAATTAAGTTCAGCACTGAGTAACTGAGGAGTGGAACAAATATCGATAGCCCGAAAAACAAAAGTATTAAAAACAACGAATTTCCGGTTAGGAGGATGAGAAGAATATCTGTGAGGTGGGAGACTGACAGCAAAAGGTTTACGAAAGACGCTAGTCTGAAAATCATTATCCCAACGAATAACAAGGACATCCAGGAAACAAAGACAGTTATTGGTCTCAGTTTCAGAGGTAAATTGAATGCAGGGATCAATGGAATTCATAATAGAGAGAATATAATTAATATCCGAATTCATTTCAGCCAGGACATAAATATCATCATCATAACGAACATAGAATGGAAATTTTTAAATTTCAAAAAGAATCCAGATATGTTCGTCTAACCTTGATCTTGATTTTTGGGAAGCTTACCACATCATTAAAAATTCTCACTCTTTAGTCAATGACTTATCTAGTACTCCCGATTTCCCAAGTATTTGGAAAGTATTAATTTAATTTCCGCTTTTTGGTTTCTTTTTCTCTCGTTCTGCGGTAGATGTCGCTGCTTGTCCACTCAGTCGTTTCATATGCTTCTGTCTCATTGGTTGTTTTTGGCGCATTCGGTACCCGTGTCGGGTATATAAGCAGGCGCGTCTCTGTCATTTTGCTCAGCCTTGTTTTTTCTAGTAGGCTGTGTCTTGCTCTATGTTGCACTGAAGAAGAATCTCGCTAGTAGATTCGAAACAACTGTTTGCTGATTTTCACGAAATATTTTTGCATTTTAAACGTTTGCTTTCTGCCTTTTAATATTCCTGCACAAAGGCTTTAATTGCTATTTTAATAGTAGTTTGATAGTTGTATTTACAAATACCATACGGGTATAAGGAAGCACATAGTATTTGAAAAACTGACAGATTTGACTTAAATAAAATTTCATATTTTGCAAAAATAACAAGGATTTCTTTTTACCACATATACCATACTTATATGAAAATCTGCAACGTAAGCGACTTCGTTATAGCATTAAAAATGCTATTATTATTAAGGGGACGCAGCACCCAAAACAAAACAAAAAATATTATCAACTTTAAAAAATATTTTTGGATATTATTACGTAAATATTAATTACAAACAATTTAATAAAAAAATTAAAATTATTTTTCACAAAATTTAAAAAAGTTTAACGACCAAATTTAAAGTGCTATTGTTATTTTATTTTTAAAATTTTTCACTTGGTTTTTTTAGTTGTAGGCCAGTAATGGTAATTTAAATAATTTAAGGATAGGATTTTTTTAATAGCCGTAGTTTTAATTAAAAAAAAAAACTAAATACGATCGAAAACAAAACGAAAAAAAAGAGAGAAAATGACTAGTTTGTACGTAGGATTTTTTAAAGTTATCAAAGTATTAAAAATCCGATCCTTAAATTTATTATATATGGTATGATGTTCATGTTCAAGTAGAAAAAAATTCGAGCACTTTCATTCATATATGGAAAAGCCTGAGCATCTTGAAGACATGCAAAGTCTAAAAAAAAAAGAACACGAACTGAGATAAATTGTTTAAAGATTTTACTTGCTCATAATTTTGTTGTATTATCATTTTTTTCTTTATCATTTGTGTGTATATGTTATTAACTTTAAAAAACTAAAAATTGTTAGGTATGATATATATTCTTAGTTTACTAGTGTCTATAAACTTTTAATCGAGTACAAACAAAAAGCTATAATTCGAGAAATGTGTACTTTTTTTAAAGATTGGCTTTAAAAAATGTTTTTATGAGTTAATATTGCTCTAAATGACACATAGTATACTTATTTTCATTAGATAGATAATTTATGTCAATAATATTACTTATTTTTGATTGAAAATTAAACAATGCAAGATGGATATAAAAATAACTTTGTATATACATCTGCTGGGAGGCAAACTACCAAATTATTTTCTTTTACACAAAATCTTAGAAGCAACATGGATTACATCTGATACCTTCCTTTTCTTTTCTAAAATGTTTCTTCTTATCATAGCTTTCTTAATTCTTGTGCTTAAATTTCATATTATTTCTTTTAAATCGAAACCTATTTTTTCTCATTTGTTATATGTTTGCTAATCAAAATATGTGACTTCCTTAATAAATATTCAGGCATTTTCGAATGTGACATATTGCGTCGTATACCCTTATTAAATTTGGAGAATGCTGAACTCTTGATATGCAAACAGAAATTTCTTTGGGACATTTAGACCGCACGCTATAAAGATTCTTGTTGGCATGTTGAGTCTTATGTTGAATGTATCTTTCCAAGAGTTCGATTGATGCCAATATTTTATACATAGGTAAAATCTTTGGAATACATTTTTCATTTACAGGTGTTTTTCTATTCAACTTATGTATAAATATTTTGTTCAGTATTACTTGGAACTAATACAGGAACATTTCTTTCAAAATGTTTCTTACCACATCAACGTGTTTTGCTCATATGAAAAGATTTGGCAGATTTATTACATTTCCGAAATTATCAATTATAATCATAATAAAAGCCATAACTATTACACTTACATACAAAATTAAATGCAATTCTGTCTTGAAATGGCAGTTTCTATCAGAAAAAGTAGAAATTTGATACAGAAAAGCTACTTGTAAAACGCTAGCTTCCAATGCAAATATGCAACATTATACCAAAACAAGTTTTTAAAACTGAAACCGAATTTCGGTTATCTTCTTATGTATGCATATATATATAATTATTAATTATACGAATAAAGAAACATATTTAAAAAAACACATATGCAAGGTGATTAAAGAAAGATGGGACAAACTTTAAGATGTGGTGATACGTACCAAACCAAGCAATTTTCATCATAGAATGGATAGTCGGAAATGAAACGCAAAGACGCTAACGCGTTTGGAAACTACCGTTCCGCAAACGTTAAATCGCCATTCCTTTTGTGAGTTACCGGGAGAAGAAGAATACCAAGGTACTGCCAGACTTGTTGGAAGATGGGCCCACAGACATCCGGTGGCGTAGGTGGTTGTTGCACGATGGAGCACCAACCAATTACTGGTGAGAGGTGCGACACTATCTGGACGTGACCATTCCAGGCCGATGGATTAGACGAGGGGATCCTGTAGCTTAGCCATCACGATTGTCCTACCTGTCGTGTCTCGATTTCTTTTTGTGGAAATAGCTGAAGAGTCTCATCTATGCGACTCCCCTTGAATCGGAATAAGAAGTCGTCGCCAGACTTTCGGCCGCTGCTGGTGAAGTGCGTGATATGCCTGGTGTATTTTACAGCGATCGCCGTTCCCTACTTCACTGCTGTTCTGAGTGCATTACCGTTAGAGGTCACCGTTTTGAGAAATTATTGTAATTATTTCTCATGAAACATTGTTTTGCAACGTTTATTTTATTCTTGTGTTTTGCCTCGTCTCCTCGGTTTCACTATATGCAACTTCTTGCGTCTTTGCGTTTTATTTCCGACCGTGCGTTCTATGATAAAAATTGTTTGTTTTGGTGTGTACCACCACCTCTTAAAGTTTATCCTATTTTTTTTGAATGACCCTGCATATTCCTCCGCTAATATTATGAAAACGACTGCATACAAAAATATGAAAATGTATAGTATTATAGAGAAATGTTTGATAAACACACTGGAGCAGACCGTTTTTAAATCGAATAATTATTTTAAGAGCTATTAACTGTTAATGTTGGTCAAAGTCGTTCCATTAAAGAAGTTTTATAGGAACAAAAACTATACATAAGAATTTAGTTATTTTTTTAGGGATTTACTTCATAATCTTGTGGTGTGTAGACTGCGCTTATTTTTTAAATTTGACTAATTTTTTGAGTTCTTTTTTTAATTTACATAATTTCAAGAGATATTTTTTTCATATTTAGAAAAGTCATTTTTTATATTAATGCCAATTTGTAAAACAGCGCAAAGAATTATATTTCCTCTCAAATAAAAATGTATTTACACGTGAATATAAAACAGAAAGTTTAAAATAATTACATGATCACGTGTCAAAAGCAAGAAATAGGGAAAATTACGTCATAAAAATTGTATTTGCTCGTGAATATTAAAAAAGTAAGAAAATACTTAAAGTACTTAAAATAGAAACCGTGAAACGCATTTTATGGTGACAATCACGTCATATGTAAAATGTCCAAATAATAAATATCGTTATATGTAAAATGCCTAAAATAATAAAATTATTACGTGTGAAAAACTTTTAATGGTGAAAATTAGTTCATATTTAAAAAGTTCAAATAATAATTTTCTCAAATATTTTTAAATTGAAATATATATTTATACGGGAATCTTAAAAGAGGAAAAAAACTTTAAAATAATTAAATTATTTAAGCGAAACGCATTTAATGGTAGAAACTACGTCATATATTAAACCGATACATTTAAAACTATTTTCTTATGGACAATATTTATGTGACGTCACATTGGGAATCATATGGGGTAAGAAAACGCGGTTAGCAATAGTTATATTTTTCATAAACTTGATGCAGAAAAAATACAGATAAATGCATGCGCAGAATAATTTCGATTTATTTTGTACGAATTACTGTTCGATAAATAATATTAGAAATTTTGTATATAGTTATGAATTAAAATAAATAATTTAGATTTTAAAAATAACCTGAAAATATGCATGATGTGTGCGTTAAAATAGAGAAAAGAATTCATGGATAAGCTGTGTCTGTTCCTGAAAATATCTAAAACTGCATCAAAACATAAAATATAAGAGTAAAAGTTCAAAACACGGTGCTTTTCTATGCCGTCGGTCTGAATGTTATTCCCAAGCAGACTGAGATTTTTATCCTTGAACCCAAAGGAAGGATATTGTGCATAGTGTCGTTATAAAAGTCCGAGAGACAGTTATATTTTTAATCTAACAATTTTACACAAGATGATATTCAAATGTGTAAATCTTACACTGTAAAAAAAAACGGACTAAAAAACGGAAATACTACTGGCAATCTAGACGCTAGTACTATTTCCGTTTTTTTACGGAATTTTTACCCATAAATTACAGAAAATTTTCCGTTTTTAATCAGAAAAACGGAAAATTTTCTGTTATTTATGGGTAAAAATTCCGTAAAAAAACGGAAATAGTACTGGCGTCTAGATTGCCAGTAGTATTTCCGTTTTTTAGTCCGTTTTTTTACAGTGTACTTATCAGTCCCAAAAACATCCGCAAGCTGTCGCAACAGCGGTAATGAGCCCATGGTAACCGAAAAATTCCCTATACAAACGGAAAAACATGGCGACCCGATAACAGAAGATAATCGCCGTTCGTGATAACATCAACATTATTCAGTTATCCGTAATCGGGTAATCTTTTATAAACAGGATACATTACCATGCATTTAGAGGCTGCGAAGTCTGAACGTGATTTGGTGAGCTTAGCTCGCAGGGGGAAGAGCCCCATATTATTTAAATAAATAAATGTGCTGTTTACCGCGATTGGTTTTTAGCTGCTGGTTTCAGGAAAAGAGAAGTATTATTTAGGATTGACAAATGTTGTTGTAATGAATTTATTAAAAACAACAACAACAACAAAAAAAAAAAGGAGTTTTAAAGCATAATCACTGCCTTTCCAAATTTTGAGGCTGTAAAAATTTAGATTTTTTTCCTGCAAGAAAATTGTTCAAGGAAGGGAAATCTGAAAAATTTCACAATTCGTTTATTTGGGGTTCTTTGAACATATATTAAAGAAAGAAGAGTTAGTCTGAAAAGTTTTCAAATAAAGACAGATTCTAGTCCAAGAGCTGTTAAGCATTTTAGGGAAGGTATTTGAGGCACCCTGAAAATTTGTGCAACACTTCTTTTGTAATGGCTGATTACAAAATCGAATGTCTGGCTGAAGGATCGTGGCCCAAAAAGTGTGCCAGACACGTGTCAAGTGCCATTTTTTTTTTGCTACCCAAAAAAGGTATTTGAGGCACGCTGAGATTGAGACAGAATAATATTTATACTTAGAAAAAAATATTTTGAAAACGACAGACACTTTAGTCGGCACAAAAACTGTGCCAGACACGTGTCAAGTGCCATTTTTTGACTACCCAAAAAAAGTATTTGAGGCACGCTGAGATTGAGACAGAATAATATTTATGCTTAGAAAAAAATATTTTGAAAATCACAGACACTTTAGTCGGCCCAAAAACTGTGCTAGACACGTGTCAAGAGCCATTTTTTGTCTGGCACAGTTTTTGGGCCACGATCCTTCAGCCAGACATTCGATTTTGTATTCAGACATTACAAAAGAAGTGTTGCACAAATTTTCAGGGTGCCTCAAATACCTACTCAAAAATGTTCAACAGCTCTCCTACTATTCTCTTTAGACAGATAAATTTCGTGAGTATTTAATCAATAAAATGCCTAATGATTTTACTGTGAAGTATTTATAGTATTTACGATAGATTTAACTTAATTATTTTATAAATATTGCATTAAAAATAAAAATGAAATAAAAAAAATTAAGGAATAATGTAAACAAACTTATTCTTTGAAGAACCAAACTGTATTATTAAAATAATAAAACTTTGTAAAATAATCACCATAAAATTAAAACAAAACACAGGACGCGTTTCGAGCTAAAAACATAACAGCTCGTCATCAGCTAAGCATACACGTGTCCGAAAACGAACATTCCAGAACCTTCCAGAAATTCCTCCCCAGAAATTCCGTTCCGAACCTTCCAGAAATTCCTCCCCAGAAATTCCGTTCCTAACCTTCTTATTACTAAGGCTGATAAAGGCGGTCAAACAGTTCTTCTCAATAAATCTGATTATATTTCCCACGTTGAATCTATGTTAAACTCTGGTCCATATTCCAAATTAAAAAAGGATCCTTCTACTAAGCATTTATCTGACATCAAGCATGTCATTAAAAATTCTGTCTTTCTTAATGATAACACTAAACGTTTGGTCACCCCTACTATCGCTAATTGTGCTCGTTTCTATGCTCTTCCTAAGGTCCATAAACCTACTCTTTCCTTTCGCCCTATCGTTTCCAATATTGGTACTGCTTCTTATAAACTTGCCAAGTTCCTTTCTAAGTTACTCGCTCCTTTATCTTCCACTAACTTTCATACCGTGAAAAACTCTTTTGACTTTGTTGATAAAATTAAACGCCTTTCTCCTTGCAATTATATAATGGTTTCCTTAGATGTTAAATCCCTTTTCACTAACGTGCCTGTTCAAGGGGCAATTGATTGTTTGGAAAGAAGGTTGCGCGAATTTCATTACTCTTCCATTGAGATTGATGAAATCCTGCATTTAGTTAGTATTTGTGTCAGGCAAACTGCTTTTCAGTTTAACAATTCTTTCTATTCTCAAACTGAGGGTCTGGCCATGGGTAATCCATTGTCTCCTCTTTTATGTGATATTTATATGCATTTTGTTGAAGAAAAACTCTTCAGTTTATATAAATTTTCTTTCTGGTTTAGGTATGTTGATGACACTTTCATTTTAATTCCATCTGACCTTGAACTTTCTAATCTCCTTTCTCTTGTTAATTCTGTTGATCCTTGTATTCAATTTACTCTCGAAGTCGAAGAGAACAATTCTCTTCCTTTCCTTGACGTCTTGGTTTCAAAACTCCCAGATCGGTTCTCTACCTCCGTTTATAGAAAACCTTTCGCTGTCTCCCTTCCTCCTCATGCCCTTTCAAATCATCCTCCTCAACAAAAAGTGGCGTCCTTTTATACTTTTGTTTTTAGGGCGTTACGCATTTGTTCTGACTCTTCTGCTCTGAATAATGAAATTAATTATCTGAAATCTCTTGCCCTTGCTCGTGGTTATAATCCCTCTTTAATTGATAAAGCTTTGTATAAATTTAATAAGCCTAAACATCCTTTTTCTGATTCAAATAATCCTCCTAATTTTAATTCTATAATAGTTCTGCCCTTTTATTCTCTTCTGTGTTTCAAAATTGCTAAAATACTTTCTCGTTTTAACTTTAAAGTTATCTTCAAACCTATGAATAAAATTAAATTCTCTTCTCTAAAAGATCCTGTTCCTACTGAGAACCGGTGGGGTGTTTATTTCATTCCTTGCTCTTGCAATTTAGGTTATATTGGTCAAACAAAGAGAGCTTTAAAATTCAGATTAGGCGAGCATCAGAGATATATTGCAAATCAAGAAATCTCTAAATCTTCGATTGCTTCTCACTGTTGGTCTTCCAGTCATTGTTTCAATTTCTCCATGGCCAAAATTATTTCTTCCCCTGCCTCTCCCTCTCACTTGGATTTTCATGAAGCATATTTTATTTCTAAAAATTCTGCTAATCTTGTCAATGATCTCCCATCATCTCCTTTCCTATCTCCAGCGTGGAAATTAATTTTGTAATTCTTTTCCCTTTTCTCTTGTTTCTTTTCTTTTTATTTTATAAAAAAAAAAAAAAAAAAATATATATATATATATATATAATAATAATTTGGATTTTTTTCTTGTTCTTTTATAGTTCTTTATTTATTATTTTTATTTATATTTTTAATTTACTTCTTTTATTTTTATTTTTTCTTTTATTTCCATTTTTTCCATTTCATTTTCTCTTCTATCTTTTTTCAACGCATTTCCCTTTTGCATATCCCTCTATCAGGTAGCGCCATCTGTCGCATTCTTCGCAACATTCTTTTTCTTCAGTTCATTTTTGAACTTGTTCGTTTTCGGACACGTGTATGCTTAGCTGATGACGAGCTGTTATGTTTTTAGCTCGAAACGCGTCCTGTGTTTTGTTTTAATTTTATGGTGATTTTTTTACAAAGTTTTATTATTTTAATTGCTTCATATCGCCAGTTTTCGGTGCTGTTTCGCTGTCCTCAAACTGTATTATGTTCCAAGCCAAAATATTTATGTACATTCTTTTCAATTTAATTTTCACTGATATTATTTATAATTTACCGATCAACTCTTAATATGTTTTTATATTTGTTATTCAAGTTTTTTTAATAAAAATATTTTTATGTCCTTTCACATATCAAAAACAACAGCACTATGAAACTCATACATTCTTTGGCATCAACGAAAGTGGCGAAGAAATATTCAATGTCTTATACTTCATTAAGCTTTTTCAAGGAAAATCCGAATTTTCTACACTTGTACAATCTATAATGCAATGATTCAACCATTCGCGTTATTTACGTTCTCACTCGGATTACTCACGTTATGTTATTTGAACTTTGATGGTTATTTCCATACTCGTAATCACGGAGTAGATCAACCCATAATTTTGGTAAATTATATTACGCTGTATCATTACATTTTGAATTTTTACGTTTTACAATCTCAATAGTTTCTCTTATAATGGATGGACAGTATAGGTGGAAGGGTATCAATATTTTGCTTTCATTAAAATTTATTTGGATGGTTTCTTCCTGATATAATCTTGCAAGTGCTGTAGTTTTTCTGTTATACTTTATATGAGATAAATGTTTCTTTTTTCTACAAATAAATATCCTGCTTGTCCTGCCAATGTAATAATTTTTGATCCATCGGTTTTAATATAAAAAAGACAGTCTATGTATAAAACCTTTTTTAGTGTTTATATGGTTTTTATTTAAGATATTTTAGCAATTAATGAAGTATATAATCTCTGTGTGTTCGTATCTCTATTATATGTTATATATTTTTCGATTTTATTTAAAAAAACCCAACAACATTCAAATAACTTGAAATGATACCCGCTGATCATAGGGGATATTATATTAAACACAAAATTAAGAAGATAAAAGCCGAAGTTTGCCAGTTCGATCCTCTGTGTTCCGAATAGAGCTATTGTTTAAGATTAGCAGTGCATTTTTTGGACGAAAACGAAAATAAGAGTCATAATTTTTTTCGCCATAAAAACATTTCAACCAGACAATATAGCATATTTAAAATTAGCCGATGCCTAATATCGATTTATACCAATAAATTATAATTTAATTTTTACACAGAAAAGCAGTTAACAGATACTATAATAACAATAATATTAACAACAACGATAACAATAAAAATAATAAAAAGCACTGATAGCGTTAATATTTTGGTCAATGGAATTTATTTTCTTTTTTAGTCGATATCAGCGTTATACTTCGCACGCATTGTTTAGTATATTTGAAAGACTTGCTTCTGAAGAAAAACAGCCCACGTTTTGCCATATTGGAAAAAAAGGGAGAGAACTTTAAAATTTCATCATTTCATTTACAACCAAGCGACTAGTATATTTTATTGAAACATGAACTAAAGGCAGAAATCTCTTAAAAACATTGCACATTAAACACTATGCATTATGGTGATTTACCAACAATCTATAATTCATAATATATAAAAACTGCAGCTGCTTCTTTTTTTGCAACATGAGCTTCAATTTTAGCACAGCAAGCCGTTAACTCCAAATTGCAGCAACGATTAAATAAAGGATCTTAACACTAAGTTCTTCTGAATTGAAATTTTAATCTCTTTCTCTTTTTAAACGTTTCTTTAGACTTTTAAAAGTGGATATTTTATTGTTCAGAGTTTTTAGTAAGTAATGAAACTTTCCAATAAAAAAAAATGTGATTAAACTGCCTGCATACTATTTGTTAACAAGTTTGCTTTTAATAATAAAGCTAGTAAATAATTTTGATTACGACAAAGTGTTAATATTGAGAATTAATCAAATATTAGTTTTCTAAACCAAATCAAGGAACTTATTAATCTAGAAATAAAACTTTCAATAACTACACCACCAAACAGATTTTACGAAAATAGTTTCACTTTCGTTCTGAATAAATGTTTTATTATAAATAAATTTAATTAAAAATATGTAACTTACCATAAGCAAAAGACAATATGCAAAAGAAAATCTTGGTTACGTTCAACATTTTGAACTTGACTGGTGCTATTGTGCTAAGGGTAGATGTCTTATATATACCCTAAGTATCAGGGTGTCTACTGAAATCTAAATCTCAGCGCATTTAAATTGTCATTGCAAACAAGATTAGAGGGAATATCTATCTGGATTTTCTCCCCTGTTTCAGATTCACAGGAAATCTTATATGTAAAGGAGTTTTTATGAGATTTCCAAAGGAATAAATGCTTTTAGATATACATCCGTAGACTTCTTGAATAATATTCTGAAACATTATTTGAAGCAATCAGACGTTTGCATGTTATTGCACATGTGCATTTGAATTAAAAAAAATTAAAACGCTGTTGTACATAGAAATAATCAGAAATGTCAGCACTACATATGTAATTTCCAACTTGTACTAAGTGTTTCAATTTAATTTAACTGTAATTTGAAACGTGAAAATTAAATTTAATGGAAAGTTAAATAATAACAAAATACATTCATAATACTATGTACACAAATAATTTAATTACATGCATATTTTTAAGCTTCATTCATTAATACAATAGCTTCAAGACGCATAAATAATTGCTTTATAGTAATTTGGAACATTACAAATATTGCAGTCTAGAGATGCAGAATTTTTCTTTTTGTATGTTTGAATATTATCATAGGTGGGTATTTCATATTTTTTAAACTTGGAAATAGTCTATTTCGTAATATTTACACACTCTTTACACGTTTTCTGCAAAGATGTCGTAATTTAAACGTCTGTGGCTGTTTTTGCGATATTTTCTTGGGAGGAACTTTACATTAATATAATACTTAATTTAATCTAATTTTCAGTTGTTAAAAAGTGTTTCTTGGGAGATTTTGGGGGAAAATATATCCAACTGAAAATCTACAGAAGTATTGTTGACATACTAGTATTTAGCGAAATAAAATGTCAGAAGGAGTATTTCTCACTTAAATATAAAGTATGATTCCTTAAAAGTGCTTGTTTTAGATATTGGCTGATAACTTGACAACCAATTTTTAGGGTTCCGTACTTAAAAAGTAAAAACAGAACCATTATAAGATCCCTCCTGCGTCTGTCTGTCTGTCTGTCACAGCCATTTTACTCGTAAACTATGGAACGTGGAAAGTTCAAATTGGGGGCTGTAATAAAGACTATTGACCAACATATTTACAGATTATTAAACATTCACAAATATATTTAGGAAAAAATTACAGGAGCTAATTAAGTTACTTGAAAAGAAAAATCTTTTCTTTGTATATCGTGTTGGGTATCCTGTGAAAGGTTTCGTAATGCTGAATTCAAAAATACACTTCCTTTAATTTTAAGTATTATATATTAGGATATATCGTCGAAATGTAATGCAAAAATATGTTCCCCCATCTATTTCCGGATCTACTGAAACTAAAATTATGAAAAAATTAGAGGTAGTAGACTTTACTTTAAACCTTGCAGGGAAATTATAGCGATTACCTTAGGTCGCACAGTTTTTGAGAAAAGCGTATTTTTTCCGTTATACAAAAATTGCGATTTACGGGCGAACAACAAACAAAGGTTTTGAGGAGCGCTGGAGATACCTATCGTAACAGAAGTATAAAAGCATTGTTAATATTGATTTTAAAAAAATCGTCTCTAATTAGCCGAGATATTAATCCTTAAAGACACGAACGGTTTGGACATACATAATGACAAGGGCTGTCTACTCTATTTATTATCGGCTTTTAAATCCTGAATTACAAGTTTTAATCATATATTTGTGTAATGCAATGTCCAGTAGCAGCATAAAAGGAATAAACGTCAAATTCTTAAAAACAGACTAATTTAATTATTGGTAATCGCATAAATACTATGGGATTCGCGGCTAGTTTGCCTTGAATGGATCTCTCAATACGTCTCCCGTGTCTTTAAAAGTTAATTAAAAACCATATCTGGAAAGAGGCGGCACGGACCAAGGCGGCGTTGCAACTTTGCGACCTTCTTTCAAAGCGCGCTTAGCACAATGCCAAGTTTAAACTTTGAACAAGGGTCTTGTTTTAGCAACATCGTAAAAAGCAAAGATTATTACTACGCTGAATTTAGTTTTATGAAATGCTAAATGAAGTTTAAATGTACATTACTTTTATCGTCAGAACCGAAATAATTTCATCATAAACGGATTAGAATAAGATTAAAAAAAGAGTTATACAGAATAGCAATAATTTGATATTATTTAGTCTTTGAACTTTTATGGTATACCCATTCATACTTTTCTAGTAGATACAACTATACCCAACCCTACGTTGTATAGTTTTTTCAAAGTCTTATTATTCTTTTTGCAACGATTTTTTAATAATACGGATAATAATTCATATATTTATTGTACGGAACCCTCTGAGCGCGAGTAATAATCACACTCGACCGTTTATTTATTTGAAATGAGCAATAAGTTTTGGAGAGTTTTAGAACTGTAGATTGTGATGTTGACCTAAAGGGTCTGTTTCTTTTTCTGAATTTCTAACAGTAATTAATTATGAATTAGCACTTCAAAAACAGTTTAGTCCAAGATACAGGGTGTATCTGAAATGCTTCAACAAACTTAAAGGGATGATAGTGCTCATGCAGGCGAACAAAAAATGCAATGGAACATGGGGTCGCAAATGACGTTTAAAAGATGAAAATCGAGAAAATGCGCCTGAAAATGGACAAACTGAGACAAGAGAGAAACACTCAATAAAATTATTTATTGCACAGAATAGACACAACACAGCTCGTGATGTCCAGAGAAAACAAATATTTTACAACAATTGTTCAAAGTGTCGACCGCGGACGTTATTACACAGAGTACATCTACGGAGGAACGATTGGCGGACATGCTCGAAGACTTCGGGAGTCTGCATACGTGGATTCCTGCTCGCAGATTTGTTTGGCTTTCTTCCAAGTTTTTGTTATCTCTTTCTGACCGAATATGCACAAAGTGAAAGGAAAACAAGATTCGTGCTACTAGCCAGTTCTGCAGAAAAGCAGCATGCAAGATTTCGATATTTTTATTGTTTTTGCGATTTTCACCCTTTAAACGTCATGTGTGACCCCATGTTCCATTGCATTTTTTGTTTGCCTTGATGAGTAGTATCATCCCCCTAAGTTTGTTGAAGCATTTCAGATACACCCTATATATCTATGCGGATTATTTTTGGATATTTTCAAAATAAATATAAAACAAAAAATAATAAAAGTTCTAAATTATAGCTCTCTCTCTCTCTATATATATATATATATGTATATATATATATATATCTAAATAAACTGCAATTATCTTTAACATGAACTGATTATTTTTCAATAAATTGTATCTCACTAACAAATCATTCAAAACTGATGAAAATTTGTACTTTCAAGTTTGTTAATATGCCAATATATTATAAATTTTTAAAATTTGAGATTAGTTATTATATGCATGCCACATTTTATGACAAAATAATCTACGCACATTTATAAAAGTTTTTTTAGGAATTAGAACGATGCATTTTTTTTCTTCTTGCATTAATTAGAAATACAGCTTCTTTTCCTTTGCGCACTGTACATGGAAACCTATGTCGAGGATACAAGACTATAAATTTATATTTAAAGAGAACAATCAAAGCCTCTAGAATCAAATCTATATTTTCGCTTCATTCGTCTGTCTTTTGAAAACGAAACTTCTCACTTTAATTCTTTAGGCATAAAATAATAAAAGATAATTTTTCATTGAAGTTTTAGACTATAAATGCAACGTATCCCTTCCTTTTAACACTAGCAATAGGGGCAAAATGAAGAAATGTCTCTCAAAATTTCATTTTCACCCCCTTATACATAAAAGTATCTTTTCAGTAGATATCCACTTCACGAAAGGAACATTTCCCCAAAATTTCATATTTTTAAAATTAAAGACGCAGGCTGAATTTTTATTTGTTAGAATAGCCGTTTTAATGCATTTGATGTTTTGGGTCTTATTGATTTTTGGAGAACCCCTGCAAATTAATCTATATTCACATATTTATTTACTAAGGGTTGAATGGAGGGGAAATCCGAGCCGTAGCTCCAAGCTGCAAGCCTGATGGAGTGTTTTCCTACGGTCAGCCGAAATCCATTTGTTAGTCCATCCTTTTGGCAGCAGTATAAAAAAAAATGTCAATGTTTATAAATATGCTTTAATAATTCAAAAAAACTGTAAGATTCTTAATGTAGCTGCCTGGTTCAAAACATGAAGATTTATAATAAATACAAAATATTAGTAACAAACGTGCTACTTGTAAAAACTATAATACCAATAATAATTAAAAATAATAATAATTAATGAATATATATGAAAACTACTTGCAATGGAAACAAAGAAGATAACAATATATATATATATAAATTCTCGTCTGAAGAAGTGTCCGAGAGGTATGGATAATTATTTCTAAAAATGACTTCATTTTTAGGGTTCCATACTTAAAAAATAAAAACGGAACCATTATAAGATCACTCTTGTGTCTGTCCGTCTGTCTGTCTGCCTGTCTGTCTGTCACAGCCACTTTACTCGTAAACTATTGAACGTGGAAAGTTCAAATTCGGGAAGTAATAAAGACTGTTGACCCACATATTTTCAGATTATTAAACATTTATAAATATATTTAGTAAAAATGTATAGAGGCAAATTCACTTGCTTGAAAAAAAATATTTTCTTTGTATATCGTGTGAGGTATCGTGTGAAAGCTTTCTTAACACTAAATTCAAAAATACATTTCTTTTAATTTTAGGTATTACATTTTCAAAGATATAGTCGAAAATGTAGTGCAAAAATATGTCCCCCCCCCCCCATCTAATTCCGAATCTACTGAAACTAAAATTATGAAAAAATTAGAGGGAGTAGACATTAATTTAAACCTTGCAGGAAAATTATAAAGATTCCTTATATTAGGTCACATAGTTTTTGAGAAAAGCGCATTTTTCCGTTACACACAAATTTCGATTTACGGGCATTCAGCAAAACTGTTGATCAGCGCTGGAGATACCTGTCGTAGCAGAAGTATAAAAGCATTGTTGATCATGATTTTCGAAAAAAATCGTCAGTAATTAGCCGAGATATGAACCCTTAAAGATATGGACGGTTTGGACATACATAATGACAGGGGCGGCGTACACTATGTACCATCGGCTTTTAAATCCTAGATTACAACTTTTAATGATATATGAGTGTAATGAAATGGCCAGTAAGAGTATACACTGTAAAAAAAAAATGGTAACGTTCCATGTAAAATCCAGGAACGTTTCGCCTTTTATCAGGTTTTCAGAATAATTTAGCTCTTTCCTGTGAAATTCTGGTTTTCTTATCTGAAACGTTCCTGAACAAAAGTTGGAAACAGCAAAACGCTGCGGCCGCCATTTATTATTTTTTTTGCTATAATCCGTTGCTCGCGCGCGAGTGTCGAAAACGAATTCCTTAAATGAATGTAAAAAAATCAATATGGAATGCAAATAAATCAATAGACGACATAATCCTTTACGTCTCTATTGTCAAGACAATTCAGATGAAAATACAATACCTCTGTGACATCACTAAGAGATTATCTCTCGTACTTGTCTGTGGAATCTTTAACGAGCAGACTGTGTAAAAAAAATACACCTATTATTTGGATCTCCATTAACCAGGGGACAATCAAATATGATTCTCACCGATTTTGATTAATTTAAAGTATGTTTTAGAGTTCTTATCTCTAATTATTCTTGTGAAAGGATTTCTTCAAATGGGCCTTAGATTTTCAGAAATTAGATGCCGAGTTTTAGCATACGTTTCAAATACCCATTAGTTTGCAGCTCTCAACGTGTCTTTCGTGGTGTGGACGCAGAAAGCTCGCACGCCACCCGTACGGCCCGAGTTCGATGCTACCTCTTGACTTTTTTTTTCTTTTTTAATTAATTTTATATTTTAACACTTTATTACAATTTGATTTAAATTTGACATATATTTGACACTTTGAATTGCTGCAAATTTGAATTTTTTTTTATTTTCGGAAAAAATATACAATTACGTTTAGGTTTTTTTTTTCATGAAAATTTATATGTTTTTTATCTAACTTGTAAACTAACATAATTACTGACGAAAATCCAAAATATTTTATGTCTAGATTTTTTTTCTAATTATTATTTACATTTATATATTTTTATATTTTAAGCAAAGTTCAGAAACAATATATCACATATATATTTACTTTATTGAATTTTAACTGAAAATTTATTTTTTCGTGTAAATTATAAATAATAATTTTGATGTCAATTTCAAAATATTTTTTCATTCTAACAAATAATGTTAATAAAGCGAAAATTGTCAACTGGAAATGTAAAAATCGTCTGCGGATCCCGCATGCTGTGAAATGTCAGTAATGTCATAATGAAGGGAACGAACATCCAGAGTGAATTATGTCAGCCAGGTATCGGTCCGGATAGCCTAACAGGTAAGGCAGTGGCACG
The DNA here is from genome assembly GCA_963932465.1 of Maratus speciosus. Taxonomy (NCBI): domain Eukaryota; kingdom Metazoa; phylum Arthropoda; class Arachnida; order Araneae; family Salticidae; genus Maratus; species Maratus speciosus. The sequence goes on from OZ010787.1 coordinate 327,141,191, forward strand.
GCACGCCAAGTATCCAGGTTCGATCCCTGGTCTGGACATTTTTCGCTCTGTTGAAATAAACTTCAACTGTGCTACTCCAGCCTTGAATATGTCAGTAATGTTTTGCTGTCAACAGAAATATTCCTGGTATTTCGCAGGAAACTTACTGGCATTTCTGTAGAAAGTTTTTAACATATACAGTAAAGTTCCAGTCATTTTCAAGAAATGTTTCTTGGAAATAATGGGCAACTCAGCTGCCCATTTTTTCCCAGGAACGTTGCGGATTTTTTTTTACAGTGTGGCTGGGCAGGAACGAACTCGGACTTTTCGTTCCTAATCTCATCCGATAGTCTATGATAGCCCTGGATAAAACTGACATAGAAAATAAATTAGTTCTAGAAATCATAACAGCCTTTTCAAATTGTTCAAAATTATTTTTCTTCAACCCGGGAGAACTCGCTAGTGAGAATGCCCAATTGCTTTTCTTTTACTTTACATTCATATAATATCAACTTTTTTTGGTTGGTTTAGTACTTTTATTCACAAAATAGGTAAAATAATTGTAAAACATTTTGAAATTTTAATTAAAATGAAAAATGATTTAAATAAGAGTCTTAAAAATGTACGACTGTGAGAAAAAATCTCATGCAGCGAGTTCTCCCGGGTTAACTGGATACGGATCACTCAGGCGTAGTTCGTAATGAAATGGCAGATCAATCAATCAGTCTCGGACAGGTCTCTCCTGCACACATTCCTCCCTCTCCCGACATTATACCTAAAACATACACTTAAACAATCTCTCATGCAACGCTGACAAAGATGATGGTCATTGGAATAGGTAGGTCAATACTTCCTTCAAGAAGTCTCAACAAACTTCTTCTTACACAACAGATATCTTTTCCTCTTCCTAACAAATCATGGTCCATTCCAACATCATCTTTTCCATAGAAACAAAAGAGAATTTCCGCTTTGTATTTGAGGAAGACAATCAACTTCACTACATTACATCATAGAATGCACATTAATATCTCACTTTCATGTAAAAAAATCGCGAATAATGTCACTTACGGACTGGCTTGCTTACTGATTGAAAGACCAGTTTTGCTTAAGCGCGTCATAGACTGCATGAAATTTTTAGTCAAATGAATCCATTTTTTCAAATCCCCTACCTTTCTGAGTTCGTGTCACTCAGTTTTTCTTTAATTAGTTAAGGTTCTATCTCCATTTCCTTATCTTATGTTGGCTGTGTGATGGGACTAAATTGGTGTATATGTTAAGATGGAACAAATGTGCATATTTTGTAAATATTGTAAATAGTTGTTTTTGTATTACTATTATTTTCATGCATTTTCATACTATTTTAATTGTATAATTAACAACTGTGTATCATAATTTTTTTTTCAAAAGATGGTGCTCTAGGTAATTATCATTTATTTTGTGCACATTGGATGCATATTTTTCTCTATCAAGGTCCTAATTTCTCTCCACTTATATATTTCCGAGCATTTTTAAGAAGAGATAAATAACTAGTGTTCTAATGTCTAATATAATTAATTTATAATTTCGAAACTATCTGTAAATATCGATTAACTCAAATCATGATTGTAATTGATAACCGTGATTCACAGTGCAATGTATGAAAATTATGGAAGGTAAGAGCAAAATCATTGGTATTTAGTATTTGACTGTGTATCAATATCTTAATACTCTTAAGGCTGTTCGTAACTGTTCTGCTCGACAAGCGCAAAACGTTTTGACATATTTAAAAATTCATTTTTTAACCGAAAGATGTAAAATTGGAAAGCCTGACCATGGAAGCGATTTGGAATCGAACTGTGTTTTCCGTTTTTTGATCAGTAAATTACCTGTCGAGTTATAAGCGTTTTTGATCACGTGACAAACACGTTTTTCAACCTTTCTTGAGTGCTCATTCTTCTTTCGCGTGGAAATTCGATTCAAAAGCCCACTTTGGCACTATTTTCAGAAAGATCTATTGCGTTCGTAAAAAAACGGAAAAAACCGCTCGATGACATAGTTTCTGAACAACAACACTTGCTAGTTTCATGCATTTCCGAACGAAAATAAATTAAAACTTATGTCAGAAAGTTGCCCTTTTGGATTTGAGAACAGCCTTAATGAAGTATTCTGCCTTATGTAATGTAAATATATTTAGTGCATGCCAATGTCTGTGATTTAGGGTGTAAAGAATCAATATTGTGGAAGTCAGGGTGTAAAGAATCAATATTGTGGAAGTCAAGAAAATTATTACTTGCATCCCATATTTGATTGTCTAAGTAAATAATTTAGAAAATGTATAATCAGGGTTCGTACGCTTCAAGGACTTTCAAGGACCTTTTACCAGGATTTTCGTAAAGTAATATTTGGCTTACTTAATGAAAAAAAATTCTATCTTCAGATATAGCGACCAGTACTTTTTGAAATTTCTGATACTAAAACACCTAAAATCCCCTGAATCCCCTGATGCGTACGAGCCCTGATAACGCATTTGAAAACGAAATTTCTGCCAATACACTGTAAAAAAAATTCCGCAACGTTCCTGGGAAAAAATGGGCAGCTGAGTTGCCCATTATTTTCAAGAAACATTTCTTGAAAATGACTGGAACTTTACTGTATATGTTAAAAACTTTCTACAGAAATGCCAGTAAGTTTCCTGCGAAATACCAGGAATATTTCTGTTGACAGCAAAACATTACTGACATATTCAAGGCTGGAGTAGCACAGTTGAAGTTTATTTCAACAGAGCGAAAAATGTCCAGACCAGGGATCGAACCTGGATACTTGGCGTGCCGTGCCAATGCCTTACCTGTTAGGCTATCCGGACCGATACCTGGCTGACATAATTCACTCTGGATGTTCGTTCCCTTCATTATGACATTACTGACATTTCACAGCATGCGGGATCCGCAGACGATTTTTACATTTCCAGTTGACAATTTTCGCTTTATTAACATTATTTGTTAGAATGAAAAAATATTTTGAAATTGACATCAAAATTATTATTTATAATTTACACGAAAAAATAAATTTTCAGTTAAAATTCAATAAAGTAAATATATATGTGATATATTGTTTCTGAACTTTGCTTAAAATATAAAAATATATAAATGTAAATAATAATTAGAAAAAAAATCTAGACATAAAATATTTTGGATTTTCGTCAGTAATTATGTTAGTTTACAAGTTAGATAAAATACATATAAATTTTCATGAAAAAAAAAAAAAACCTAAACGTAATTGTATATTTTTTCCGAAAAAAAAAAAATTCAAATTTGCAGCAATTCAAAGTGTCAAATATATGTCAAATTTAAATCAAATTGTAATAAAGTGTTAAAATATAAAATTAATTAAAAAAGAAAAAAAAAGTCAAGAGGTAGCATCGAACTCGGGCCGTACGTGTGGCGTGCGAGCTTTCTGCGTCCACACCACGAAAGACACGTTGGGTGCTGCAAACTAATGGGTATTTGAAACGTATGCTAAAACTCGGCATCTAATTTCTGAAAATCTAAGGCCCATTTGAAGAAATCCTTTCATAAGAATAATTAGAGATAAGAACTCTAAAACATACTTTAAATTAATCAAAATCGGTGAGAATCATATTTGATTGTCCCCTGGTTAATGGAGATCCAAATAATAGGTGTATTTTTTTTACACAGTCTGCTCGTTAAAGATTCCACAGACAAGTACGAGAGATAATCTCTTAGTGATGTCACAGAGGTATTGTATTTTCATCTGAACTGTCTTTACAATAGAGACGTAAAGGATTATGTCGTCTATTGATTTATTTGCATTCCATATTGATTTTTTTACATTCATTTAAGGAATTCGTTTTCGACACTCGCGCGCGAGCAACGGATTATAGCAAAAAAAAAAAAAAAAAAAAAAAAAAAAAAATGGCGGCCGCAGCGTTTTGCTGTTTCCAACTTTTGGTTCAGGAACGTTTCAGATAAGAAAACCAGAATTTCACAGGAAAGAGCTAAATTATTCTGAAAACCTGATAAAAGGCGAAACGTTCCTGGATTTTACATGGAACGTTACCGTTTTTTTTTTACAGTGCAATTGCACTATAAACTGCATAAAGTTCTTCGTGGAAGACAGAGCTCTCGCTGGCCAGTTTTGCCCGACATGAAAATATATGCGTGTCTTCTCTGAAGACACAGAACGCTGCCCCGATTCCGTCTTCCGACTTTGAACCATCCGTAAAAATTTCGGTTTACCCTTTGAAAACATTTGAATTTGAGGTTTTGATTCCTTGAAAAGGTGAAAATATTTGATATTTTGAAAATTTCGTCGCGTATCTTGATGCAGAGTAATTTATTGAAGAAATTCCTAAGCGGGTAACCCGTGGGAACTCTGCATCTGCTTCCATCTGAAGATCTAAGTGAGGAATGCCAGTTAGTACCTGGAGAGCCGCTGTTGAAGTGTTTCTATAAGCTCTTAGCACTACTAAAAATCCTAGCCGGCTCTGCCTATAGGCGAAGGTAGATTTCGAAGTTAAGTACTGATTTCAGTAACAAAAATAAATCAAGATTAGAGTTAAAATAAATTTAAGATTTTTATCTGGTCACTTTTGACAAGTTTTTAATTTCATTTTTTTTTGTAAGTTGGTTGATTTTTGACGGCCGATTATCTACACTAGGGATATAGGCCCGAAGGGGGAGTGCCCTTCGTGGGGGTCTTTCTAAGGGAACCTAACCCGTATTTACGCATGGAAATCCATGGCTCGAAGAAAACCACGAAAATTCCGAACGATTAGGCCGACGGGCGCGATTGGGATAGAACCCAGCACCTCCCGTCTACCAGCTTCGAGAGCAGAACCTCTCAGCCACTGGTGGGGCCCATTTTTTTTTTGTAAGAGCTGCTTTTATCAGAATTATGTTAAGGCGGTATTAAAAAAAAATATTTTCCTCCGCTCAACAGCTCAAAATTTTCGGACACATTTTCAGACTCATTTTCAAAAGTGAATCATGAAACTTGCTGACATGATTTTTGAAGACATGTATAAGCGGCCGCGTGTTTTCATTTTTCGCTAAATTAATTAGAACTTGACTTATAAACAATTTTTTTCTCAGTACGACCGTTTTTAGGGTTCCGTACTTAAAAAGTAAAAACGGAATCATTATAAGATCACTCCTGTGTCTGTCTGTATGTTACAGGCATTTTACTCGTAAACTATGGAACATGCAAAGTTCAAATTAGGGGAAATAATAAAGACTATTGACCCACATCTTTTCAGATTATTAAACATTCATAAATGTATTTAGTAAAAATGTAGACGGGCTAATTATGCTACTTGAGAAAACAAACTTTTTTCTTTGTATATCGTATGGGGTATCGCGTGAAAGCTTTCGTAATGCTGAAGTCAAAAATGCATTTGTTTTAATTTTAGGTATTATATTTTCAAGGATATCGTCGAAAATGTAGCGCAAAAATATGTTCCCCCCATCTAATTCCAAATCTGCCGAAACTAAAATTATGAAAAAATTAGAGGTAGTAGACGTTAACTTAAACATTGCAGGAAAATTATTGTGATTACCCTAGGTCACATAGTTTTTGAGGAAATCGCATTTTTCTGTTCCACACAAATTTCGATTTACGGGCTTTCAGTAAAAGTGTTAAGCAGTGCTGGAGGTACTTATCGTAGCAGAAGTATAAAAGCATTGTTGATAATGATTTTCGAAAAAAAAAAATCGTCAGTAATTAGCCGAGGTATTAACCCTTAAAGATACGGACAGTTTGGATATACATAATGACAGGGGCGGCGTACTCTATGCCTAGTTAACAACTTTAATGATATATATGTGTAATATAATGTCCAGTAGCAGTATAAATGAAATAAACGTCAAACTTTTAAAAACAGACTAATTTATGGGGTCTCAGGTCTCTTAAAATTGGAAAAAATGAAAAAAAATCGCATTTTCAACATTTAATGTCTTAAAATGTATATGATTTTAAAACACAATTTTTATTGGGATGAAATATATAAGTATGTCCTGTCATTTCACGTATTTAAAAAATTGCAAGATGCAGAATTAGTATTTATAGGGGCTCGAAACAGACATTTGTCGAGCAGAAAATTGGCATAACAGCGTACGCGCTGGATTAAAAAATAAATATAATAAATAGAATGAAAATTTTGGTGCTTACTTATACTTCAGATTATAATAATTACCCAGAACTTAAAAAAAATTGCATTTAAAACATTTTTATATTTTTAATGCAAAGTATTTAGCTAATACAAAATTTTGAAAATTTCAACAGTATAATCACCTAAAAAAATATTTTTTTGAACAATAAAAAAGAAATTCTAGGTTCAGTTTATTCAGACTAACATGAAATATATGTATTGAAAATTTCATGAAAAAAATATGCAGAAGTGTTTAAGGTATATCCTGCGAGTTATGCCAAAAAACGTCATTTGGAGAAAAATGATTTCAAAGTTTCGGAAACGTCGCTTCAGCTATTGAGCGGGTATAATTCTAAAAGTTGTAACTACTGTTTTAATGGGAATTTCAAGGAAAAGATTACATCAAAATGTTCAGAAAAGATAGGAGTTTAACATCTAAAAAAATTACAATTTCTAAAATTTTGAAGCTTTAACACTCTCACTCCGCAACCCGAGAGTTTATCGGGCAACGAAAAAGTAGCGACATTTGCGCAACCCGAGATTTCATCGGGATGCATTTTTTCTGTCTAATTAACCCTCTTTGATCATTCCCACCAGTAACTTTTTATTGTAAATTTTACCTTATCGAATCGGAGCATTTTCCCGATTAAATCAGGCGAAAATTTTTGTTTTGAAAAACCGGTGACAAAAGAATAAAAATTCTTAAAAGACTCTCGTCGCGAAGGAATTAAACACGCAATTTTTGAAGCTATTTTGATAAAACAATTACGCAGCGAGAGAGTTAAGAATCCTGCGACCACTTAATTAGAATGAATCACATAAATACTATGGGATTCGCGATTAGATTGCATTTAGTAGAACTATCAATACTCCTCGAGTGACTTTAAAAGTTAATTAAAATCCTACCTGGAAAAAAGCGGCACGGACCAAGGCGGCGTTGCACCTTTGCGACCTCCTTTCGAAGCGCGCTTAGCACAATGCCAAATTTAAAGTTTGAACAAAGAATTTGTTTTAGCTACACTGTAGAAAGAAAAGTTATTACTGCGCTGAATTTAGTTTTATGAAATGCCAAATGAAGTTTAAATATGCACTGCTTTTATTTTCAGTACCGAATTAAGTTCATTATAAACAGATTATGATAATATTAAAAAATGAATTATACAGAACAGCTATATTTGGTATTATTTAGGTTCCATATCTCTTTCCCGGTATATCCATTCACACTTTTCTAGTATATACAGTTATACACAACCCCACGTTGTATAGTTTTTTACAAAGTCTTTAAATTCTTTTTGCAACGGTTGTTTTTAATAATACAATTACAAATTCATACATTTATTCTACGGAACCCTCTATACGCGAGTAATACGCGCTCTTGACCATTTATTTTCGTTCCCATCTCTCTCATTTTGGGAAATTCGTTCAATACGGCAACTTTTACAGCATTTTTTGCAATATATTCTGCCTTTATAAAAAAAATCGACAAGCACGGCGAAATATATAGTTTCTGAATAAGGGAATCTGCCATTTTGATGCGTTTCAGAACAAAAAGTAAATTTAAAAATGAGTCAGAAAATAAGCAGTTTGGATTTGAGTACACCCTTAATACGATAATTTTTCTCTTCAACCGCTATGTGCTTTTAATTTGTTTTTGCTGTAAGTATTGGCCCTATGAAAAATTTGTCAGTATGAAAATTGTAGATAATATTAAGAAGACTTATAATACATTTAAGCACATTTGACAGCCTATGAATTGACAAGGTTATGAAATTTTTCTTCTTCAACCACTCCTCCCTTTTTTTGTTTTTGTTTTTATTTTTTTTTTCCGCGGTAAGTGTTGATGCTATCAAAAACTTTTCAGTAAAAAAATTGCAGATAATATTAAGAAGATTTATAATAAATTTAAATGGATTTGATATCTTGAGAATTGACGAAGTTGTGAAATTTTTTTCTCCCTAAAACCCTGCTTTTGCGCCACTTGAGCCCATTTTTAATTTTATGAAAAATCTGTCATACATAAATCCTTGGCCCTTTTCCTAGAAGTAATGATAACTTTAAATTACTTTGATTTGCATTATAATTAAGAAGTTATGGACTTTTTTCGGTTTTCACGAAACCCTTTCCTATTTCCACCTCCTTAGTCCGATTTTGCTCATTTGCGAACTTGACCGAGATTTTCTACCCTTTGATTTTATGTATCATTTTGGAAGAGATTTGTGCAGAATTATGTAAGTTATCATGTCCATAAAAAAGTGATATAGAGAGATAGATAAAGTTTTTAACTGGGGGTAGTTTTAGGTCTTAGGGGTCATGATCGGCATAGATCTGTAAAAAAATTTCAGAAATTGAAACATAGGAGGGAATGTAATAGGTAGTATTTCTTACGAAATCTACCTAAAAGTGCTTTTCTTTGTGCTGACAGAAGATGACAAGTACCGTGCGATCCCTACATACGCGGAAAACAGATGCTGCACGCATATGCTATTTGTCTTTGTAAGATGGAGGGATACCAGATTTTAAAGAAGTGTGGTGGTTAGCGCCCTGAAGTTGATGAAAATTTCTAAAGACTCTGTTATTTTTGTCAACTCCTGTATTTTATTGGCCAAATGGGGTTAGAATGAGAGAAGTCGTTCTATTGTTATTCCAAGATAAGTTAGTGTTGGATTTGATTTAATGTTTTTACCATACAATTTATAAAGTGGACACTTTTTTAAACGCTTTGGATTGCCAAAAGTAATTACTTGTGATTTTTCGTGGGATATATTAATGTTATTGTCTCGTGCCAAATTTTGAATAAATTGAAGAATTTGGTTACCTTTTTATTCCAACAATGCTCTCATGGGTGCCTCAATTATTACAAGTATATCATCCGCACATGCGACAATTGCACAGTCTTTGAATAGAAACGCCCTCAACAGCGTTTCTAGCTGTGCCAGCCATAGCGAAGGTCCAAAGCAAGAACCCTGGTGACAACCCTTTGAGAAAAAGTAAAATATATCTGACGACAGTCAATCCACCAGAGCTTGCCTGTTCGATCGCAAGTAGGCGATGATGTTTATCAATTGAGGAGAAATACCTAAGAAGTGTAAAGATTGCATCGCTAGATCCCACGGGAGGTTATCAAACGCTCCCATGAAGTCTAGCGAAGTGAAGGAGGTGTATTTACCATTTAATTTGTTTATGTCTACGTGGGAAAGGGCCTGATGAATCGCCGTTTAGGTAGATTTCAGCGGAGTAAAAGCGTGTTTGTGTCCTGAAAGCTTGCCGTTATGGGCTAAGGCGCTAATGTGTTATATGATTGATGCGTCTCAAGATGAGTCTTTCATAAATTTCCCCAAATATTGGTAGAAGAGTGATTGGTCTAAATGTTTTCCGAGGGTTTGCCTGTTTTTCTTCCTCCCAAAAGAAGGAGAGCTTCACGGTTTTCCAGGCCTTTGGGAAATAATTTAAATTAACTGGTAAATGATACAGTAAATACTAGTAAACTATGACCGATTGTATTCTTAGTGTGTTAAAGTAAGCAGCGGGTTTGTTTTTTCTCCCCGAGATTGCACTTATACCCTTAAGCGATAGCTGAGTTCCCGCGGTGGCCATCCCTTGTTTACTTAGACATAGATTGGGCTAGAAGAGCTTTAGCCCTTGGGTAGGCCGCTTCACCCACTTGAATCTTGCTTATTTTGACATCTTTCACCTTATTAAACGGTGAATTTTTGTTACAGTATTCTGAATATGTTGGAAAGTGTTTCATAATCTATGCTGGACGCATGATTTTTCATTCTTGTTTAAAATTAAGACGAAACAAAAAATGCTCCATAATCCTTGTATCAAGGTGAAACCCTTAAGGAAAAAAATCTTTTTCAATTTCTAATTTTTTGTACATCCCTTTAAATTTTAAAATTTATTTTAAATGGCTGCCATTTTGAAACAAGATGGAGGATGAAGCTGACCAACGAACTCGGTCGAGATATTGGTATGTAGGGGAATGTGATGTAAGATGACCAATGGGGGAAATATAACAAATTCAGTATTTCTCACAGTTAATCACAGATGGTAGCACGTCGTGGCCACTAAAAATGTCCTCTGGAGGCGGTACATGTGCATCACTAAGATAAACATGCGCATTCCCACATTGTGGGAAGTTATGAGCATTAGTTCATTTTCAGTGTGTTTCTCTAAAATTTTTGACCGTCACAACGTAAGGAATCGCTATTCTACGCTAAGTTTTTCAACTTCTTAACAAAAATATTTTGAAAGTAGAACTCAAACGCACAAATTCGTAGGAGATCCATTCATTTTGCAATAGTCTTAGTTACTGGTAAACGTTGCTTTGATAAAAGTGGCGTGACGGGGAAAGATCACGAATAATTCTCAGTTCGTCACCTTACACAACACGCTTTTTTTTAATAGTTCAGTTCCGTTTATAAATCACTCTTCATCTGCAATGCACGGTTGTTTTCAATTCTAGGCGTGAGAAAGTACTTCAGGCTCAACTTGCCTCAAAAATACCAGCAAATAAGTGATAGGAAAAGGTGAGAAAATAAATACTTGGAGGCAGCTATAGCAGTGTTGCACGTAAGGTCTCGAGCCTGAATGCTGCAACGTTAAAACACAATATGCCCAAGCCAACTCTGAAAAGTTATTATAAAAAAAAAAGAGTTTGTCCTTCAGTAGAAGAAAGAATTGATGTAGTTAGTAAGAAATACATACCTAATCAATAAACATTCGATTACTAAAAATATTGATTACTACTACTAATAATAATTGTTATTATTTATTTTTCAATAAAGAAATGGAACAAGTCGAAATTCACCACAAAAAATGTTTTAAAAATTTTAAATAAAAAAGTTTAAAATTGTCGCCTTCAATCATTTTTCGTTTCAAATTCGTATATTCTGAAACGTATCATTGCTTTATTCTAATAAATTTTTATGAAAAGATGGAGAAATTGTTTTAGAATAATAAGATTTAATCTGCAGATGCGGCAGATTTTTAATATTTTCAAAAGATGGTTTCTTTGTATGGTTTCTTCATTCCTTTTCCATAATCGGGATGGCTGTCTCTTTTCCACAAATGGGGATAACTTTCTTCATATAAAGTGACATAAAAAATACATTTTTTAATTAAAATACAATTCCTAGCATATTCTAATGGAACACATATTTCAACCAATTGAACTTAATTTTATTTTAAACAGAAACTGAAAATCTGTCTTTTTGTTAACAGATTTCAGTTTAGTGTCAAAGTATTATACGGGTAATCTAAAATTATAAGTAATATTTCTTTCCCTTTTATTTTTTTTTTAAATTTTAAAGTTTTATTACAGTTTTGATGTTTTATTGGTGTTCCTTTATAAGGTTTTTGTGAAGTTATTTAACTCCAAGATTTGTTCGTCCTCTTACCCTCATGACTTGGGAAAGATGACGAAAATTAGCTTTTTTTTGGATATTCCCGTGGTATGCTGCTTTAAAGTTAAAAGAGGCAATTGAAAATATTCACGGTATCAGGCAAGATATGGACGAAGCTCTTATGCAAATATCAGTTCATAAATCCATTCACAGTGGCTAGGAAAAATTGCAGTAGTTGAACTTTGTCATCTTTTTCTCCTAACTATGCACATTCTAAGTTACATCCAAATTGATTCTTAAATACGAGAGTCACAGCATTACAAAAATCATATATTACATGGATGTGTATATATATACATACATACATAAATCAACATTTGAACGGAGGGTGGTTTTGAAGTCTGTGGGTCATGATCGGTGAAAATAAACCAAAATTTTCCGGAATTGCTTTCCTCCAGACTTCTACAATAGGCAGCTTTTTAATTTTCTAATGAAAGCTACCTAAAAGAAATTATGTAGAAAATAGAGAATTTCTTTTTTTTTTAGTTCAGAACTTTAAATAGGGTTATGCGGGGCAACTGGGCCATGATTTTAGAATTTGACTTTGGAGATTCTGGCAATTCAGCTTCAAAAAGCTAATTTTCATTTGAATTAAAGTCTGAACTTTTGTAAATGTGTTCAGTTAGGTTCCGGGACATTCCACATGAAATCAGGCAGTAAAATATCAATATGTAACCCACCATCACAGATTTTAATGAATCTGCATGAGTTTGTTCTTACTATTAAGATATAATTACCAGTAATTTCTTTTGCTCCTTGGTAAAATAGTTTGCGAGAAAAAAATTATCAAAGTTTTGGAAAACTGCCATGAGTTGGCATTCTTGGTTGTTCAATTTTCAAAGGCATCATTTTATTTATAAAATCATATTTCAATTTCTAATAAAGAAATCATCTTCAAATAATTTAGACAAGGTAAATAAAGTATGCATAATCTGGAAAAATATTGCTTTAAAGTTAAAAATTTTTTAAAATGTGTCTAAAAAATTGTATAATCTTTGAAATAAATTTTTTTTTCAAAAAATGATAAAATTATTAAAAAATCTTTATCAATGAAAGGCGGAGTGTCTATGAATATTTTTTAAATTTTAAATTGGACATAATACTATATTATAACTGGATCTGAAATAAAAACAGTGGGATTTTAGTTGGTTTTAGTAGTATTTAAATCATATTTAAAATTATCCATATCTCCAGATTTAAAATTTATTCAAAGTATCATCCCTAGAAATATTTTTTATTTATACATATATTTTATTTTCAAATTATCTTTTATGTTTGTTTTTTATTGAAAAAAAAAAACACTATTTCTTTTAATAACACCATGTGGGTTTTCTAGGGCAGAGAGAAATTATCCCTTTCCAAAAAAGAGAAAAATCACCTTCTCCTCAACGCCCAATAGACATTTTCAAAATGACACTCCTAAATTTTAAACTCATATTTGGAATGCTTTGAGCTCCTGGTATTAAAAATATACCAAATTTCACTCTTTTGAACAAAGTTTTGACATATTGTGCTTTAAAAATATGAAAAAACTGCATGATCCCTTATATTTATACCCTTCAAATAACTGTATCTAAAAAACTATTTAAAACTAAATGAGATGTAGTTTTGTCACTTTATTCAGTTTCTAATGATCTTTAAATCGATTTATTTTATCACAATACTGCTGATAGATGGATTTTTAATATATATTTATACATATAACCCCATTCCTAAATAAATTATTTAAAAATTATTGATTTCTGTTTCATAAAGCATATATATTGTTCATACTCTTATACAGAATACATATGCTAAACTTTTTGACATTATGTCAATAAGACCTAAAAGTTAAGAACTTATCTAACAGCATTTAGGGAAACTTTAACATCTGCTGTAATGACAACAAAATTTTATAATAGTTTTACTTAATTTTGAATGAATGAAAAAAGCGTGCATTTTGATATTTTATTGAAATACAGGTGAAAATTTCACAAAGATATTCCTATCTCAACAACATCTCAGTATGTCACATTCACGCTACAGCTGATTTTTCTTATTGATCTTTCGGTTTTGATGGCATATGGTCATGAATTAGTTTTGTTAAAAGTTCAGCATATTAGGTTCACTGAATTTATTATTATTATTATATACTCGATGAACAACCGCATTTAAAGCGACCATTTCATGTATTTTCAGATAAAAGGTGATTTATAAATTCATTATGTTGTTTAGTTATTGTCGTCTTAAGATAATAAGTTGTTATTAAGATTTTTAAACGCAGCTTATTTATTATTTGAACAACTGAAAGTATTTTGCAATATGAGGGAGCTGTTGATTTTAAGTCGGCTCTTGAGCAGTGTAGTGTTGGTAAGGATACTGGGACTATGTGTCATAAAAGTAGCTATACACGAGAGGTGAAAATAAGTACAATAGAATCTGCAAGTACAGAGAAACATACTTTGTCTCTAAGGGATGGTGTTTTTAAATTTTAAGGGTTAACATTCGTATTTTATTGATACTTATGAAAGGAAAGCTAATTCCTATGTCACTTGTTCGTATGACAATAACTTTGTTGGGGGATGGTAATTTGAAAAGATGAAGAAGAGTAAAAATAAGTAAAATTTGTGCAACCATAAGATCCTGCGAGAATATTTTACAGATCCCCAGAAAAGGAAGAAGATAATGCATTGCATATATCTTTATCTCAATCCATTTCTTGTGTTAGTCTTTCCTACAACTACAAAAAATGGAAGAATGTATTATTTTAAAGGAAAAAAAAATACTTTCTGCCCATAAACAATTTTATTTGACATGTTTAGAAAGTGAATTTTCATACATTTATTATTTTTACTTTAACAGAGAGTAAGCCTTTTGATTATTATTTAATTTTTATTGGTGTAAATAACATTTGTTATTTTATTATTATATATAGTGTATTTAAGGAAGAGCAATATTACACAATATCTTAATCATTTTAGTATATCTTAGCGTGGAAAGCTTCAATATTTATGATTAAAAATTTCATTTTATCAAACTTTTGTTAAAATTGCTCACATTTCCACTATTTTTATTTTATAACAATTTAAAACATATTTTTATATACAATTAAAAAAAGTAATAGCGCCCAGACCTCGGTTAATAATAAATTTTTGATTAACACATTATTTTCCACAAAATTCTTGATTTTAAAAATTTCAAGATTATAGACATTTTTAGGGTTTTAAACATAACAAAAAATAAAAAAGTAATAATCTGCGTACATTATTTGTCACATATAATGTTTTTGAAACTTATTTAGTGATTTCATATTGAAATGACTTTTTTAATGCAGTCTTTGAATATAGAGCATTCATGAATTGAAAATTGAAAAGATTTTTTCCTTATGTGTTTGAGCTTGATACAAAGATTCCGGATCATTTTTTGTTTCGTCTACGTATTAAAAAATGGCTGAGTTATAGCACTTTGAATTTCTAGCATGGCTGACATTTTGAAACAATCTAACTTTTGTCACGCGATAACACGCGTATTTATGAACCGATTAGGATGTGACAAGGCATGTGCATAGTGCATAGCAATCTCTCGGCCGAGGTCGTTTGCTAACTTCATCCGCCATCTTGTTTCAAAATGGCGGCCATTTAAAAATTTAAAAAAAATTTAAATGATGCACAAAAAAAAATTAGAAATTGAAAAAGATTTTTTTCTTATGTGTTTCAGCTTGTTACAAAGATTCCAGATTATTTTTTGTGTTGCCTTTATCTGAAAAAAAAAAGCCGAGATATAGCAATTTGAATTTCGAATGTGTGTGACATTTTAAAAAATCTGATTTTTTGCCTGAAACAGCACTCGCATAAATCAACCGATTTAGATATGAGTGAGCATGTGCACAGGAATTACTAAGGTCTCGACCAAGTTCATTGGTGAGCTTTGTTGCATCCATTATGTTGTTTTAAAATGGCGGGCTATCACCGATAATTCGGGTTAATATAATTATTAATATAATTCGGGATATCACCGAATTTGGCGACAAATATAAATCACCTTAATAAAACCAGCTTTGATAACGCTGACTAGTTTCGCGAAATTCTCATTCATATTCAATATTGACAAAAATTAGTATTTAATCTTCTATAATCGGGTTCCACTAATTTGAGCTCCGCGTGTTTGAATAATATAAGCTGGCTTTTAAAAAATAAGGAATATGAAAGCTACCTCTTCATCCCGGCACTGGCCGGAAGGACTTTTTTGTTAACAATTTTAAAAATTTTGATATTTTTTTTTATCTTAAAATATATTTTACTCAAGATCAAGAAAATTAACGGTGATTATGTCTTAAAATCAGCTATAAACATACTCAGTTTCATTGAAATTTTTGACAGAGAATTAAATGACTTAGGGGAACAGACATGCAATGACTGCTTGATTTGATTTGGAATGCCCCTCAAAATATTTTATTAAGAAAGTCTACTACAAACACCCAAAATCCCACTATTTTTATTTCATAATCAGGTAAAGGACACCTTTAAGTATATCCCCCACAAAAAAAAAAAAAAAAAAAAAAACTTTAATAAAAACTCCGCCTTTTGTTGATAATGCTTTTTTTTATTGCATTACTTTTCATAAAAAAATACGATTTGAAAGTTTAAAAATTTTTTAAACATACTTAAAATGTCATAAGCGTAAAATTAATTTTTTTTCATAAACTGCGTACCCCATTTATCACGCGTCAATTATTTGAAGATGATTTATCGATTAGATATTGAAATATGATTATATTTATGACATGCTACATTTGAAAACAGAGCAGTCAAGAATGCCAACGGACGGCAGTTTTTCAAAATTTTGACAATTTTTTTCTCAGAAACTATTTCACCAAGGAGTAAAAAAAAATACCGGTGATCATATCTTAATAGTAAGAACCAACACACGCAGTTTCAACAAAATCTGTGATGGTGGGTTACACGATTTCCTGAACTGACATGGAATGACTCTTTCCTCTATCAGACAAAAATGTTCAAAATTACATTTTAATATTTAAAAAAAAAAATGTATATTTCATCTTTTTTCCCTCATGGGCCCAGTTGCTCCATAAAAATGGGACAAGTGGGCCAGGAGGGTCTATGTTGCACTCGCGTTTATTTTTTTAATATGGGGTATCATGTCCTGTTTGAAAAAGTGTAAACAGCTAAAAAAAATTAAATCAGGCAGATCATGTAAATTATATATCAACTAAAGAGCGTTGTAAGGGAAACCTTTGCAGTTCTCGTCTCTAAAAAAAGCACAAAAGATGAAATTATTAGATTTATTTATACAAAAAACATAAGAATTAAGTAAGTACTTATGTACTTTAATATAGGTAGTAAGTATAAAAGTTACATGGGTATTTGAAGGAAAAATAACAAGGTAAATCTATGAACAAACTGCTACGTAAGTACTTAAGTACTTAAGTATCTCATTATCTTTTTTATTTACCACAATGAAAGTTTGATATGTCCAATAAACCTGTTGAGAATGTAACCATATTGTTATAGTGAACAGAGCTATTTTTTATTTGTTTCGATAATTTTCTAATAATCTCACTTTGCCTTATGTACGGCTCTTCATCTGCATCGTAAAATTTCAAGCTATAGCTGTCACACTTAAGAAATTTGGTTGGATACCCCAAAATGCTTTTTAAAATTTTTATTATGTAATTTTAATAAGGTATTATGTAATTCTATTATTGCAAGCAAAAAGAAAATGGAGAAATTAATTTCCCGTAGTAAGAGAAACTCAATCGGTTGGGGTAACTGGATCCAGCATGGTCCAGTTACCCCTGATACATGTCCGAGTTATTCCATTCTTGAAAAATTTATGGGGTAACTGGAACACTTGCCTTACGTTTGAAACATGAAGTAAATATGTATAAATATCTAATAATATTAATGTATTTATCTGTCTAATCTTTAAAAAAAATGATTGTTTAATAAAATTTGTCACCGTATTTTAATAAAAAGCCGAGGAAGTTCAACCAAATCGGCGTTGTTTTTTAAAAAAGAAACCTAAATTTTCGGCAACCTATCACAGCAAAGACAGAGTTATGATTGATTTGACACAAGTTGCTTTAAGAAGTAGAGATGGCTGTGCAATGTTGACAAAAGCTAAAACTTAAAAGACATCAATGTTTTTTTTTTTTTTTATAAAACAGCATATGGCCTCGTTACCTCGTGGGTCCAGTTACCCCAGCTTATCCAATATGTATGGATTAAAATAAAACAGCTAAAAATGAGCGTCTCAGAAAATTTTTTAGCGTATAAAATGTGGAGAACGGTATTTGCAAGAAAGGAAGTTTCTTGAAGAACATTTAATTGAAATTCACTGTTAAAAATTTGCAGCATTCTGGCAGGTCATTTGACCGTTTTTCCCGAAAACGGTTACACAACCGTAATTTTAACACTATTCTGACCATATTATTGGCCATTTTATGGTCAGAATATAGTTAAATTATGGTTATGAAACCGTTTTTTCAAAAAAAAAAAAACGGTCGAATGACCTGGCAGAATGCTGCAAAATTTTTAACAGTGTGTAAGCCTGAAATTTAAAAAAAAAGGTTAAAAGCGTTTTAATAACGTAATAAATTTTCCCGAAATCCAAAATCTCTAATTTCTGATACATTCACGGGATAACATTCATTCGCAAATACGTTCAATTTTCGGATATTCTTATTGAGATACCAAAGAATTGAAGAACCCTTTTTGTTTTCTATAAAAGTGAAGGACCTTCTAGAAAATAACCGTGAAAGCTGGGGTTTCGAACTGCTTTTCTGGATACGGCTTGAAGGTTACTTGGTAGCAATCGGCTAAAAGTCAAACTGTATCAGATTTGCGGTAAAGTAATAAAATTTTAATTCTCTCTGTTTAATTCTTTAACAGATTTCTTTAACAATTTCTAAATTTTAATTATTTAAGGGTGTCCGGGACACAAAAATCTTCAAATTTTGCAAAAATATTTCATTTCATAAAAATAATTCTGTTTTTTCCTGCTTAAAATGACATTTAAATAATGTTTCTATCTGAATTAGAAAAAAAAATATTAATTTTTTCCTTTGG
Source organism: Maratus speciosus (assembly GCA_963932465.1). Lineage (NCBI taxonomy): Eukaryota > Metazoa > Arthropoda > Arachnida > Araneae > Salticidae > Maratus > Maratus speciosus. The sequence continues at coordinate 327,159,787 of OZ010787.1, forward strand.
TTTGTTTTCCTAATGTAGCTTTCAAGCAATGGCTGTCATGAAAACGACTTCTCGTAAAAATGCGTTTTTCTACATGATAGGTTTTTTCACCATTTCTCATATTTAAATACTTATAACTCGAGAACTGTTAAAGATACAGGGTTCAAACTTGGGACATATCTTTTTCAATTATTTTACTTTAATTTTGATTCAGCATATTTGAAAAAAATATTCACTGTTGAAAATATGATTTTTTTAAAAATTGCACCACTTTTTTTGAAATTTTTTTGTTAAATATTTTTAATTTTTTTATAAATTAATATTTTTAAAAATGCTGAATCAAAATTAAAACGTATATATTTCTGTTTATTTAAATGAAAAAAAATTAAATTCTATAAATAATATTTCGAGTTATAACGATTTTAAATTACCCCACTTTTTGAATAAATTTTAAATTTAATAAAAAAAATTCTGAGAAGTTTTATCATGTGATTTTGTTTACAAATGATATGGTTAACCATCACAAAAAAATTCAGAATTTTAACTCAATAAATAAAAATTATTTTAAAATGTGTCCCGGACCCCCATAACTCTGTTTAATTTTTAAGCCCCTGAATATGAACACCTGAAATTTAATGAGAAACATTCACGTTAATGAACGGGAAAATAAAAAATGCATATTTACTCCGATTTCCAATTTATAAGTAATACTGAGGAAAAGTGCATGTTTTCAAGCTTTTTATATATTTATTTATTTAATTAAGTGTTGAAAAAGAGATTTTGAGCTGCTTCTGAAATAAATTCAACGTGGTTTGAAGATGGCTAACGAAGTTCTATCTGGTGCTTCCTCAAGTCTGTTCTTAAAAAGAAAATTATCCACACTCAACAACGAATTTTTTTCTTACATATGCGACATTCATAGAACAATTTTTATACGAAAAAGCATGGAAATTGAAGGCATGAGCTTTGAAGATTTTTGGAATCGAATAGTACTTTTCATTATCGAAAATTTATTATATCTTGAATTATAAGCGAATGTTCAGTAACCATTACCGGGTTGTCGTGTTTTAAAAATTGGCTTAGAGCACGAAATTTGACGTTATTGTCTGAAAGATCCTTCGACTTTATCGAAAAAACAGGTTTCTTAGTATACGAATAAGAATATTTGCCAATTTATTGCATTTAACGCTAAAAATGATTTCGAGAATAAGTCGGAAAGCATCAAGTTCGGATTTGAGCTATAAAAGCTCTGTGTGCATATATTTGATAACTGAGCATAACTTAGGCACTGGTTTAATTATTCTGATTATTCCTTTTTGTTTAGAAATATTACAAAAACCATATTAATGTTATTTTAATTTTTTAAGACCCTTATTTTTTTAAGGGTGTAATTGTTCCATTTATAATTCATATTTATTCTTTTCTTACCTTTTTTACTTATTTTTAGGGTTCCATACTTAAAAGTAAAAACGGAACCATTAAAAGATCACTTTCGTGTCTGTCTGTCCGTCTGTAACAGCCATTTTACTCGTAAACTATGGAACGTGGAAAGTTCCATTTGGGGGAAGTAATAAAAACTTTTGACCCACATGTTTACAGATTATTAAACATTCACAAAAATATTTCGGAAAAATGTAGAGGGGCTAATTAAGTTACTTGAAAAAAAAATATTTTCTTCTTATATCGTGTGGTGTATCGCGTGAAAGTTTTCGAAACGCGGAACTCAAAACCACATTTCTTTTAATTTCAGGTATTATATTTTCAGAGATGTCGTCGAAAATGTAGTGCAAAAATATGTGTTGAGGTGTTGAGGAGTGTTTGCGGTACCTATCGTAGCAGAAGTATAAAAGCATTGTTGATAATGATTTTCGAAAAAAATCGTCGTTAATTAGTCGAGATATTAACCTTTAAAGACACAGACGGTTTGGACATACCTGTACATAATAACAGGGCCGGAATACGCTATGTAAATCGGCTTTTAAATCCCAGATAGGAATGTTTAACGATATATTTGTGTAATGCAATGCCCAGTAGCAGTATAAAAGCAATATACGTCAAATTGTTAAAAACAGACTAATTTAATTATTAGTAATCACATAAATACGGGATTCGCGGCTAGTTTGCATTGGGTGGATCTCTCAATACGTCACCCGTGTCTTTAAAAGTTAATAAAAAACCTTATCTGGAAAAAGGCGGCACGGACCAAGGCGGCGTTGCAACTTTGCGACCTTTTTTCAAAGCGCGCTTAGCACAATGCCAAGTTTAAACTTTGTACAAGGGTTTTGTTTTAGCTACACTGTAAAAGAAAAGATTATTAGTACACTGAATTTATTTAGTTTTATGAAATGCCAAATGAAGTTCAATCTCTTGCGTTCTATGGCGTACGTCACAAAAGAGAATGACGTACGTCATAGAATGACATACGTCATGACGTATACAAACAGAATGACGTACGTCAGTACGTCACTCTGTTTTGTGCATTTCCAATAATGATATATGGCTGCCTTTTTAATTAGACATTCCGAATTCTCGCCAGAAAGTTTTAACTCTTATTTTTTCTTCACAAGATGATTGATTTTTCACAAATAAAGTAAAAGAAAATTACCAATTAAACTTTGTGGTGTGAATTCAAAATTTCTAAAAAAAAAAAAAAAAAAGAAAAAAGAAAAAGAAAAAAGAAAAAAAAAATCTGCCAGATGCAGCGACACTGGTGGCTAGTGACATACATCCGCTAACAGCGCCAGAACGCAAGGGGTTAAATACGAACTACTTTTATTGTCAGTACCGAATTAAGTTCATCATAGACAGATTAGGATAAGATAAGAAAAAGGAGAGTTATACATAATACTAATATTTGATATTATTTAGGCTTCGTATATCTTTAATCTTTTATGGCATACCCATTCATACTTTTCTAGTATACAGCTATACCTAATCCTACATTGTATAGCTTTTTTACGAAGTCTTATTATTCTTTCAGCAACGATATTTTTAATAATACAGTTAATAATTCACATATTTATTGTACGGAACCCCCTGAGCGCGAGTAATACTCGCACTTGACCATTTATTTTAAATTTTATTTAAGCCATATATATTTTTTTATAATTGATATATTATTATTAACTGTTTATACACACAACAGATACACATTTTCCTCCGGTTTCTTCTTATAGTAAAATAGGATGAGGAAAATGCATGTTTTCTAGCTTTTTTTTTAATTTAAAAAAAGATTAAGTGATTCAAAAGACATTTCAAGTGAATTCAAAATTTCGAAAAAAAAAAAAAAAAATCTGCCAGATGCAGCAACACTGGTGGCTAGTGACATACATCCGCTAACAGCGCCAGAGCGCAAGGGGTTAAATATGAACTACTTTTGTTGTCAGTACCGAATTAAGTTCATCATAGGCAGATTAGGATAAGATAAGAAAAAGGAGAGTTATACAGAATACTAATATTTGATATTATTTAGGCTTCATATATCTTTAAACTTTTATGGTACACCCATTCATACTTTTCTAGTATACAGCTATACCCAACACTACGTTGTATAGCTTATTTACGAAGTCTTATTATTCTTTCAGCAACGATATTTTTAATAATACAGTTAGTAATTCATATATTTATTGTACGAACCCCCTGAACGCGAGTAATACTCGCACTTGACCATTTATCTTAAATTTTATTTAAGCCATATATTTTTTTTTTATAATTGATATATTATTATTAATTGTTTATACATACAACAAATACATAATTTCCTCCGGTTTCTTCTTATAGTAAAATAGGATGAGGAAAATGCATGTTTTCTAGCTTTTTTTTTATTTAAAAAAAGGTTAAGTGATTCAAAAGACATTTCGAGAGCTTTCCAAATGTTATGATACATTTTAATAAACAAACTTTGTAGGATAAATCACGTTAACGGTTAATTCAGGCTAGTTATTATTTTGGAGCCTACAATTTTACATATACGATAACTTTTTCCATACAATGTGGCAAATTATATTAAAACGCATATCTATGCATGTTATTTAAATTATCCATGTAGTAAGAGATGACAAATATTTCTAGTATGTTTAAAAAAAAAAAATTAGTGAAACTATATTCACGCCTGGAAATTATTTAATATAAGATTTCTAAATTATTTTCTCATCATATAATCAAAATGTAATGAAATTAATTTATTAATTAATAATTGCGTTATGAAACTGAAAATAGTATAGTCTCATCGAGTACACACAACTGTACATAATTTCAAGAACTCTAGCACAACAGGAAGTGAGCGAAAAATCGATTATAAAATTGCATCTTTACGTGCATGAACCTCGTTAAGTAAAATTAAAGTGTATAATAATAAATTTATCCCTTTGAAAAATCAATTGACACAGAGACATAATGACTGTACCATTTTAACCAGGCCATGCATATAATCAAATATGTAATAATCGATTTTCGAGTATTTTTCATTAAATCATTTTTTCTTTCTCGTATAAGAATGCTTCCACAATTTATAAAATACTGAAAATTGAATAAATTCTAATCTGTAAGTACCTTTTCATATTAAGGCTGTTCTCAAATCTAAACTGAATACTTTCTGACATGCTCATATTCAATAATTTACTTTTATTCATAAATCCATGAAAATTTCAAGTATATTTATTCTGATACTGAAAAATTGAATAGCGATTTTTATTTTTCCTTATAAAGGAAAAAAAAAAAATTCGAAGAGGTTATTGAAGTTGGCGTTATAAATCAATTTTTGAGATACGACGGTTAGGGAAAAGTCGTCATCGGGGAACAATCTATTATAATACAAGTTTTAATAAATTTATTGCAAAACTAAAAGCACTTTAATAGTAATGTCGGATGCTTTTAGATGTAAATGTGTTAGAAAGTTTCGCTTTGCTGAGAGACAAAAACAAAGATTTTTAAACGCTCTTAACCCTTTAAAGGGCGATGATGCCGTCACGGCATCACATAATTTTAATCCCTAATGGCCACATTGGCACCGGAATTTCATAATGAAAATTTCATCTTTATTAAGTACGCGAAAATGTACTTTTAGTTGCTTACAAATAAATTCTCCTTTTAATACTGGTGTCAGTAAATTATTTCAACATTTAACGAATACAAGTACCTTGCCCATGACAGAGTTAAACTGTATACTCTCTTTAATTATTGGTAGTAAATCAATTTAGTTTACTTTATTACAATTTTAGTTTGAGAGACTTAAATAAAGACATTAAGAACTGATATTTAATTCTTATATCGTTTAAATAACAAATCATAAATACAAGTCTAACTCCGTTCAAATGAAGAGAAATAGACCGCATCATTTGTTCGTTATTACAGAGTTCTCGCAGTAAACAAATAACTTCTCGAATTGAAGAAATTACATAAAAATACACATTTAATGAAATATGTAAAAGGTCAGTTAAGCTATTGCAACTTATAGAATAATTTTTCATAGATAAAGTTTTATTTTTCTGAATTAGCAGGGCTAAATTAAACTATTAATGTCAACCTAGAAATTTATTCAAAAATTTTTCAATTCTGAATTTAAAAAGTATGGCAAGTCCTATAAAGTAATTGAAAAAATATGACTTACCATTTACTTATTTATTAAAAAAACTAAATATATTTACATCTCTTTCTTTTTTCTCACTATCTATTTTATTTTATATTTTATTTAGTTTTTCCGATTAATTCTTAGATTTCAGAACGTAAAAAAGGATTATTTGTTTATTTTGTTGAAAAGAAGCTAAGGAAAAGAGGAATATCTGCATAAAAAATAATATTTTCTAGGTGTTTCACCCCTTTTCGTAAAAAGTTTAGAACCTCCATGAAAAAACACATTTTGTTTGGAGAAAGTGAAGGAAATCGGTGAATGTTTTGCTATCCAAGTATGATTATATGATTTTATCCCATTTCTTACTTTCTTAATTTATAACGCATAAATAAGTAGAATGCATTTGGGTGGAATTTTTATCTATAACTAATCATTTGATTGAAATATTTACGTAACACATATTTCGGTTTACTGAAATTTGATTTTACCGAAATTGGTTTATCGAAATTTACCAATTCTAATGTTACACGCTTCTTTAACATTTGCACTGTGTGGCTTGGCTGTGTTCCCCATCCCAGTTCCTAATATACCTCATAAATACAAGATTCCTTTGCCAAAAGAAATTCGCCAAGTATGGTTACTAAGTTGTAGTTTTAACAAGGAAAAGATAGTTAAGTAGCTATTATATTTTATACAATATTAACTTATAAGAAATAAAACTTTCTACAACGTAATTGTGGAAAGCTTTGCATCTAGCTGAAACGATAGGGCAAAGCTCCGCATATGAAACTTGTGCGTTTAGAAGCTAAAGAGCTTCCGTTCTTCACTGAATTTTTGTATTTGTAACAAGTAACAATTAAATTTAAAAAATCAAAAAATCCGACTGCGTAAAAAGCGAACAAATTAAATATTTCTCATCAATGTGAAACTTTTTTGTTTTTATATTACTTAGCTATTTTTTATTTATTTGTATTTATGACTTTTAAGGTGTGTTTAACCCTAGAACTACCGGAAATTTTACTCAAGTTTTATAAAAACATTCTACACCAGAATTTTTACTTAAAACTATTTAATTTGTTTATTTAACTTATTATTGTCTGATTTATACATTTAGTTTGTTTTGAAGAAATTTCTGGTTTGAATAAATATTTTGAATGTACATGTCGGGTCCATTGGACCCTTCTGGTAGACAGAGGGTTATTTTTTAGTTCCTATCTATAAACATTGTTTTGATGAGGCCTATAGATGCCTATGAAGGTTAGAGTTGTAGTAAAGCTAGAGATCCTACCTACACAACTTCCAGGTTGTGTAATATTTAAACGGACTATAAAATAGTCAATGAAACATCGTCTTCATTTTGAAAGACCTATCCAATGATATGCCACTCAATACGGTGCGTAAAAGTTTGTTTTGAATTCGCCATTTTGAATTTATAAAAACAAAACCTAAACTATAAGTATCGGACGGTTAAGATGAATCGATAGACACCTCATTCATTAAAATCCATCCAGCCGTTTGGGATGTTTCGAGGGTATAAAGAAATCCACATACCCAGATACGCGTGAAACACATAACCCTTCTTGGCAGTCGGGTAAAAAGAAACAAGGTAACGGGAAATATTTATCTCCTACACCTAGATGATGACCAGTTCCCCAGAGAGATTTAACAAATTAAGAAGGAATTAGAGGAGAGAATAATGCTAGACAAATAACAATGTGGACTCTGTTTGGGTGGGGAATAGTTGACTCAGTATTATAGTCCAAGAGCCGGCAGCACAAAAACCTATGTTATCAAGCACAAGAAAAAATCCTTTATTTTATGACAGAGTAGAAGTAGGGGAATCTAATGATCCATGTCTGTTTGAACTGAAGTGGTGCATAAGCCAAAAATTAATACCACCAGTGGTTGACTCGTAGGTTTATCGTTGTGTTTTCCTGCTCCCAGTCCTCCATGTTTTCATATCTTTGTTTGTAGGACAAACACAATGATAAACCTACGAGCCAACTACTAATGGTATTAATTTTTGGCATATGCACCAATTCACTTCCGGAAGACATGGATAATTATATTCCCCTACTTCTACTCTTCCATAAAATAAAGGTTTTTTTCTTGTGCTTGATAACATAGGTTTTTGTGCTGTCGGCTCTTGGACTATTATGGGGACTTACAAGAAATCTACACTGTAAAAAAAATAATAATCTGGATTTCTATAGGTGTAAAATTGCAAAAAACTGCATGCTTACCAAAATTTTATCTGCACACTGTACAAAAGATGATGTAAATCTACAAAAGTAGTTTTTGTAAAGCTACAGATTTCTGTTTACAAAAGAATCTACTAAAACTACCGTAATCTTACTAAAATTTTATCTGTAATCAGGGTTGCAGTTACATAAAAAATTCTAGGCATCTCAGTTTCCTACAAAATTCTTAGTAACTTTAAAGATTTTTTTATTTGCGGTGCAAAAGTGTATCTGTTACATGAATTTTTGTTGTTGCCGTTACATAACATGTTCTAGGAATCCCAGTTTCTTAGAAAAATTTTTAGTAATTTTACAGATTTTTTTTTTTTTTACTTTGTAGGAAAAAAGTTAAAGAGTATCAAATTCCCCCACTTACATTATAAAACCGCGAATGAGGCAGATTTTAGTTTTTTCAATTTAGAAATATTGTATAATGTTTCTTGTACATTTTATAATTGGTATGTCTGTCCGTTTTCTATGTTTGGATTTCCATCCATTCTATGGAGTGATACCCAAAATATACCTTTTAAAATTAAAATAAATGAAAATATAATTCTAATTTAATATAAGAATACGCGTGTAAAGTAAGCTTATTTAGAAATGGGGCTTAAAGTAAAGACTCTTTTTTAGCAATTTCAATGTACACTACTAATTGGAATATCATATAGAATTTTCCATTTAGCCTATTTTTTTTTCAGGATTATTGCGAAGAGCTAAATAGCATTCGGCTTAATAAAAAATGCGCAATTTTTTAATTTGCGGTTGCTAAAAAATTACAATTGTTTAAATATACTTTTTTAATTGTCATTTGAAATGGATATAGTCATAATGTATTTTTTTTTCATTTTCAAAGATATATTTTGCATATCACTCCTTAGCACGAAAATGAAATCCAATCATGAAAAATGTACAGACATTCAAATTATACAAAGTGAAAAACGACAAAATGTAAAGCGATTGAAAGTTAAAAATATCGAAACTATATCTCATAAGCCGATTCAATTGATACATATGCAAGCTAGGAGGGGTAAAATATACACTTAAAAGTAAAGTGTTCACTAATTTCAGGTACTGAAGACCATAAATCATATTGTAGTTTCTTATAAATGTATTCTTATTATTTTCATTCAACAACCCACCTTTTCTAATTAAAGCTGTGAAAACATTAAAATCCTCATCTGCAGATTTTATTGATACAGCCCATTTCTTATATATTTTGCATAATTATTTTCATTAGGAACCCGTCTTCTCTACGAAATACTGGGAAACAATTAAAATCTGCTTCATCTCAAGATGTTATGGATACAAAAATTTCCTTATATATTTTTATAATTAACTTCATTCAGCAATTAAACTTCCGTATGTAATTATAGGAAAATATAAACAACCTGCTTAATCTTCAGATTGTATTGATACTTCTGCACGTGTGTTTGCAGAAATTATGCCTTTAAAATACAAAGAAAATATTCATTGTTCTTTGGCACTCAAGTTCGTGAATCAAATCTGTCAGTAAGAAAGTTTTCTTATACATTTTGTATGAACATTTTAGTCTCTGCTGCTAGTTTTTATATTTGGTTGGTTGGTTGGTTGTATTTATGTCGGCCAATTATCAGCACGTGGGATATAGGCCCTAAGGGGGTGGGAGTGCCTTCCGTGGAGGTCTTTCTAAGGGAACCTAACCCGTATTAACGCTTAGTTTTTATATTTGAATTATGCATAAACATTCACAATTTTGGACTTATTGCAATAATCCGGAATGAAACTGGCTTTTTGACAAACAGTTGTTTTTATTCTAATAAGCCAAAAACTTCAAAGGCTCATTGCAATAAGCCAGAAATATATCTGTCTGATTGGTAAATAAGTGGCCATTTTTATTTAGCTTAAAGCTGAATAAGCTCTTTGCAATAAGCCTGAAAATTTTCAGGCTAATGGGAAAATTCTAGACGATTCTCCAATTAGTCTGGCTGTTTGCAAAAAGCTTGATTTCTCAAAATTGATTTCTCTAGCAAAAATGTTAGATTTAAGATGAAATTAATCGTTTATCTGCCGGGATTAGAATAATTTAAGTAGTTGCTTGATGTAGAGCGAGGATAGATAAAAAAGTCTAAATTTTTATTCCAACTTGTATACATAATTTTGTATGTTGTTATTTGTTTCTCTTTCAAAAGATTGCACAAGAAAATTAAATATGTATTTTTAAATCTGTGAACATTTAGATTTCATTAAGTTGTTACGAAATGGAACAGAGTACATGTTTGGCATTGAATGACACTCATTTGAGAACATCCTTATTCTGTAATCGTCTGTTTAATAATTAAGAGAAAAAAAAGCCCAACATTTTCCCCCTTTAATCTGAGATTGATTAGCGTGGAAAAAATAAGTTTATACCTTATTTTATCATCTTAAAATGTATTTAAAGCATAAGAAAATACTCATTTGGAATGTAGGGTGACGTAGCACAAATGCAACATCAGGAATAAAAGTAATGGATCTCAACTAAAGGTTTAATATTGTTTATCAAACTATTCTTGTCGGCCATGAAACGGGTAACATGCTTATTTTATTTTGTGCAGATAGCGTTACGTTTTAAAGGAAAATATGTAATGATATTTAAGTTAGTGCATGACTACTAAATTATCAGATTCTGAAATAAAGAAAGCAAGATTTAATCGCAATAATCTCTCTTTAACCCCTTACCAGTGCGCCGAAACAGACAGGCAGCCCGACCAGACAGCCTATCCAGACAGTCCGAAGTCAGTTCGAGCGTGAACGCCGAGTTCGTTAAACATTACAATAAATGAATATAAATTACTGTTTGCATATTATCTTTATTATACTTGGAATGGCGGGGGGGGGTTACACTATTAAAGGATTCTATTGATGTTAGTATGCCGCATTTTAAAGTACTCTTTAGATGCATTTAACTATTTATTTATTTCACTACGATACAATATTCTTGAACATAATGCCAAATACTGTTTTTACATTTTCCCCGAGAATTACTGTGGATGAAGGAAATGTGATAAGATATTTGAGGAGGAAAAATTTCCGAAATAAAATTAAAATAAAATAAATTTAATATTTAACTTAAAATTTAAATAAAAATTTATTTTTAATTTTAATTGGAAGAATTTTATGGAAATAACATAAAATAAAAAGAAAAAACATCTGAACAAACAATCAAACATATCTGGAAATACGCCAAATTTAAATTAAGATAATTTGATTAAAAATATTGAATCCGAAAAAGATAAATAACACTTTCAGAATCAAGTGGTTCTACATAATCTAAGGATGAAATTTAAACAATCGAAAAAGATTCAGATTCCAGTCAATCAAATGGGGATCAAATATTCTTAGCTAAGTATTGTAGAAAACAAAATAAAATATTTCATGAGGTTAAATCAAAAGACAATAGACGATTGTTGAAAAGCAAAAACTGCATGAACAAGGAAAGTATTTGTTTGTTTTTATATTAAAGACACAGGCTTAATTATTACTGAATTTTTACTAAAAGTATTATCTTGTTATGACAAAAATACACACATTATAGTCATTGATTATAACTTTTATCAATTTATTCCGCTCGGCAGGATTTCTTGACAGGATATATTTTCAGGATTCGTACCACTAATTTCAAAAATGAATACTTGTCTAACTGATTGAGTGCTTTCTGCAATTTAATAAGGAGAATATTGGTATTTTAAAACAGTGGTATTCAAAAGGTAATTCAGTAGTGAATCCTGCTTTTCGGCGATGCCATATACATTGAATGAAAAAGTATCAGCAATACATTTTTCTACATATCTGTAACCATCCACTGCATAAAATTTAATTGTTAGATTTTGGGTTGTCGCATAAAATGGTCACTTCATTTGATTGTGCTGCTTCCCACTGTCGAGTCCCCTGTCAGGTATACAATAACTACAATAAATAGAAAATATACCCTTAGGAATTAATAATAGATAACAATATTGATATATGTTTAAAATGTAAATAATCTCAAAATATTATTCTCGAAGCAAATGGGTTATAAACCTGATTATTGTTTGTTTTTCAAACCATTCAATTACTCCAAATCACTGGAGTGATTGTAATCATTTATTTACATTTCATACGATTTGTGTAAAGTACTTTAAAAGTAATTAAAAAAAATATTTTTCTGTTATTTGAAAGTCAATTTCAAGCAGGTCGTTTGGCAGTATAAAGATGAATTTTATCCAGTTAATAACCAGGGAATTACATAGTGTTCAACCTTAAAAAATAATTATGGCATGCGCATTTGACCCGCTGCATCCTATGCTTGAGAGAAAGAATACAATTGTAAAACTTTGCATTAAATTTCTAATTTTTATTTAAATTTTCTTTACATTTCAGAGGAAGAAAAATTTCTGGAAGTTTACAATTAGTCTGTAAGACATTGGCGTGGAATAAATTTTGTAAGTTGAAAACCCGAAATATATGTGAGAATTTATCCCAATCTTGGCGTAAACGCAGTGGCTGCTCCCATATTGACTACATTTCCGGACAAATCTGGGATCGTTTGACCTTCGGTACGTCTTCGGCCAAGTCGAGGTATAAATGAAGAAGGTAGTTGTATGGTTTTCATGAGGTCTTGTTCTGCTCCAAGTAGCTTCCAAGATTCTTCTAGTGACCTTTTTAGCCGATTATTACTTTTCTTTTCTAGTGGTTTGTCTACGGAATAAGCAAGTATACAATATTCTCCTCTCTGAAACACTGATGGGTCATCGCCGAATTTGTTAGGACAGATGTACAGGTCTGGAAAATCTGCAAACGCTAAAATAAAAAAAGAGAGAGGTACAACTAAATAGAAACTAGATTAGTTATACACATAATGGTTTATGCTTTAAATGATAAATAAAAATCATTCAACTTTCAATTACTTGTACGTCAAACACTGACCTAAATAATTATCTGAACAGCAAGAAAAAAAGTATGCTTACTTCACTTGAATTTTAGTGGTAAATACTCCTAAATAACAGAAAAAATATTTACTATAAAATCTATGAATTATTAGTGCAAACAATCTGCAACAAATCAGTAAATTGAATTGCTCTAGCCTTCTAAATATAGACAGAAAATGTCAATACCGAATATTGGAAAAGGAGTGTTACGCTGATTCCTACGACACATTCAGATTATAAATTTTTAATATGATAATATGGAGATTTTATAAAAATTCTAAACAGCGTAATCTATATATTTAAAACGAAAGCTAATCTGGGAAGACGGATTTCGGCTGATCTGAGCAAGTGGAATGAGCATTTTAGCGTGCTTTTCTGCCCCTAAAGAGAGTGGGAAACCAATTTTAAAGTTCTTTCGTCTCAGAGGAATGTTGATTGGAGCCCAGTGGCTGAGAGGTTCAGGGTGCCAGAAGGAGAAATTCTGGTTCTGTAAAAGAGTATGGATTCGATCCCCCTCTTGGCGTAAGATGTTATTGTTAGTCTGCTGATTACCCAGTTCATTAATGTAAATTAATTTTTTTTTAAAAAAAGAAAAATTGTAGAATTTGTTTATTTTTTCATCATTACTAAGAAAAATTTGCCATCACTAATATATTTTCTAATTAATAATTTTGTATTTAAAATTTTATATTAAAACGGCCTGTAATTATCGATTAAAAAATTGAAATGATCTACAATTTTTGGTATATTTTGTCATTTCAATTGATCTATAAAGCATATATACTAAGATAAGTAGGCAATTATTTTAGGGATAAAAAAAAAGAAAGAAAGAAAAATATTTATATAAGAAACTGTGGTACGATTTATTGGTATTGTAATGCAGTTAAATGTTTATATTTGAGAAAAGTAATACAATTTTAACATAAAATATTCTTTATTTATAAAATTTAAGGGGAAAAAACCTTGGATTTGCTCTTTTATGTATCTGAAAATTGAATTCTCTTGAAAATATATTGTTGTCTGTATGCGTGTAAATGCAGTTAATATGCAGCAGTTCCCTGGCCCCATTTTAAATGCAGAGGTAATTATATATTTTAACTATTGCTAGCTAATATTCTGTAAAAAATTCTACCATTTGAATGATGTTATTAATCTTTTCTCTATAGAACCCTTAAGTTGTTTACCGCCAAGTTTCGACGTGTACTACGAGGTAAAACGACATATGTATTTTATGCTTTGGCCTCATAAGACGGCGTGATGATTTTGATTAATGCAGGCGACCAAAAATAATAATAAAATAAAATAAAATAAAATAATACGCTTTTACAAGTTTTTTCCTACTACTACTTCCTTATTCAACTAATGTTACTACGATTTTTTAAATTAGTGCTTTAGTATAACTTTATTCTCCTTTTGAATATTTTTATAAAATGTCAATAAGCTCACAACTAAACTCATAATGCTGCAAAAGTTTCGCCATTAAGTATTTCTAAACAATTTGAAAAGATAATGAACTGCGAAAAAAATTAAAAATATAGTCAAAGATAACATTTATTAAAATGATGAAAACGTTATATTTGGCAAAATGTACCAATCAATATATAATCCTCCACATTTAAATAATATTGTAGCAATAAAGTGAAAATTTTTTATATCATAGGTGATGAAATTTCAAATTATCAAATTACCATCGAGCGGAAATGTTTAAGAATTATAGTGAAAAATAAATAAATATTGAAATGAAATTAGTTCAATTAAAATTCTTGTGTAATAAATTCAAATGCAATTATCAGATTTTAAAAATTCTATTTCTAACTCTAGTTTCGTTACTGAAACTAATACAGCATCTCTAATTTAATAATAGTGTTTATAAGATTAGGGTTCTTGGTCTACGTAATATTTACAGAGTTGGTGCTTTAAAACAAACTTCTTTGATATTCCTTTTTACTAAATATTTCGCAAAACTCATAGGAATATCAGGAACACCTAAAAATATCACACACTGTTAAAAACTTTTCTGTGAAATAACGGTAAATATATTTGTAATCGTTTATTCCCGTGTTCGTTAGTCTTACGCAAATTTACAGGAAACTGAAAACTGAAATTTTGTTGAGAAATTGTTCTAAAATTTACCGTAGCCTCTGTATTATTACATCTATATCAATAACCAGAACCCTGTAAATTTAGAAGCATAAAACAGAAGATGGTTCTGGTTTTGTTGTTCTTGAGTGAGCGAATGATAACATAATGTATGGGGGGGGAAGGGGGGGCATTATAGCAGAAGCAAACATAAATAAAGAAAAACAAAATAAAAAACAAGAAATTGATTGATACAAAATCTCGCTATAAATCGAAAACATCTGTGAACTGAAATGAATTGGATTAAACCAACGTCTTCATCAGTACAAAATTTCCGGTGTAAAAACGTATTTCTTCTACCAATCTATAGACTATCAGTGAGCAGGATTTTTAATCAAACGCTTTTAGCCGAGCACTACTGTAAATTTAGCGAGAATGTTACTTCTCTGTGTTTTTACAACAAATTTCAACTGAGTATAAGTATGGGTTAAAAGCCATTAAGTGATTGGTGGACATTATAATTAAGAATTTTCCCTTTCATTTAAAAAATGTCTATAAGTTGTGACTGGCATGAAATAAGAATTTATTACCTGCATAGAGCATATTTTGAAACATAGTACATACATTTTCTGCAGGAAAAAGGTCCTTTTTTAAAAGAAAGAATTACATATGAAATTATTCAAAATGCTCTATGCGATTTCTAAATGACTGAATACCAATGGCTGATTCACTTTAACTTCAGTTTCTAAAAATACGCAAATTAGTGTATTCGTCTTGATACACATTAATTAATACGTAGATTATAGAAATATATATTTTTTCAAGTTTTCTCAATTCTTGCCCCTTGTATTGAATTTCTTAATTACAACTTTCCTAATTTTTCTTTGTTTTACATACGGATAGGCATTTATTAAAAAATAAAAACATTAGTGCACTTGAGAAATTACAAAGGAATTTCACGAAAATTAGTTTTCCAGGAAAATTTAATCATTTATTAGAGATGAGATTTTAAACCTTCGTAAAACTAGTCAAATTTTTGATGGGATTTAAATCATCTTCAGATTAATTTAAGGTCAATTCAGCTAATTTATCAAAGAAAAAAAAATCAAATAGTAATTTTTGATGACTTTTTATTTAATTAAAAAAGTGGTTTTACTCATCTTCAAAGGCCGCCATTCTCTTAAAAAGGAAAAAATGTTTGGTTTAATTTTATGCTTGTGTGTCTTTTTTTCCAGAAAGGCAATGAAAAAATACAAAATTTTGTACAATTTTACACTATGAAATTGCATAAACAGAAAGTTATGTACGCATTTATGTGCTAATTATACAATAAAATTTCACTATTTCTGTACTAATCATCTTTTTGAGTATAAAAGTTTGAAACATCGCACAGTTTACGAAAATAATCGTAAAGTTAATGTGCTTTTAAAGAATAAAACAATATCTTATAACTTTGTTTCTATGAAATTATATATTTTAAGTTAAATGATTGAAAAATTAATGTTTACATCTTTATCCATGTTTAAAAAACGAAAATTCAATTTATATTTTAATTATTGTTTTAGATAATTAATGTCAGCAATATATTTTTTCCTCTCTCTTTCGATAGAATATCACAAAAAAAAAATTATTTTACTGATGACATACTACCCAACAAACACACGATTTATGGACGCATGTCGTTTCGTCGCGGCCATGATCAGTTAAGGCCATTTGTAGCCAAACACTACAGTACCGTAAGCGACGCGACGCTAATTGCGGCAGCTATCGCGGAACCGTATATTGTTCGGCAGCAAGAAAACTGTTGCGTTTATTTTACCCGTCATTATTAACGGGCGGTTTCCGGCAAGCATGTGATGGACCCTTATCGTTTAAAAAGTAGAGGGCTAATATTATCTAACCCGCATATTTATTTAAAGAGAGGAAATGTATTTTTTTCTTCATTTCTTTTAAAGCAAGCTTAATTATTTTAAATGTGATTTTTATTGAAAATATAGATACGTTATGAGGTTTATATTTGAAGCATGAAAGTTAGTTATTTTTGTTTAGTTTTAAAATATTTAAAGAAAAGTCGATAAAAATTTATCGACAAAAATGTAACAAACATTTACATTTATAAAATGTAAAATAATTCTTCCAAACTATGCTTCGATATCTCTACATGGATATATTTTTTATCATCTCACTGAAAACAATGAATGTAACATTTTTTATATTTGATTATTTTTTTATTGATTTTAATAGCCAAAATAAACAGACTACAAAGTCATAGGAAGAACATCTGGATCGGAGAAATACAAATAATTAATTATAGTAAGATGCATTCATTAGGAATGCAAATTATACAAAATATCTACTAGAGATTTCATGATAAATGTAAATTTATTTACATTTTTTCAAGTTCCATGAAAAAATATTTGTCATAAATAAAAGAAAAAATGTCACTTTGATTGTTCGAACAAGCATTTATTGTTGAAAACGAGAGAGAAAAATAAAAGCGGAAAAAAGGGGGAGAGGAAATTAAGCTGTTTCTAAAGCATACATTTCTAATACCATTTGAAATATATTTTCATGTAAAATAAAATACTAGAAGATTTAAAGTTCTAAATTCAGTGTAAAGGAAAAAAAATAGATATAATTCCTTGCCAATTCTAACGATTTATGCATATTTATTTACTCTATTATCATTATTTTATTAATAAAAAAATAATTAAAGCCATATATTGTTTTTCATATATATATATAAATAGTTAATTCAATTTCAGACCCATTAAACCCAAAGTTAAGTAAAACGGAAGAATTACAGAGCAAATTTAGATAAAAAAATAAATAAAAAATCAGACATTTTTAAAATTAACTATTTTCCTCCAACGCATGACATTAGCAAGAGCTCTTAACCGAAAACTATGCAATCGAATTATTTTACACACTGAATTATTTTCCCATTGGTAAACTCAAAAGATCTGTCAGAAAATGCTGTCGAAGTTGGCGTTCAAACAAATATCTGGACACGACAGCGCGTTAAAAGGGGAAAAACTAAAATAATAAAATTACAGTCGCTTACAAGATGTAATTCATTTATAGTAACAAAAAAAAAAAAACTTTTCGATGACAAATCACTTCTATGATCATTCTTTCATGTATCGTATTTTTACGTTTAAAAAATACTTACAAAATATGTCAGAAAGTTTCATGTTTATTCATATATATATATATATATATACATATATAAATCATTTGATATATATATTAAATAAATCAAAATTGCATGAAAGTGGGTTATTAAACTTTGAAAAATTTAATTATAAGTAGCATTTAAGTACTTTCAGTAGAATTTCAGTAGCATTTCACTGAATTCAATATATACCTTTTCAGAAAATTAATTTATCGATATATATAATACTTAAACCAGCACAACATGGCTCTTATTTGTTTCAAAAGGATTACATATATGGATTACTTATAATGATTACATATTTATGTAATTTCATAATTATGTACAATTTCAGATACCCGCTACATATAATTTTATTTAAGAAAATATTATCCTTTTTTTGTTTTGATCGATTTGCAGGTAAAGGATAAAGAGAAAAAAATATCTGAGAAGGAGTTTAAATTATTTGAAATTCACAAGTATTATCGTTAAATTCGGAGTAAAAAAAGTATACTTTTTTAACAAAATGAATATGAATTAATTAAAAATATCTGTTTAAAAAATATATTTTAGAAAAGCAATACTTCTACAATAAAGTTTTTTCTTTGGTTCTGAATCTTTTGATTGAATGTCTAATTAATGGGGACAAATGCTTTAAATAGCGGTGTAGAACACAATATAATTGCAAAAACTTTTTAAATACAGCAGAAAAAGGAGAAAAAAATCAATACACAGCGAAAAAAAATAATTTTCTTTGCAGGTGAAAAAATACGTTCTGCAGCTTCAGAGCAAGATTGATAGAAAATACAAATAAAAATGCAATTTAAAAGCAAATAAATCAATACATACTCCATTTTCTGTCAGTTATTCTTAGTTTCATTAATAAACACTCCGATTATTACATTTGCCTTAAACCAGTGAACCACCTCACTGTTTTGCCCGAACTGCGTTCGGGCAAGAAGACTTTGCTTTCTTCTTTACTAAAAGCTTTTGGATATCACTAATTTGTAACTCTAATATTATCTTTATTAATTGTTAGACATTTTTCGATTATATAAGGTAAATAACTTAGTAATGAAAAAGTGGTGTTTCGCCCGTATTTTTAATTTATTGTGTCAATAAAAAAATGAAGCAATTAAGGGGTTAATAAATGCATAAATACAACCAATTACTTTCAACAAAGAACGAGGACGAAAGGACTGAAAAATTTGCTCGTCATAATAGAATTCTCAGGATGACGAAGTTTAACATTTTATATGTAAGAAAATGTGCAACGCTTTAGCCCAGTTAAATTTTTAAAACTCATAATAGAATGATTTCTATAGAAGCAGTTTAAAATTTCTGAATTAGAAGGGTTTAATTAAATTACTAATGAAATACTTTACTTAAGGAAAATACTAACTTTATATGTATTTGATATTTTTTAAATTTGAATTTATCAATACAAAAAATTCTATACAAAGTAATTGCAGAATTCAAGCTTACCATTTATTTATTAAGCTGAAAATATTTTAAAATTTGTTTTCCTTTGACCATTTTCACATCATGTATTTTAAATATTTTATAATTAATTCAATGGGTCGAATTATAATGATGTCACTGCAAATAGAAGCGTCTTAAATTTAGACACATATGTGACTGAAAAAGAATTTTAGACACTCAAGTGTCTTAATCTGAAAATTAAGACATTATAGATGTCTTAATTTAAAATACATAAGCGTCTTACTATGACCATGGTGTAAACGAACTGAGAATAATGTCTAAAATATCCGCAAACGTCTTATTTTAAGACACTTCATTGCTTTAAACGTGTCTTAATTTAAGACGTTTTGATTCTTCCGACGCAATAACCACCAAGGGGCACTGCCAGTCGCGCATGCGTTTTAGATGTCTTCGTTCAAAGTTGGTATACGTTGTAATTCAAACAAAGTTTGTTTTTATGTACGCGTGTATTTTAATTCGTTTTTCGCGGAATGTGAAGTTCTGTGATTTAAATTCGCATTCACTTGGATTATTTATTTATTGAATACATACATCTGACGTGTGTGTTTGACATCAAATGTCTCTTAGAAGCTGTCGTCGATATAAAGGCGGGATAGACACAGAACAGAAGTAGACGACGCTTGAAGATTACACTCGGAAATTCTACAAAGCGTGTGCAATGGACTTAGTGTTAATTCGTATTAATTTATATCAATAATATTGTGTTATTCATCTTCGTCCTGTCGAAGCTAGTAAAAAAAAAAGAAACTTTTGTCTGGTGGGTCCTATTTTGAATATGAAACATTTCATTCTTTAAATATGGCTAGTCGGATATACTATGGGATTTCGTACTAAAATGATGCAAACCTTTCTCCTTCACTGGGGTAGTTTTTGAAATTTCAAATCGAAGAATTTTTCTTACCTCTTGCAGCAACTGAAGTAAGTGCCATAATTTCTTTATAGTACTAAGATTAGTGTATTTTATGATTTTATTTTTTGTACTAAACAAAATCCTGCATGAAATTTAATTAGTTTTGAATCTGTTCGTAAAAAACACCACTAATTCTAGAAGTATATACTTTTAAACTTATGACGTTGTTTTTTTATTATGAATTATATATTCAGTGTCAGTTCTTAGTTTCAATGGATAATTCTTATCTCACAGTAAACGACGGCCACAAGGAAGTAAAGAAAAAAAAACTTTGAAAGATGACCTAATGCTTTCTTGCTTCCTGGCATAAAACCGCAGATTAAAAAAAGATAAATAAAGTACATGAGACTCGTCTATTATGTGAAGCCGCCTGTAAAAATATACATATGTATTTGATTTGCAATCAACTCTAATACTGATTTTTTGATTATTTTTAATAAAAAAGTAATTTGAAATTTATAATGGGAAAAAGTAAAAACCTATAACTAGATTTCGTATTTAAAATTGTGGCAACTTTATTTATATGCACTTATACTAAAAATACAAAAATGACAGATGTTACTGTATATATTTAAGACGAAAGAAGTTTGGAAACTATAAGTTATTTTTTCCTCATGTTTTTAATATAGAATATCTACTTATTTGTTTTTATTGATAGTTGAATAGCTTTTGTGATTACCCTCTGATCTACATAAAAACTTGCCCATGTGGAAATATAAATTTTTTAAAAACGTAATTTTTAAATAAGTATTTTCATTTTTTTTTGGGGCGGGGGGGATTTTGCATGAAATTTTCGTAAAGCTGATATCTTAAATCTTGCACTGGTTATAATGAAAGTTTTGAACTTTTAGAGTAGGACAAGATTAAAAACGCAAATATATTTAACAAAATACCAAAGTAATTTTCCCCAATGTTATTAAAGTAGAATATTTATTTATTTATTTTCATTATTCATTGTTAAATGGCTGTTGTGATTATCAAGTGATGTATATGTAAAATTGCCTATGTGGCAATATATTTTTTAAAAAATCTAATTTTTAAATTATGAATTTTCATTTTTTTTTTTTTTTTGGGGGGGGGGGGGGGGGTGGATTTTTGCAATTTTCGTACATCTGATATTTTAAATCTTTTTTCGACATTCAACCGAGTATAATAAATATTTTGAACTTTTAGAGTAGGACAAGATTATAAAATATATATATATTTATCTATGTACCTTAAAAGCCCTTAATAGCGAACACTTCGGGACCGCGGAATTTGTCCGATAATTGGAGATGTCTACTTTTATGAGGTAAAAATATACAAATATGTATGTCTGCTGATTAAAATAGTATTCGTTAAATAGAGGTGTTCGCTATTCGGGAATGTCCATTAACCTCCACAACGGATACTCCCGATTACCGGACATCTCAATTTAGACAACTATAATGCAGGGTTGCGTTTTTTGCAAAAGAACTTCTTGATAAAAGCATGGGAATTGGGCAAGTGCCCTGTCCCCCTACGATTTTAGTGCCCCCAAATTTGATGTGCAATATTTGTAAAGCTTGTATTTTAAATCTGTCTCGAAATTGTACTGATTATAATCAATATTTTGAACTTTTAAAGTAAAATAAGGTTAAAAACAAAATAAATTAAAAAAATCTAATATTTAGATAAATATTTTTTGTTTTATAATCGTGTTCTACTCCTGAAGTTCAAGATATTGATTATAATCAGTGCAATGTCGTAAAAGATTTAAATTATCAGCGTAACGAAAATTGCATACCAAAACTGAGAGCACCAAAAAAATCAAGCTGTATTGGGGGGGGGGGGGGAGGGGCAGGACCACAACCAAATATTTTTCCAGGATTCAACGTGGTCAAACATGGCTACGTATGATGCTTACAAAAAAATGGATGCGATTCAGACGTTTGAAGTGTCTGAAATTCAGACTCAAAAAGTGTCTGAAAATTGAACACTCCATTTCCAAATGTCTGAATTTCAGACATTTTAATTTACAGTGGTATTTATTACGATGAAGAAACGAATTCATTACGAATGTCAAAATCTCTATTTTTCTGTGACGGAAAATCAGCAAGGAAATTAGAAAGCAAAATTGACTTTGATTCTTTGAAACGGTAATTTAAAAGATCTTCTAATAACAAGGTTTGAGTTTCGACCTACTGAGGCTACCAACCGTTGGTTTTTAGGATAGCTTCCTCACCTTGTGGATAATCATCTCTACAGAGAAACACAAAAAACTGGCTTCTAAATAAAATAAAATAAAGAAGACACCCCCAGGAGATCGCAGCCTGACTATGGAAAAGGCATAGAGAAGGTGGGAGATTTCCAAAACTAATTTTTAATTTTACCAATATATTTCGAAATATGGAATAAATAAATAAATATAATCTTCATTTTCTGAAATGTCAACAAAGTTATTCAAGTGTCCCTAAAAAATAGGGGAGTTATTTTAAAAGATATGCTGATTTTTTTTCTAGGAAATCAACGCATTTAATGATAGAATTTAGCAGATTTTGTTACTCGTTTGAGAATTATGCACCAAAAGCTATTGTATACACAACTATATACAACAGGCATGTCAAACTCATTTACTGCCGTGGGCCAAATTAAGCATTATACACAAAGATGTGGGCCATTAGAAAAAAAAATAGATAACATTATTACCATTGCACAGAAAGAAATTTTTCTGTACAAAACACAGCCATGTTAAAAAAAATGTTAACGCAAAGTTCTAAGTAAGTACATAATTTATTTGACATTATTTTTCGAAAATATACTCAAAATTGCTTTTCATCTACCAAAATAAATAAAATGCAATTAGATTTTATAAATTGTATTTATTTTAAAAATTGCTTGTACACGCTAATCTTATCTAGCAAAGTCATAGCTTCCGTATTTTCTCCAAGTCAAAAAATAAAAATAAACATATTTTGAGTCAGGAAATCTATTTAATAAAATTTGTGTTATATTTATGCACTACTTATTTGTTTTCATTTATTAAATACATTTTCTGGTTCAAATTATGTTTGTTGGACTTGAAAAATAACAAAAGGTTTCAATCTGCACTTCAAAAAACTAGTCTATTGATGAGTTTATTATTTGACTAGTCTATTAATTACAAAAAATTGGAAAATTCCATATCCATATACATTAATCGTTAATATGGAGTCTGGTTGAATTTTGATAAGTGCAGTTATAAATTCGGAACAATAATTTGAACATAAAACTTTAGAGGAGAAGTTAACAGATTAAATTGATTTTCAATGTTTCTTGAAATTCAAAAGTCTTCTTTTGAAATCATTTTTAAATATACTTTATCCACTCCGATGATTTTTGAAATAATGCAATCCGAGATGTCCCTGCAAAAGCTCAAATGATGGCAGGCACTAGAGGCCATCAAAATCAATACAATTTTGTGGTATATAGAAAGATAGTAATAGAAACATTATACATATACCCTGGTTTCCAAAAATTAAGAAAAAATCACAAAAAGAGCGATAACTTGTTCAAAAATTAACCTATTCGTATGAAATTTGGATATGATGTTAACTAAAAGATGCTGATTAAAATTAAAAAATGCAAGTTAGTGGTGCTGCAATCGGATTGCGTCATCTGTGCGGAGCATAAAAATGCATGCTAGAGAGCCAATTCATTAGTATGACCTCGAGGTACCATTTGCCCGCATAACTGCGATATAGAGCTATTGGAAGATTCGGTGTAGGCCAAACTCAGACAGAGGTGTCCAAATGGCTAATTGTGAGTTCTTCTGTTGCTCATAGGCTTTGACACTTTCAAACCACTGGTTCGTCCTCCAGAAGGTTCAGCAAAGGACGAGCAAGAGCTACGGCAAGTACGATGACCGATATTTGCGGTTATGTGTACGAAGGAATAAAAAAGCAACCCCCCCCCCTCTCATCTTAAATCTGTCCTTGCTGCAGTCACTGGAAGGTTGGTATCAACGTCTACTGTGCGTAGAAAGCTTCATGAATGTGGTCTTTACCTGATGCGACCAGATATTTGTGTGCCGCTCACCTCATGTCTCCGGAGGGCACTTTTAAGGTGGCACGTCAACATGTCTACTGGACGGCTGATCAATGGAGGCGTGTTCTCGTCACAAATGAGTTCCAGTTTAGCCTCCAAAGCGATAGTAGCTATTGTTTGATTTGGAGAGAACAGGGAACACGCTATCATCCACCAAACATTCGTAAAAGAGATTCGTATGGAGGAGACAGTGTCTGTATTTGGGATGGGATCGCTTTGGGCGGACGTACAGACCCCCATGCCTTTCCACGTGGAACTGTGTATGGTCACGTCTATAGAAATGACATTCTTGATGCTTAAGTACTCCTTTATGCCGGTGCAACAGGTAAAGATTTCCTGTTACAGGACGATTACGCTAGACCGCACAGGGTTCACATCGTAGAAGATTATCTTCAGCACCAAACAATTCAGCGTAGGGAATGGCCAGCGTGATCACTGAACTGGAATGCTTTTGAGCATCTTTGGGATGCTTTAGAAATATGTGTCTGTGCTCTCAATCCCCCTCCTCAGACCCTTGCCACGCTTATAACTGGTTTAAAAGAGAAATGGCTTGCAGCAAACTTATCGATCGCATAATTGACAGTATCACACTTCGCTGTATGTGCTGTATTGCTTCTAGGGGTGATCATACTCCATATTAAAGGTACTTTTCCTATACCAAACTGAGACACTTATTTTGCATTTTTTATAATTGTATTAATTTCTGAAACACCACAATCGTCTGGTAATTTCTTTTAATGTTATTTTATACCTTACTATGTGTTGTAAATTGTGTGTCAGTTTTATTAAAATCTACTTGTAACATCTTGAGTAATCGCTACTTTTGTTGTTAAGACCACGGTCGGTGCAAGGGTGTTCATGCAAAGCGTATTTTCAACACGCACATTCTAACAATTAAATTAAACAAAGGTAAAATGCCAAAGACTTCGCGGGCCACAGGTAAGTGGTCGGCGGGCCAGTTGTGGCCCAACGGCCGCGTGTTTGACATGCCTGATATACAACATAATACCTGTCAAATAGTGATCTAACATATTGATACAATTCTGCATTAATTTTAGCCATGATTTCTCCTTCATATTGTAGAAAATTAGAAAATATGATTTTATGGAAAATATATTGATATTGAAAGAATAGAAAAATGGTAAAGAATGCTGTTCATAAAACTTACCATGTGTCAAAGACAACAAGCAAAAGAAGATATTGATGATTCGCAACATCGTTAATATTGCCCAATGTACACGCAGGCATCATTTATATATCACTACAAACTAGTGTTTTTCTTTCGAAACTAATTGTTAGGGAATTTGCATTGACATAGCAAATAAGATTAAATGATAAAATAGGATAAAAAGATTTATATATCACGTAACAAATCCTAAGAAATACACCAACTAACATATGTATGTGAGAAAAAGGTCTTTATAGCATTTTATATAATTATAATTAGCGTCCGACAATAATCTAAAATAATTCAGTGCAGTGAAAGTAAACAATATGTTATTTTTTTCTTGAATATCAGTTGATAACACGGATAACACAAAAATAAAATTAATAACAGAAATGAAAAAGTTAGAATTAATACTATATTAGAAACTACAAATTAAGGTAAAATTATAACCGTATTATATGCAATAATCTTTTTCATAATTTTGAAAAATATAACAAACTCTTTCACAAATAGTTTAAAAAACATATTAGTAGATATTTTTTTGTGATTAGATGAAATAGATTAAATTAAAATTTCTTTCCTTAAAATGCTACAGTGAAAATGCTTGGGAATATACTTGAAACTGATTTTTAAAAATAATTTTCAAAGTTGAGCTCGCTTAATTTAATATAAGTTAAAGAAATATGTTTCATGTGTTTCATTCTCTGTATACCAGACCAGCCCCTAATCTGTGCGAACAACAAATAGTGGAAAATGTTTTTAATGAAAAACTATATTTAGTGGAATCTCAGTTATTGTAATATTTTTTTTTTCTCGGTGACAGTCAAATTTTGTTACATTTATGAGATTAAAGATCATAATTTTTTAAGGTGTGTTTTATAAGATATACACTTATTATTTAAACAAAATAAGTTTTAGGGATGTAATAATGTTAAAAATTAAACAACTATTCACTAATGCCATTAATGTCTTTCCTTCGTGGGATTATCTAGAAAAAAAAACGGTAGATGAAAAATCAGAAATGTTTACGATAAATAAATCAAACCGACAATATACAGAATATTTTAGTACTTTGTACATTTATTTCTCATAACATTCCCATAGTGCTAATAGAAATAAAAGTAAAATACCTTTTTTATTCATTACCAATAAGTGGAAAAATATTAAGATCATATTTTACGTGCTCTGTGTAACTTAGGTTTAATTTCCTGTTAAAGCACTAATCAGAGCGTTTACAAGCTTCTATTGGGAAAATGCAAAATTAATATATAGAGTCCCTTTGCGACAGAGATTAATATATAGAGTCCCTCTTGAGAGTCCCTTTGCGACACTTGAGAGTGACTCATTAGTAAAAGGCTTTTGTGTTTTTATTCTTCATATATTATATATTCATCATACAAAAAAATAAAATAAAAAAAGAAAGCATTTTTAAACTATAACACTAGGCTAAATAAATGCCATAACTGATAATTTTATTCGTTAAAAAAATATACATAATACAATTTTCAACATATATTAACGCGAGGATTTTACAGCACTTCCTTACAAATTCACCCAGGCGACGTCATGGACTAGTTTATAAATGACTATGACAAAAGAAATTTCCTCTCGTGACTCATTTCAAGAGACTTCCCGAATAACGTTAGACTTCAAGGTCCCACTATAGTCCAGATTTATCTCCACTCGACGTCTTACGGAATGCAAAAAAATATGCAGCAAGCAAACTATCAAGTCATTCAACCGTTTTTTATAGAAAACGTTTTCATAATCGTAATTTATCTCCATTCTGACCAACATACTGACTTCATAATATTGTCAAGTAACCGTAATGTTGTGGGCTTATGAAGACTTTGCATCTTGGACTGCGGTTGCAGTCTTACCTACATATGTGAGTGAGAGATGCGAAGCTGGGTATCGTCCTCGTAGCTCAAAAGCAGATCATTGCAGACGGGATACGGGTTCGATTTCCGACTTAGACATTTTTTTAGTCTGTTGGTTTTACCCTTAGTTAGCAATGTAAAAATTCACGTATTTAAGCTTCTATAATTTCGGGCGTATTTTCACTGCTGAAAATTAATTAGAAAATTAATTACAATTATACATAACAGTTATCTATAAAAACGGTTGAATTACTAGGCAGTTTGTTGAAATTTTTTATGGTGTGGAGTTGTTAATGTCTGTAGAAATCATCCAAAAACGCAAAAGAGCCAACAGCGACGATAACATATGTGATACAGTACTTTTCAATAGAACAAAATGGCTCTCAACAATTAAAAGCACAAATTTTGGTTCGTAGTCTTCTGATATGACAAAAATTTCCTTTTTTCTTTTCTTTCTTATAATTTATTCTCATGTGTAAATCCTGAAAATTTCAAATAAAAATATTTTTTCCGCTCAAAATTTCAGTTTTTTTTTATTATCAATACCATGTGAAATACGAATTATTTTACAAAACGTTTTGCTCATTGGTCACTATTGAAATCAGTTGCGCGATTATGACTGTCCTTATTGTAACAAGCAAGAATATGACTATAATAAAAAAGGCGTGTGAATGAAATAAAAGTAGAAACAATTTAAATCGCCAATATTTTTATATACGATATATTTGCTAGGTAAAATAAATATCAGTACCAGTTTCCACACAAACACACATTAAAAAATAATAATAATAAATGAACAAACTTACCAATTTAAAGCTAAAAGAGAACACAAGAGATTAAATATGTTTTAGAATTTTGAATATTATGGTTACGATTCAAATATTTAATTGAAAAAAAATATTTCTTGCATTAAAGTTAACATCAAAACCACATTATGTTTTGACGTCTTTTTTTATAGCAATACGCAATTATGTCATCTAAAATATAATTTGTTACTTTAAAAAAACAATCAAGCTTTTAATTTTATTTTCTCTTACTCTTGGTCTCAAAAACTACTTTAAATCTTTATCAACAAATTATAAATGAGGTGCTCACAACCATACTAGATCAAGTTCATTTTGAAAAAAAAAAGAGATAGTCCATTTAGAAAGTGCATAAAATCTGTTTTATCCACTCTCACAGTAAACTAACTCTGTAGACAAATGACATATCGTCGCCTCAGAGCAACCGTGGGACATCTAGTAACAATAAAAAATGAGATATCTGACTTACTGCTATGAATAACTGTGCTTAAAACTTGTGGAACAACTTCTGAAGCACAAAGTTATGTCTAATACCATATCTCACATGTGTTTTATAAAAATTCCTACTGTTCCACTAGATGTAGACAGTTTTTCATAGCAGTAAGTCAGACATCTCATTTTCGATTATCACTAGATATCCTACTGTTGCTCTGAGGCGACGATATATGATGAAGTATGTGAAAACAGACTTGGTTCACTGTGGGAGTGGATAAAACAGATTTTATGCACCTTCTAAATGGATTATCTCATTTTTTTCGCAATTGACTTGGTCTACTATGGTTTTGAGCCCCCCAAATAACCATAAAAAATCTATTAAAGTACTTTTAAATTGAAACATATTTCTCTTTCAACAATTGTATTCATCTATAATTGAGAAATAATTGAGAAATTCAAATGCGTATTTCCTGCACACGATGAGAATATTGATATTTATGCATTGAACTTACTTTGATTTTGAAATTATTCCATTAGCCTAAGCACAAATGTTTGTATGATTCATATAAGATTTTAAAATGAAATGTAGAAACTTTTATATGCTTCCATAGATTAAATGCAAATATTTTAAGATCGATTCTTCAACTTTTCGTGTCTTTTAGTAATGAACTCAATTTTTCAAAGAATAAAGTAGTAGAAAAGATCCAACTCCTTCTTTGTTCCCAATCGTTTCTTTACGTATCAGGAAGTATATTTTCACAAAAGCATTAATTTTTTATTTTTGTTTTTCACATCGATGTTTACATAACTGTTTATTTGTATTCCTCGTAATTTATTTCATTTATGAAGATCATTTTTCAATACCAGATATCTGAGTATGTTCGATACAGTATGAACAAAGACGTTGCTAACGGACTTTATTTCTACGAATATTTAAGAGTTTTTCAGCACTAGATTCTGTAAAATAAATAATGTCCTATTGGAAAAAGGTATTTTTATTCTAGCTATTAATGTACACGTATGATTTTAGACAAGTGACTAAAAAAGAAAATAATTGGTATTCATGCGCTGAAAAAAAAATCGGGACTCGAATGTTTTGGGTTATTTAAATCATCACATTACATCTATAAACGACGAATTAAAGTAGTGTATGTAAGTACTTGCCTAAATAGTCAGATGAAGGTAAATATAAATGCCGCATGGTCAAAAACTAGAACATAAAATCTACACATTACAACTATTGTAATTTCAGAGAAAAAAAAAAGCCAATTTATACTTCAAATAAATCAAAATAGTTGCTAGGAATGTACATACCCATATTTTTAAAATATACAGATGATTTTTAAAATGGAATAACAAGCAAAACAGTTACAGCTATTAAAATTAATCTTGCAGGATATTTATCTTTGTGAATATAGTGTGATTCGAGTCTTTAAAAATATTCCGTAAATCGATAGTCAGGACCAGGTTCAGTTTATATTTGATGCATTCACCGGAGTCGATAAAAGGGTGTAGTACATTATAAATTACTACTTATAAATAGCTCTTTACAATGTTTATTTATTTAAAACTCGAAGTATAGATGCACGATTAAAAAGTACGTAATAATTTGATTGGGATGGTACCAGACAGCATTTCTAGCTATTATCCTTACATCGTAGAGAGCACTTTAAAACATTTAAGAGAATTTGAATTTTCTCGCAGGACTACCAGAACAGCAGTCCTCAAAAGCCTTTTGGGAATTTAAAGGCCAATTGTTCGTTGAGAGAAAAGTTTTGGGAATTTAAAGAAATAATTTTAGCCTAGACAAAATAGATTTCATCTACTGGAAATGTTTAATGATCTAACAATGAAGATAAACTAAAATATTAAGAAGATGAACATTTATATCCAAAGAAGACTGATCTGAATGTGAATAAAATGCAGACCAACTACTAAATCGATCTTTATCCTTTTTTTGTTTGATATCCACTGAGGACGATTAATCATACAAATGAATTTTATCTGTGTGAGAACCGTTAGTTATAAAGTCATATGTTAAATATATTTTTTTTGTGGGAAAATTATAACGAGATTGAAAACAATTGAATAAAATAAATAAATAATAAAAAACGATTGTTGGTTGAAATTTAGAGAAAACGACTAATTTAAGAAAAACGTTGGTGATTCCACATCACAGTGAAGTCAGGAATTTAATACGATTTTTTATTTTAGTACCAAATGCCATTGACCGACGATGCCGCGCTCTCTCAATCTGTAAGAATGCTCAAATTAACGTATAAAATGGATAAAAGTTCATTACATTTGAACTTTTGATTTTGCTTAGTTTTCAAACGCGAAAAAAAACTATTAGTAACTTTATCGTACGCTAATTTGTTGCAGTTTCCCACGACTGTACAGTTCTATATGTGTGAAACGAATTTTGTTAAGCAGAAAAGGGGAATGATAAGAAAACGATGTTACGAAGGAGGAGTCTCATATACGTTTGGGTCGAACTAACTTTTTAATAATTAACTTTTTAATTTCTCCACATTGCATTTACCTTACAGTACATGTAAATTTTTAAAATCTGGTTCCTTCACTGTTAAAAAGTATTTAAATGTCATTTTAAAATAAATGGGTTTCTTATTTAACCCTTTGAGGGGCAAGTAATTGTGTTTCTGTAATATGGAATTCACACCCGAATCTGCAAAAAAATTTTATTGCAAAATAAGGAAAAACAATTTTACGACTTTTTCCCACCAAAGTTAGAAAAGTAAAATTTAATCAAATTTTTCTGGTGCAAAACTTCCTTAATCGTAGGTGGGATAAAATATATCCCACCGCCCTTCAAGGGGTTAACTTTATCTTATAGTTGGTTGCCTAAAGAAAGACTTTTCGCTACAAAATTAATGCCAACACAACAGATTAAGAGCCTACACTAGACAGCTCTAGAATTCGTTAGTTAATGATAATACAATGGGCGTATTATCCAGAAAGTTATCCATTGTATTTCAGTATTTTTGAATGGTTCTTTTAGCATAGAATATCTGATGTCGATGTCTAACGTGATAATTTTGCACTTTTTCGATTTTGGTTGCTGTTTTATTTGGACGACACTTTGAATTTCGGTAAAATTTGGTTACCTAGTTTAAGAATTTAAAGTGTCCTCCAAATGAAACTGCTACTAAAATTGAAAAAGGACAAAACTATCACGTTAGCCAAAATTGAAAGCGTCAAACTAAAACTGTTACCAAAATTGAAAACGTACAAAACTATTCTGTTAGCCATCGACTTCAGGTTGCCTATCCAATAAAACAATCTAGAAATATTCAAATACAAGCGAGAAATTTGTAAAGAGCGCTTCCATTGGTTTAACATTAAATGACCAGTGGCCTGTGTCGTATGCTGACTAGTGTGAGCTCTTAAGGCTAATAATCACTCAGCTTCCGAATACCCATCGGTAATTTAAAATATCTCCTCAGGAAATGAATATTTTTAACTTCTTTTATAGTGTTCTTTTCTTAAAGGATGTCTCTTTTTTTTCCTTAGTTGTCAAAATATTTCTAAAATATATGCTTAATTTTGTATGAATCGTTAAAATTTTACTCCCAGTTTGTCAGTTTTTAAAACATAAAATATTAAATCAAGCATAGATTTTAGAAATATTTTGACAACTAAGAGAAAAGTGACATTTTTTAAGAAAAAAACACTGAAAAAATAAGTTAACGATATTAATTCCCTGCGGAGATATTTTAAATATAAGAATGCATCAAAAGCCCATAGACTTAACATTACCGAGGGGAATTCGGAGGCTGAGTGACTAGCAGTCTTAAGTGATGAAAATCATTGCATCTTGTACATCTGTCATCTTTAGTGATGCAAGTCAATAACTCTGAGAATATTTCACTTGGGAACACCGAGTTTAAAGTTTTCTTTTTTATATATGGACAATACTTTTCTTAAGCTTTAATACACCAAGCCTATTTTTTCAACGTAGTTTACCAAGCTGGGGTCTTCTGAAGACCCTAGCTGAAACTAAACATCTCCCATGTTTACCGCTAAATTCTAACTGTTTGATGGGTAAATTATCAAAATTGTGTTTTTTCGATTTATGAAGGGACATGCTCTAGTGAGGGTACAACAGGTACATCAAAAATTTTATTTATTTATATCAAAATTAGTTAGCCAATAAATCTATTATAGTGAGTACATTTACAGAAGGTTATATCTTACTACGATAACAAACTAACAATGCATTACTATATGTTGTAATCACTACAGTCTTTAGCACATGTCACAGTGGTGGATGTATTTCTGTGTTTCTCCCATATGAAACGTTTGCATTTAGAGCAGACTATGATGACAAATTACAAATTATTGCAAAGCAAATGTAAAATTACACATTATTTAAGTTAATCGGATTCTGGGCACAGACAAATCAGAAGTAAAATAGTTGTTATAGATACGGCAGGATCACGAAAAATAACATTCTGGGTTCTTTAGTAGACCCCCTTTGGTATGTTAAGGGTAAATATGAATTATAGGGAAGGAGGACGGTATAAAATTAATATAATACTTTAATGCATATACAGCCCTTCCAAAGAAAATACTATATCTGAAACTTTACTTGATAAATTGCATCTTGCAAGTGGATTTTCTTTATCCGCGATTTAAGATGTAGTGGCTCCCAAAAGTGTTCGTACACTTTAGAAATTTATAGTAAAAAGAAATTTCCGTGGAATTGAATTCGAATATGAAGTTCAGTATTTTTCCACATCAACATTATGTTATTCTAAATAATGCTTAACATTTCTTTTTATTATTGACGGATTTTCTTTTTATATAAAAATGAAAATGGAAGGAGGCAAAGAAAGAATACGCCACAAAAGCCTTCGTACACAAACATTTTCGGATAAATTTATAATTAAAATATCGTCTGTTGTATTATATTTATTTTTGCATTATGGGGACATTTGAAAAATAATTTGGCTTTAATTTTTGCTTGCATTCTCGGTAACATTCTATTTATTATTTAAATATGGCTCGTAGTCGTGAGAAACAACTAACAGGTTTAAAAAAATTATGTTTCGTTATAGTAGCGGTAAATCAATTCGGAATATTGCTAAATTAGTTAATTTAACACATTCTATGGTGTATATGATAAAACGCTTTAAAGAAGGAAATCGGATCGAAAATAAGGCAAGAAAAGGTCGCCCATCAAAGTTAACACAACGTGATCGGAGATTTATAATTAAAAAAATTGTAAAAAAAATCCACGTTTAAGTGCTGTAAAATTTGCTACAGAATTTAATGAAGATTTTCCTACTTCAATTTCACCTGAAACTATTCGACGAGTGCTGATATCAGCTGAATTAAATGGGCGTTCTGCTCGTAGAATTTTTTTTTTAATGAGAAAAACAAAGCTTAGACTTTCCTTCGCAAAACCAATGATTGATAAATTTGAATCGTATTGAAATAATTTCTTATTTGCAGATAAAGGAATTTAACACTTTTGGTTCCGATGGGCGTATAATTGTATGGAGAAAAAAATGAACTTAATCCGAAGAACTTAGTTGGAACAGTTACTCATGGTGGTGGAGGTATCCTTGTGTGGCGGTGCATGGCAGCATCAGTAATAGATAATTTTGTATTTATTGATGGCATAATGAATCATGAACTTTATTTAAATATTTTAAAATGCAATTTAAAATTATCAGTCCAAAATTTGTAGATTGGAAACAACTTCCTTTTTTATCAAGATAACGAATCGAAGCACACGGCTCTCAACGTTCCCCTCTGGTGTCTCTATAATTGTCCATAAATTCTGAAAAACACCACCTCAATCGCCGGATTAAAACCCAATAGAACATATTTGGAAGGAAATGGAGGTTAAACTACGAAGACACGACATTAAAACGAACAGCGAAATAAAAACAGTAATGATCGTTAAATGGATGAACATTGCTGCAGAAATTACAAAAACTAGTGAAATCTATTCCTAGACGTTTAAAAACGGTTGTTTATACTAAAGAATATCATACTAAGTACTAATTTAACGAAATATTACAGTATTTACTAATATGTAAAGATTTTTTTAAAGAGTACGAAGACTTTCGTGAGGTAACTTTTTTCTTACTTTTAAATTATTGATTTTTTAAAAATAACGTTTTACGATGTTTTTAAAGTATTTTACGTAGTTTTGTTAATAATAAGTTGCAGTTCTTATTAAAGACTCTTTCTGACATATTAATTTTAATTAATGGATAGAACACAATTTCATTTAAATTCATAAGTGTACGAACACTTTTGGGAGACACTATATATTCAAAATACCCTCTATTTTGAATCGCCTAGTATCCTACTTTTTAAAATTGAGCTTGTAATACCCTGGTGTCAGTTCCTAGGGAACTCTTCAAGATAAATGATTTTTTTATATTTATTGAATTCGTATCTTTTAAGTTGAACAATATTTAAACCACAGAAATAGTTTAAAAATTAAAAAAAAAAAAAAAAAAAAAAAAACGAAAATATTTTGACGGTTTTCAAAGTTCAGAATTATAATAATTTTCAATAAGTAAATATCGTAATTGCTTATTATCTTACATTTTTTTTAATTTCACAAATATTAAACTAATATATTAAAAATGTATCCATATTTGAATATATATTAGCTATATATATATTAATATAAAAATATTAATTAAAAAATTTTAATTGTCACCTGTAACTTTTTAAAACATATCGATTCCTTGAAGCTCGGAATATGCGAATCAAAGATAGCAGCTCATTTCGCAAATTAATTTTTGTGCTATGCTTTAAAAACTACACGCATTGCAATCTATTTTGTAATGATTAAAAAGGAATTTAATGTTAGGTGCAACAAAATTTAAACCTAAATAATTCCTAAACTACTTGACCGAATAACTTCTTGTTTGTTATCCGAGGGTGAAAATTTACAGAAGAATTTAAGCGGGATGTCACAATTTTGTATTATTATTATTATTAGACATTTTAAAGTTTGTTACAATTTCCATATGTAGATGTCCCCTAATCAAAATTTAAGTGTAGCTTTAATTAGCAGGCGCTTTTACTAATCGATTTGTACCAGTCACTTTTTTATACGACGATTTGTAGAGTTAGAAGGAGGTGATCACTGTCCCCCGTACCTACATAAAAAAGAAAAATTAGTAAAAGTATTTGTTTCGTTAAAGGATTTACAAAATTTTTATAAATATTTAAATTCAGGCTTCAACTTCAGGCAATTTGAAAAGACGATTTACAGATAAAGAAACTTTTTATAAATGAATGTGTATTTTCTTTCTTATTTTATTTAGAATAATATTTGGGTGGAAATTTATTTAAAAAACATTATCTAAGATTAAAAAAGAATATCAGAATAAATGGTTCATAGCATGGGACCCATAGTTACCAGGCTATATTGTTTTGCTCATACTCGTAAATGTGAAAAAAATTAAAAAATGTATATTTAAGGAGGTTTTTATTGCATGAATCAAAAAGTGTTAGTAAATATATATAAAATGTTTAAAAAAAAAATACACACGAAAGTAACCAAAGATTCACTATAAAAGAAGTATTTTTAGGAAAAGTCTTTATTTTCAAAAAACAGAGATACAAAAACATGATATTTAAAAGCATAATTTATGCAGTGATAAAAATGATTTCAAAGAATATTAAAAATTTAGAAAAAAAAAAAAAAAAAAGGAAAGAAAGACTCTCCTTTACAAAGAGACTCAAAGATAGTTTTAGTATATTTGATAGCAAAAGTCGTTAAATCCGGATGACGCTTCAGGTTTCTACTAAAGTTCACTTCTGCTGCATTAGTTTCAAACTTTCCGAGGGGATTTCTTCCCAGTATTTTGGCGAAGAAATGTATAAAAAATGTTACGGATTAAGTACTTTTTAAATCTTATTATTTAGCATTAGTTATGCAATAAAACTAAGCTGCAAATATTTTGAGCAGCAACCTTGAATCGCGGGGAGATTTAAAGAACGACTATGTGTAGCATAATGTCTATCTAAACATGCTGGAGAGATCTAAGAGTCGAAACTTTTTGAAAATTATTCCATAAAGTAACGATTCACAATATCAAAATATTCTTTCTATCTCACGGTAACAAACATTTGATGTAAATGATTTTTCTTGTAAAAAGACAGTAAAAAAATAGTGGCACAAGAAATTCACTTAGAATCTGAAGACTTGACTTTTCTTTGTCGATGAATATGTAATTTAGGATTTTTTTTTTTTTTTGAAAGCATATGCTTATGTAAATAGTGCAATTGCAACTGCAACATTTGGTTAGTGCTTTGAAGTTAAACCTTGGCCTGAAGGTTAACATCTACATGTGCGTGTAACGTTTTGCTGTAACTTCAATGACATGTTTCCAGGTGAGCACATTGATACACACATATTTCCCATCTGTATGATTAAAACTCCATGCGCATCCTTTTTCATGAAATGGACTCTTTCCTATAAAGTCTGCTTTAATTGGATGTTACGCTCGTCCATATTTGAGAGATAGACCCACTTCAGATTGACGATACTCCAGCATCACATTCAAGAGGACTGGGGATCAAGGAAAGGAATGGGTAGCTGTGGCACGCACTCGCGGCTCTGCTGTCACCAAGTTATCTGGAATGAAGAAAAACTACAGTTTACGAGACATTTGAATTGCAAGTAACGACTCGTTGTTATCCTTTTTAAAGAAAACTAACAATTTCATACTTTTCAAGTAAAATTTTGTACGCTGTTTAAGACATTGGGCGCTACCATACAAAAAAAGTTTTTGGCCACGATTATTTTTTTCATTACCGTTTAATAAATGTACTGTAATTTAATATAAAATGTTTGTGTCACATAATATTATATGTTTAAATTTTGTTGAATCAATAATTTGTATTCATTTGGATATATACAAGGCATGTGGGAAAAAATTACCATTGGGCCATTTTTATGACACAATAGGGGCATCGTTCTGTATACAATGATCCCATTTAACACTAATAAAACAAAAAAAAAATGTATGAATATTCCGTTTCCTTTAGAATAATGGCTGCTGAATCTAAATGTAGGTCATAATATTCAAACTAATACAAGTGGAATTTTAGTCTAGCATACATTAACTCATTTGGATAAAAATGGCGTTTAATACGTTAAAAGTATGTATTTGTTTTAAAATTACCCCCCCTCCCCCGCCCCCAACTCTAACACCTTAATTTTAAGAAACTAACAGAAATAAATACGCTGTCTTTTATCTTAATTAAGAAGTCCTGCCAATCAATCTGAACTGTGTATCACTTATATTTGTAGCATTTTTAACTTCAAATTTCTATTAACATACTCTAAACTTGATGCATTTAAAAAAGCATTTTAAATGTACATATGAAGTTATTATTTTGATGCAAGAAGCTAATTTTTAATTTATACATAGTTAAAATTAACTTTCTGATTGGTAAATATCCATTCTAGTATGAATTAGCTAGTAAAACAACAATTAATTTTCTAAAGTATTTAATTTTATTTGGAACACTGGTTCTGGATGTGTTTCACTCCAACTCATTGAATCATTTAGATTAATTTTAAATGAAATTAAAATAATGCTTTAGATGTTCAATACTGACTTAAGTATTTAATAATAAAATCCATTCAATTTTAAATAAATTCATTTTTAATAAATTATACGTAATAAATTTATACATTCAATAATTGATTATACTTGAATTTATTACTCTAATAATGATCTCAAAAATAAGATAAATCTCTGTTGGATTTCTTGGTGTTGCGTAAATTATATATAAATTATATAAGACAAACTTAAATATAAATAATACTTTTTTAGATTGTTAATGATTATCACGGAAACAGGGTTTCATTAATATTTGAGGAATGGATCCACTTCATATTAAATCTAATTTTAATTCATGTGGATTTATCAAGTTTAGTTAATTTCAAATTCTACTTTACAATTATTAACCCATGCATAATGCATTAAAATCAGACACTATGCTTCCAAGAAGCACAGTAGGGGAAAGTAGGGGAATGGCGCTCACTTAAGGGAAAACATGAATTGCGAGTCAAATTTAGACAAAAAAAAAAAAAATCAATTTTGTATTAACGAAGTATAACTCCAAAACACAAGGAACAGTTTGCAATCAACTAATTTGCATAAAAGTTTTAGGATTTTTTTTATCGTTTTATTTAAATAACCATCGATTGAGCGGTAATGCCCGACATGGTAGTGTAATTACGCTCAGCGTTTGAATACAACATTTAAGTAAGATAAAAACCATATGTAGTTGTGTGTGCTGTTCACACCACTGCAGACTTTTTGCGATCACTTTACACATATAGTAGGCTACTTTTTTTATATTTAGGTTTTTTCATTTTCGCCACTCTTTTGAAATCGTAAATTTCTCCTTGTTTAATGACATATTAATTAAGGCAAAAACAGGGGAATTTCACCATTTCAAAAAAGTGGTGTCAATCAACAAATTTGAATTTAAAAAAAGTTGCCCACTGGCAACACGTCTTCTGGAATTCCACGCAAGCGCCATTACCCGTTTTCGCCATGTTGGGTTTTAATGCATTATAATTGGCATAATAACGCACTACAAAAATAAATAAAATCATGAAAGTTCAGCTAAATGCGTATATTTTGTAAACATAATGAGTAAATTAACATTTGAAAATAAGAGTACACTTAACTTCAAGATAGATGTTGTAGAATTTTATAATAAAACAACTTCAAGCTAATAACGTGAGGACACAAAATACTTTCCTCCCGACGGGCACTAAATACTTACTGGGAACTTAGGATGAAGGTCGCTAGGTGCTGGTACTGATCGCACGTTTTCAATTCTATTCCGTTTAGAGATATTTGGTGAGCGGGTTTACCCTTCTGAGCGTCATTACCCTACTTTCTCCTATAGTCAAGTAGTCTTTCAACATTTTGTCATGCAAGATCAGATTGCCCCCTAAAACGCATCTAATTCCAATTTGTACTATGAAATTAAAAGATATATTTATATTTTTTCAAGATGACGGTAGTAATACTGCATCGCATTTTTTTCAGGTTATTAGAAAGCGTTTCAGAAGATTACAAGTTTTTAAGACAAAACTTCGACACATACCAAGATATGTAGTCATTCAAGAAACCAGACAATGCTTTACGGATACGAAATTCATTTTTATTCATTTAATCTTTGAAATCCAATTTTCAAATATTCAGAAATTACGGCATATAAAAAAAAAACCTTTGGTACTAAATCTTATTTATGGGAATATAATTTTCATTTTAAGGTTCTTTTTTCATGAATTATAATGTTCATTGTTTACATTTTTGTTATCTAAACTTTGCTGTTTAGAATCGAAAAACTCTCATGCATTTTCTTATTTTTATTGAAAGTGTATACATAAAAACTTAAAAATAATCACTAGACGAAACAGCTTATATAAATTATATTAAGAGATGTATTTTTTTTTTCAAATTAGGGTAACACTTACCATAAATATACATATTAAAAATGTCAGTCAATATTTCTTAGTTTAACTTAACCAAAATTAACTTAAAACTTCTATTCAGAATTAAGTTTAACTTAAAAATATTACAGTTGTGTTTGGTAAAAGTTTATGGCATTTTAAAAATGAAGTTATAAAATAAAAAGCATGCATGCACAAATAATTATTAGAAAATCAAATGAGATCTTAGGCATAACATTTAAAATAGGTATTCCTTAAAGCACTTACTTTCAACCCAAACAAATTTAATTATATTGTAGCACCCATCCTGATGAGAGCAATCAAAGCATTTACTGCTTTCTGAAAGAAAAATATATAAAATGTAAATATAATTAACTTTATAAACACACACACACACACACAAAAAAAAAATATAGTAACAAAATGAAAATGAAAATTGCCAATACAGTTGTTTAAAAATCATACTTTTCAATGACTTATCAAGGGATGATTCAATGAAAAAAAAAAAAAAGGAGTCCAGATGAACCCAGAATTACAATTTTACGAAGAAAGAGGGAGTTCTGTGGTACATTTATTTAACCAGTTGGAGCATTTTCCGATTAGTATTATTGACGCAGTGTGGATAAACTAGTTAAAATAGCTATTTTTAAAAAATCTCCTTGCGAATTGTTTCAGAAGGCAAAAAAAGGAATGGAACTCGGGAAAAATTTCCAATTTTTACTTAAATATTTGGAGATTAAAAAGCTCTTGGTTTTCTTTTCCTTTTCTTAGAGCAAGCTCTTGTATTAACCATACGAGAAAATTAAGCGAAAAACTAAACACATTTTATCCCACAATGCTGCCCTTCAGACTATACACTGCGTATAAAAAGTAGAAGGACACTAGACTTTTTTTTCTAAGAAAAGCACAACTAATTAAGTTAGGGCAAAATTCTTTATTTGCGTAACATTTTACAACTACATGAATATAAAATCCTAGTAATGAAAAATAAATTACAAAGAGAATTCGATTTTCATAAGATAGTTTCTGTTGCTTACATGAAACTCTAAAAAAGTAGAAGGATACAAGTATTTTATATGAAAATTAAAGTATTAGTAAGAAGTTTTCTTTCCATTTGCCTTTATCACTTGAAATACTCTGTTTGGCATTGGATCATTGAGTGTTTATATTTCACTTTGGCGAAACTTGTTTCAAACTTCGTTAAGTGCATTTCGAAGCTCAACAACATATTCATGCTGCTTTCTTTCATTGTATACGGGACGAACTAATGTCGCCCATACGTTTTCAAATATGTTCAGGTCAGGGTGTTTAGCAGGCCATTTCAAAAGATTAACTTTATTTGTGTGGAAACAATTTTAAACACTAATAGCTATGTGAATCACTGTTCCATCTTGTTGAAATATCCAATCTCCTCCACCTAAATCTGTACCATAAGGAAGAAGATTAGATTCCAACAATCAGATGTAATCTTTATGGTTCTATCTACCATTCAAAAAGACCAGACTCGTTCTTCCATAATATCCGACTGCTATCCAGGCCACCAAACTTACCCCTCCCATATGTGGAGTGGAATAAATTTATTCCCCATTCTCGATACAAAGCCAACAGAACTGGTATCCATCAGGACCATATGAATTGAACCTTTTTCTCATCTGAGTAAATAGCCCAGACAATAGGGAATTTTACCTAGCAAAATTAATGGTAGCTCTGGAAATCGACTTACTTTATGTTTTTGGGGACGCTGAATCCGAATCTGTAACTTCCCACCAAAATTTCCCCCAGCAACCCTCCCAAATTTTGGTAAAAAGCCTTCCAAAAAAGTTTTTTATTAAAAAAATCAATTTTTTTTATTGTTTTAGGGAAAACGTATGTAGAAATTCAGAAAGTAGACAAAATTTGCAAAAAATTAGATATATGACACTATGACTTAGGATGAAGGGGAAGGGGGGATCTGCCTCGGAACATGCATGGGGTGCTGCGTGAACCAAGTTGCGCAATTCCACTTAACCACTAACACGTTTATATTCGACCTCCCATTTCCCCTCCGAACTTTCCTTATAAAGGTTTACTTTACGTTTTTTGGGTCGCTGAATCCGAATTTTTAACTCCCCCCCCCCCCCCAAATAGTTGTTATTAACTTAAATTTCTTATATTTTTAAGGGAAAAGCATTACGAAATTCAGAAACTAGACAAAATTTGCAACAAATAGGATATATGACATTATGACGTAGGATAAACGGGGAGAAAGGGGGCTGCCTCGGAACATTCCCCGCGCGCTTTTCCCAAAAACCAAATTTTTTCAAAAAATCTATTTTTTTTTTTTTTTTTTTTTTTTGGGGGGGGGGGTTGCCGGGGAAAATTTTGGTGGGAAGTTACAAATTCGGATTCAGCGACCCCAAAAACATAAAGTGAGTCCAAATCCAGAACTAGTATTAATTTTTCCAGGTAAAATCCCCTATTGCCTGGACTTCATAACTTAGTGCACGTAGCGCCACAGTGCATGTTCAGAGGCAGCCCTCCCTCTCCCCGTTCATCCTACGTCATAATGTCATGTATCCTATTTGTTGCAAATTTTGTCTAGTTTCTGAATTTCGTAATGCTTTTCCCCTAAAACAATAAGAAATTTAAGTTAAAAACAACTATTTTGGGGGTAAGTTAAAAATTCGGATTCAGCAACCCAAAAAACAAAGTAAACCTTATAGAGAAAGTTCGGAGGGGAGATGGGAGGGCGAATGTAAACGTGTGAGTGGTTAAGTGGAATTGCGCAACTTAGTTCACGCAGCACCGCGCGCATGTTCTGAGGCATGTTCCCCTCTTCCCCTTCATCCTAAGTCATAATGTCACCTATCTAATTTGTTGCAAATTTTGTTTACTTTCTGAATTTCTAGATACAGTAAAACCTTTGTAAGTTGACCACTTGCGATGCCACACTTCAGTGGTCAACTTAGACAAGTGGTCAACTTAGACAAGTGGTCAACTTATAAAGGGTGATGATAAATTTACTTTTTTTTACGTAATATTCATGCCATGTCATTTTTTCCCACAAAAATTTTATTTATTGACAGGGCTTTAAAATAATATTGTATTACCATGCATATTTCTAACACCTTATAAAAGAAAAGATTAATTACAAGAATGAATTAATCGTTTTGTATCAATTTTTAAATCAATTAGTATTAACTACTATTTATTTAAAAATACAGTCAATTAATATGCAGCCAATTAGTAATTCTTCAAACTATACTAGTTATTACACATAATTTATAAAAATCATAAAAAACACTTGTTTTTTCACATGTTAAGACAAATACACATTCTAAAATTAAGTTTGTAATTTACATTACCTATTTGTCCAAGAAAAACTCTCTTATTGTATTTTGACGCTGATTTTTGGACTTTACATCAGCCCAATGTTTTTCAATGCAAACATGGAGATCCATTATATTTTCACAAATATCAGGCTGCTTATCAGAAGCATAGGGCATTAAATTTTTTACACAGTATAAAGCCTCTGAAAAAGTTAAAGGAGTCTTCCTTGTGTTTTCATTAATCGTCTCCTCTTCACTGTCTTCTTCTTGATTATCTTCTATTTCTAGAGGTTTTTTCATCTTTGCTAAGATATTAGCAGCTATGTCTTCTGCATTCTCTTCAACTTCTTCGTGCACAACGATGTCATTTTCAAATGAGAGAAATGATTTTTCATCGACCAGCTCTTGCTGAATAGTTACTGGCAAAGTTTGAATTTCATTCTTCAAACAAAATTCAGTCTCTTCTTCGTTCAATAATTCATCCACACTTTTAAATCCTGCTTTATAAAACGATTTGGAAATAGTTGAAGAAGATAAGTTTTACCAAGAATCATTAAGCCAACGAATTGCATCCAAAACATTTACTGATTTAGTAAAGTCTGAAAGATCATTGCAGTGTACAATTTTTGAAATGAGGCACTTCAACATTAGTTTACGATAATGCAACTTA
The DNA here is from genome assembly GCA_963932465.1 of Maratus speciosus. Taxonomy (NCBI): domain Eukaryota; kingdom Metazoa; phylum Arthropoda; class Arachnida; order Araneae; family Salticidae; genus Maratus; species Maratus speciosus. The sequence goes on from OZ010787.1 coordinate 327,203,933, forward strand.
ACTGCACAAATAATGCCTTGATCTAGAGGTTGCACAAGTGACGTTAAATTTGGAGGCAAAAATGCTATTTCAGTATTGGTGAACGATTTGGAAATTTTATGACTGGATACATTGTCAATAAATAAAATTATCCGCCTACCCTGTTTTTTCATTTGGGAATTAATATCTCGAAGCCATTCTTCAAAAATGGATAAATTCATCCAGGCTTTTTTATTATATTTCCATGACACAGGTAGATTCTCAACTTTAACACCATTTTTTTTTTTAAAAGCACGAGGGTTAGCAGCGTTTCCAATTACAAGGGGTTTCAATTTTTCCCCTGTGACACTATAGCAAAGTAAAACAGTTAGTCTTTCTTTCGGCATTTTGCCTCCAAAACATTTTTCATTTTTTGATACAAGGGATTTTGTTGGCAATTGACGGAAAAACAGTCCTGTTTCATCGGCATTGAATTGGTTTTCAGGCGGATAATCTTTCACAATTTCATTTAATTTTGCTTTCCAGTCTTCTGCAGCATTAGAATCTGCTGAAGCAAATTCACCACAAAGAGTACGGAAATTTATGTTGTTTCTAGATCTGAATGATTCTAGCCATCCATTACTTGCATTAAATTCAGAAATTCCCAATTCATTTGCAATATCTTTAGCTTTAGCTTGGAGCATAGGCCCTGAAACTGGAATATTTTTGGAACGACATAGCTTAACACGTTCACGCCGGCGCGGTGGGTCACACTGGACTGTCTCAGAGTTGTCACGTCTCCGGCTTTTTGCACACTACTATTATTTTAGAGAAAATGTTGTTTCTTCATATCGCCTTATTGTTCTAATTAAATAAAACAACATTTTCTGTATTAAAATACTGGTATCCAAAAAGCTGGAGACTTTTCAGCTCTGAGACTGTGGAGTGTGACCCACCGCGCCGGCGTGAACGTGTTAAAAAACTCCCAAACTGCCAGATTAATTTCTTCATTTGATGTTTTTCTCAATTTTCTTTTTCCATCACCACTACAGTTCTCTAGCCACAATTTAGTTATTTCTTCCCCATTCTTTGATATGTTAGACACTGTAGTTTTGAAAATTCCATATCTATCAGCTAATTTTCTCTGGATTTCTCCTTTTCTAATTAAATTTAATATTTAATATTTCTTATCATTTGAAAGTTCAACTAATTTTCTTTTTAGAGCCATTTTAGGTTAACAAAATCTTCCTTGTTAAAAAGCAATTACAAAATATAAATATCTTGAATACTGCCTCTACACCAAGTTTACTAGATGAAAATAATCCTTCTGTACTACAACACAGTTCTAGTGCAACTCATCACTTGTTGTTACAATTGCCACAAATCATTGCAACTGGTGGAAATATTTCTGCTTACAAACTAGCACCTGGGGTTATTGAAAGAAGGGAAGGAATGATAAGAGAATGGAAAATAGAAGAAAGAAATCTAGAATCAAAGAATGGAGGGGGAAGGTTGAAAAGTCAAATCCACAAGACCAACAATGTAAGAATAGATAAGCCTTGAATAATTTATCTACACCTATCCCTGCTAAAAGCATTCCCCAGGACAATAACTATTTCACACTTTTAGAAATTCTAGTTAAAAAGAAAAAAAAAGAAAAAATTTCGTGGAGAGTTACTTTTTTTTATTCATGATTTGTTAGTTTTTTGGGTGGTCAAGTTATAAAGGGTTTTGATGGGCATTTTATAATAGTTCTAGTCAAATTTGAATAATTTCAGTGGTCAAGATACAAGATAGACAGGTGGTCTGATTACAAAGGGTTTGTCTTATAGTTTTGTATAGGATAAATTTGGTTCCTGACAACAGAGGTCAACATAGACAGGTGGTCAACTTACAAGGGTGGTCACTTTTACAGGTTTTACTATACTTTTTCCCTAAAACAATAAAAAAATGATTTTTTAATAAAAACCTTTTTTGGGTGGCATTTTACCAAAATTTGGTGGGGATTGCCGGGGGAAATTTTGGTGGGAAATTAAAAATTCGGATTCAGCGACCCAAAAAATATATAGTAAGCCTTTTTCCAGAACTACCATGAATTTTGCTAGGTAGAGTCTCTATACGGTCTCTACTGCCTAGACTAAAATGACAGAAGTCCATTCAGTGCTGCAAGACACGTGGTCTCTCGCCCAAGGTAAGCGGTTATCTACATGCATTTTTGTTCACTTGAATGATGATGTCCCTTCTTAAAAATGAAGAATTTGGACATTTTTATATAGTTATACACATTTTGACGTGACATGTGTTAGTCCTGCTTGTATTCGGACTTTCGAAATTGTAGAATTTTTTTTTTTTTTTCTGCTCTCGGATAAAGTCTCTTTCATCACGAGGCATCAGTGTTTTAGGTGTCTTCGTGTCTTTATTTTTGGTATCGTGATCCTCTGGATTTCTAAGGATAGTTTGATATTGCAGTTTTACTAACATTAAGCAATTTAGCAATGTCTCCGACTCTTTTTACACTTTTTTCTAAATGCTATCTATGGCTTAGCCTTTTTGAAAATTATTTAAAGGTATCTCTTTAGGCATTCAAAAAACAAAATAAAAATAAAGAAATATATATTTTTTGACAAATACAATAAAATAGTAATATTATTTACCTTATCTATAGCAGAAGCGTCCAATAAATTAAATTTTTCAGAACTGTCCTACTTTTTTTACAGTGGGATAGTTAACTATGTTCAATTTTCTATAAACTAATTGCTGTAGCAACCAATTTTTTATGTCATAACAAAAGGATGAGTATACAATGATACCCTTAAAAATTTCAGACCGTAAATGCAAATCACAATTAAGTAAATTAAAGAAATCGAGTGTCCTACTTTTTTTACACACAGAGCCTGACTAATGCAGGGCATTCGGGGAAGCTGCCCCGGCCCCCCCGATTTGAGCCCCCCCCCCCCCCCCCCCCCAAGGGCAGATATAAGTTTTCGTTAAAGGTTGCCAAATGGTAAACAATGTCCAAACGTAACCAGATTCTAATTTATAGTGTTTTTTATTTTGTGATATTTAATTTTTTTCCTTACTGATTTCATAAAGATTTAATTAAATACATAAATTTGATTAAAATATAACTGTAAATATCACACATCTGTTATATGTTGCTTTCTGTTTAAAAAATTTTTCATGTGAAATTTTGTACCAAAATACTTTACGGCATCATGAGGAATGTAGTATCAACATAACGAGTATTGAAATTTGTTGCTATTATTATTAAATGCATGCCAACACTTGCCTTTTCGTATGATAGAATTGTCCAAATACATGTTGATTGAATACAGAGATTATGTTAAATAGAAAAGTATTAATACAAATAGCCAATAATGCCTGAAAGAACTGTATTTACATTTTAACGGCTCACATTTAACCTTATATTCCTATAACAAAAAAAAAAAAAAAAAAAAAAAAAATTTGTATTCTATAGTTTTTTTTTAAGTTATCTTTCTTGTGCTATTCTGTATATACTCGTAGATGTGAATAGTACCTGGTATGAAATTTATGTATCCGTACAATAGGTATAGGTGTGAAGTTTAGTTTTAGTTACTTCAGCATAATTCACAAAAAATTTCAAAAGTCAGAAGGGGGCCGCCCCCCGAATAATGTTTGCCCCGGGCCCCCCTGTGTCTAAGTCGGGCCCTGTTTACACAGTGTAAATATCAAAATGAAAGTAAAACAAAATTGCAAAACAAAATTCCAATTTCTAAGGGTCCTCCAATAAAGTATATGAAATTAGACGAATTTGGTCGCAAGGTACATCTCAAGATTTGGAAAAAGTTTTAAAGAAAGGATAATTGAAGAAAAAAAAGTTTGAATATGTTTTATTGCATACAAATTATGCTTTATAATTTTTTTAATATGTTTTACTAAACGAAACGATTTATTGAGCAAATTCAGATACTTAGGTAAACACTGATATTAACAACCTATCCACATCTTGAAAGAGTGCACAAATTACATAAAACTAATTTCAGCCGCTTTAAATGACGAATCTGATTACGGGAGTTCCTATTTCAGTCAACAAGCATTCACCCTTTTTAAATAAGACAGTAAGTGTAACTGACTACATTAACTGACTAGATTCTAACTGACTAGATGTAATTAGTCCAACACTAACTGATCTGGTCTAGATACGCATCCAGCGTTTTTACTAGAGTTCCACTACTTGTGATTCATTCTGTTCAGCTGATTCATATATCAGACCAGATGCTATGATCAATATGGTTATCTGGGTGAATTAGGTCCTCCAGCTTCGTCCGGGATAGCTCAGTTGGCAGAGCATTGGTAGCTTCAGCCAAGAGATCCCTAGTTTGAATCCTAGTCTGGACACTTTTTATCCAAATTACAATTCATAATTCTAGCTGGTATTTTTTAATAAAATGTCGCTATTTTCACACTTAAGGCTGTTCTTAAATTTAAAGGAGCTATTTTCTGACATTTCTGAATTCATTTTTGTTCGAAACTCAGAAAATTGGCAGGTGTTCTTATTCAGAAACAATGTAATCGAATGGCTTTTTAATAAAGGCAGAAGATCTTTTACAAATAATATCAAAGTTGCCATTTTGTACCAATTTCCGGATGCGACATCTGGGGAAAGTAGAAAAAATTTGTTTATAACTCTAAAGGTAGTTTATCCAAAAATGTAAAACGCCCTTCTATTCCGAATCGCCTCAATATTCAGGAAAGCTAATTCTATGCCTTTACGTTCTAAAATGAGTCAGAAAATGTCTTAGAAAGTTTTGCGTTGTTGAATAGGGATTTCGAGATTCGCCTTAAGACAAAGAAAAATTAGTCCCCCCCCCCACACACACACACCTCTTCCAAACTATACATGTCATTTCGTAAATCTACGGTAGAAAATTTATATTTTGTGCAAAGGAAATGAAAGTTTTTGTCTAATGTTCAGTCACGAATAAATTAATATAGATCTTCCAAATAATAGTTAAATTTCTATGGATTTAGCGTACAAAAGATTCAGATGTCCATAAAATCTCTCTGTAACAACAAGCTGCTTATAGACAAATAGTCCGAAATGAAAAGTTGTGCTAGAAAAAGATTCAAAATTTTACTCTTTACTGTCAAAATCCAAAGTTAAAAAGCTTATGAAAATAATCCATTAAGTAATAAAATGTAAAACAAATTAAAAAATATTTTAATCTCAGTACTTTTAGACTTGTTTTTATTTTATTTTATAACAAATTATACAATTTACAAATTTACAAATTGTATACTTACAAATTTACAAAGTTATTTAAAGTTCCGGCTAACTATCGGGCGTATATCCGTTGTCCTATTTCTTACTTATACTATTTAAAACTAATTTTCAATGAAGAATTTAACGGAAGATATCAGCTGCCAATCAAATTTTCTAAATAATTAATCATAAAATGAAAAATTGGAATAGAAAAACAGCCCTTAATTTTCTTTTTAAGAGTAATTATTTCAAATGAACAAGCTTGGACAGCTTAAAAATATTACTTCTTAGAAGGTTGTTGCCATGTCTGTGGAAAATTTCATTTTAACATGTTTTGAGACAGAAGTGGCACTGTCACATTTATTTAAGATAGAAAATAATCCAGTGTGTGACATATATATTTAAACTGAATTGTTAAAATATTAAATTTATTATTAAATTAATAAAAATATCAAAGATCGTAATTTTACCGATTTCACATTATAGCAATTACCTACGACCAATCATTTTAATAATAAAAATATTAAGAAAGTTAGAAACAAACATAGGTTAATATCATCAAAATTTTTAGAGTTCTACGTATCTTGTTTACTCACTATTTAGATTTATTTATAAACAGACGATACTTAAGATTAAGGGCGAAAGAAAAATCTATTATCTAACAAACAGAGCGTTTAAACAATCTCTTTTTTGCACAAGGAAATTCAAGTATGAAACTTTTCTTTTTCGTCTTTGCATGAGCATTTTCTGAATTATCTTGTGTATTTTAGCATTAATACAATTTTAACTGAAGACAACAGATACATAATTTAGACGAAATTTTCTCTTTATTCGGAGCAAAAAGAGAAAATGCATTTTGCATTCCTATTCCATATCAGTTTTTCACTCGAAATAAAGGCGTACGATTGATTGACATCTGTATTTTGCTCAGAGAATATTATGGGGCAACAGTATTTTTAAACATGGCAAAAAGAGATTTTCTATCTTTTATTTAAAATATTATTATTATCATTATCATTTATTAACACAATGCAGAAAACCCGTTTTAGTGGAAAGGTGGACTTGGAAAAAAAAAAAAAGTTGTGTTAAAATATACCGTTAAAATTTAAAAAATACTTATCAATATATTGCCGTATACTTGGCAGGAAGTATTTTCATACTTTTTAAGTAATGAAAACATGTCAATGTATTTAAAACGTACGTTTTAAAAATAAATTTTCCGCAGTCTATTCAACTTGAAAATGTTACATGCATTTTGATTTTTGTGTAAAATTCCCAATATCGCTAAGGGAAAATCTTGATACATAGTACAAGAAATTTTTGCATTCATTCTTTATTACAACAGGTGATTAATATAAAATACAAGAAAGAAAAATCATATGTCAATCATAGATTATGAAAGACATTACAACATTTCCAAAATAGTGCAACGGAACGTTACCGCTTAAAAAAGTGAAACCAGATTTAAACAATTACCACCTATAGCAGGAAAGATACTCTAATTTTTTTTGCGTATCCCTGTATATGATCTATAGATCTCTGTACACATCACCTAATCTGCTAAAATTTGGCTTAGTTACAATATTCATAACACAGTTGAAAATTTTCCTGCATTAATTTCCACCAAAAGACGGAAATGCAATCGAATTTTGTACATCCCTGTATATTAGCTACAGAGTTTTATGCACTCCTCATATTAAACTAAAATTTAATTCGGGAGAAAAAAAAAAGCAGAACACAACTGAAAACATACTTTCCGAAATTACCATCCATACACGGCAATATATCCGGTTCTTTTCGTGGCCCTGTATATGAATGTATTTATATTCTACAAAAATTTCTTAATATATTAAATATATTTCCAGCTGGAAAAAACTTAAGTCAAAAAACAATATTAAGCAATTCATGCCCATATACAGTAATGCTTTCGAATTATTTTGTTTAGCTCTCTATATGATCTAACGTATACATACACACCACATAATATGAGAAAAAAAATAGTTAAACATAAAAACGCATACCTCATCTAAAAACTCCAGTTGTTATTACCCACAAACAATACTGTAACTGAAATATTTTGTGTGTCCCTGTAAATGAACGATAACGGTTATGCACTTTATATTCTACATTAAGTATCTTGTTTTTCACTTCAATAATATGTCAGTTTCATTATGTAGTCCAGGCAATAGGGAATTTTACCTAGCAAAATTAATGGTAGTACTAGAAATCGACTTTCTAGATGTTTTTTGGGTCGCTGAATCCGAATTTGTAACTTCCCACCAAAATTTCCCCCCGGCAACCCCCCCCCCCAAATTTTGGTAAAAAGACCACCAAAAAAGGTTTTTATTAAAAAAATCAAAATTTTTATTGTTTTAGAGAAAAAGTATCTAAAAATTCAGAAAGTAGACAAAATTTCCAACAAATTAGATACATGACATTATGATTCAGGATGAAGGGGAAGGGGGGAATCTGCCTCGGAACATGTGCGCGGTGCTGCATAAACTAAGTTGCGCAATTCCACTTAACCACTCACACGTTTACATTCGCCCTCCCATCTCCCGTCCGAACTTTCTCTATAAGGTTTACTTTAAGATTTTTGGGTCGCTGAATCCGAACTTTTAACTTTCCCCCCAAAATTCCCCCCCCCCCCCGATACCCCCTCCAAATAGTTGTTTTTAGCTTAAATTTCTTATTGTTTTAGGGGAAAAGCATTACGAAATTCAGAAACTAGACAAAATTTGCAATAAATGGGATATATGACATTATGAATTAGGATGAACGGGGAGGGTGAGGGCTGCCTCGGAACATGCACTGCGGCGCTACGTGCACTAAATGATGAAGTCCAGGCAATAGGGGATTTTATCTGGCAAAATTAATGGTAGTACAGGAAATCGGCTTTCTAGATGTTTTTTGCGTCGCTGAATTCGAATTTGTAACTTCCCACCAAAATTTCACCCGGCAACCCCCCAAAAAATTGATTTTTTGAAAAAATTTGGTTATTGAGAAAAGCGCGAGGGGAATGTTTCGAGGTAGCCCCCTCTCTCCCTGTTTATCCTACGTCATAATGTCATATATCCTATTTGTTGCAAATTGTGTCTAGTTTCTGAATTTCGTAATGCTTTTCCCCTAAAATAATAAGAAATTTAAGTTAAAAACAACTATTTGGGAGAGTTTCGGGGGGGGGGGAATTTTGGGGGTAAGTTAAAAATTCGGATTCAGCGACCCAAAAAACTTAAAGCATACCTTATAGAGAAAGTTCGGAGGGAAGATGGGAGGGCTAATGTAAACGTGTGAGTGGTTAAGTAGAATTGCGCAACTTAGTCCACGCAGCACTGCGGCGCATGTTCCGAGGCAGATCCCCCCTTCCCCTTCATCCTAAGTCATAATGTCATATAACTAATTTGTTGCAAATTTTGTCTACTTTCTGAATTTCTAGCTACTTTTCCCCTAAAACAATAAAAAAATGGAATTTTTTAATAAAAACCTTTTGGGGGGCTTTTTACCAAAATTTGGGGGGGTTGCCGGGGGAAATTTTGGTGGGAAGTTACAAATTCGGATTCAGCAACCCAAAAAACATCTAGAAAGCCGATTTCCAGTACTACCATTAATTTTGCTAGGTAGAGTCCCTATACGGTCTCTATTGCCTGGACTAATGATTGAAATAGTAGAATATATCATAATTAAATCATACCATAAAAGATTTTTCATTATTTAACTTAATGTAACCGGATTCTTTTGAGTGCTCTGTAAGCGAACTATAGTTGCTACACACTCCATTTTTAATAGCGAACATACCATACTCTTGCATAGAAATCCGAGTATATTTACGAGAGGAAGAGCACAGACAGACAAATCGAAGTCAGAACACTTTTCAACAATGCCGGGAAGTATTAAAAAAAAAAAAATCAGACACGAAATTGAATTTTCATAAAAAAATCAGATGTTAATAGACTTAATTGCTAATCTGAGGGCTTTCATAAACTAACAATCCAAAACGGATGTTTGGATTACTTGCAAGATGTATCGATATGCTTCCTCAGCTATGTCGTACTTTGAAGAAAAATGAAAACGCATGGAACATTTAAAAGATGTATAGATTCAGAAAATTTGTTAAAAAAATTGCATTTGAAATACTTTATTATATGTCATTACCTACCTTATTTATAAGAAATATGAAAATACACTTCCTGCCAAGTATAAGGCAAAATACTGATACATTTTTATTATTATTTTTAGCAATAAATTTTGACATAAAAACAAAAAATTATATTTTTGCTCTTTTTAAAGTCCACTGTCCGCTAAAACTACTACTGTTACACGATATTTAGCCCATTTAAATGAAATTGCCATTGAATCACATTACTGCTTCGAACTCTAAAGAGATTTTTTTTTCATTAGAAAAGGTTAATCCTTAGTTTGTGCATACGTTCACTATGACTTTGCTTAAGGTGGGTTTTAACTGGCAGGGCTACAAGGTAAAACAAAACATTTATGAAAAGTTTCTATTAAAAAGAAAAAAAAAAACGAGTATTTTTCAAATGCATTTTTTTTTTTGTTTAAAAATTAAACTTTAGTTTTCATTTTTTAACACTCAATCCATCCAAATATTCCCACATGATTATAATTTATTAAACTTACCTTAACCCCTTTAAAGGCACCGGTATATTATATATACCACTTAATTTTAATCCAAATATGCCACAATGACACCGGAATTTTATAATAAAATTTTGCATTTCTAATGTACATGAAGAAAATCTTTTACTTATTTTGAAATTTGTTCGTAAATCCTGATATCATTCAATCAGTTCAATATTTTAGCAACAGAAGTACTTTGTCTTTGAAAGGTTGAAACGTTTACAGGTGAGCACTCTCTATGAACTACAGATATTTAAAGAAGGGAGCATATGTAATTTCTAAAAAACCCTCCGTCCTCATAGGCATGCTAAATATAGCACAGGTCAATATAATACTGAATGTAACGTTAAGCCTAATATTAACATCCACTGTATGAAACACTGACACGTATGATATTTATGCACTCTACTATAGCTTTGGGAAGATGCAAAAAGTATTGTCTAAATTAATTTTTTTTTAGTAAGACAAATTCCCTTAATAAAATGACATTATAAACAACATTTTGCGAAATATTATTTTAGGAAATTTGAGAAATAATTATTTTAAATGGATTGGAGAGAATTTCATTAATATTGACTAAATAAAAGTGAAATAAAATCACGTTTAAGTTCCCAATTCAAAATTTTGAAACAAAATTTCGCATTATCATTCACTTTTTGCTTTTTAGGGAAAAAAACCACTTCATTTTGTTTTCAAATTTGTTATCTATTTTTTATCTCGAAATATTTCAGCTGACGGCAGAAAAAAAAATATTTGTAAACCCATGAAACCCAAACATTGCATAATACTACAAAGTTCAAATGTGTTGTTGCTCCAGATTGTTTATCGTAATCATTGTTTAGTTAAAATAAGGTTATTTCTGTAAGTCCTTGAAAATATTAAAACATGACTGATGTATTTTTCCTACAAAATTGCTTCAAATTTTTACAGATTTCCTTAAATGCCTTTTGCAAAACTTCAATTAAAGAACAAATGAATTGAACCAATCTCTTTCTAACTTCCTTTTTAGTAAAAAGAAACTTCTAAAGCTAGATTAGCTTGAACGTTCTGAGGCAAACAAATTAACTGTAGTGATGTAAGGATAAATATATATTTTTAAATGACGTACAATTTAATGCGTCAGTAATGGATTACCCATTCAGAAAAGTTTTCCTGATGATATTTAATTATATTTTATGTTAAATATTATTAGGAAAATTTCCTTTATGTTCGTCAAATAAGTTTATCTGTAAAAAAATGCTCAGTTCATGAAACTTATGACCTTGTCCCACCATCTTTGTAATGAATTATACAAGTATTTTTTAAAATGTATTTAGTCTCTCTAAAACCCGTTTCAGACGAGTGACGTACAGGGAGCGTATAGTTATTATCTAATTCCACTATTACAAATAGCAATATTTGTTGTATTTTATTGCACAATTTCTGTGATTAAATAAGGCGGAGAATACTATCCGGAAACATTAAAACTCAGAAAGTCATGGAAAAGCTGATCCTGCAGAGGTGAACTTTCATGATTTTTGCGTACCCGAGATTTTCAAAACTCTCTGTACTTTAATATAATGAAGATAAATTTTCATATAATTTAAATGTGTGTCAGAATCTACTTCGTTTTATTTAATCACTGCCAGAAACTGCTTGAAACTATTTTGTAAAATAGTAGCGAATATTTAAAAATAGAACATTTAATATTTTATTCAATTGAATTTTATTCACATTTATTTTGTACTTAAAGATACTGCGAAATACGAGAAGAAGCCTATTTTGTAATTTTAAACAGTAACAAGTAATTTTTTAACAAAAAATAAAAAAGACCCCGATGTATTGTTTTTAACCCCTTCGGGACGGGAGCCTTTTACGAAATTTTTAATCTTTTGTCACCGTTTTTTAAAAACAGAAATTTGTGTCTTCTTGAATCGAGAAAATGCGCTAATTAAATAAGGCAAATTTTACAGTAAAATTTTACTGGTGAGGAAAAACTAGGATTCTGAGCGCTTCATGCGGCACGTATACGTGCCGCTCGTCCCCAAGGGGTTAACCCTTTCCAACATAATTGAAAAGCGTTTAAGAATTCGGTGCTCTACCTCGCGTAAATGTAGTCAGATTGCCATGAAATTGATATATGTAATTGGGGTTCACTATGGAATGTTCGGTATTGCAAATGGAGTGCATAGCATTTACGGTTCAATTACAGGGACACTCAAAAAGAATTCTGATACATTACGGTATGTGGAAAAAACGTTTGTGGGGTTATTAATGACATTACACTGTTTTAAACATATTGAAATTTATACATATATCACTGAGGTGTACTACAAGAAGGTAACTGTAGAATATGGTGCACATATAATTTATTGTTCATTTACAGGAACACACAAAAGAATTTGGCTACAGTACTGCCTTGGTGTGTATAAGTCCTATACATCTTATACAGAGCTGCACAAAAGATCAAGTACATTTACGTTTATTGACAGAAACTTGAAGGGTAATTTTCAAATGTGCTATATCTTTAACAGAACAAACTTTTAGCATACTATGTAGTATACATACAAATCTATAGGTAATATACAGCACTGCACAAAACAATTCGGATATTTTCTCAACTATCCATGGTAATTGCAGAAATTGAGTTTCAAATGCGTTATATTTCTAAATTGTTTATTTAGACATCAACTTTCATCATAATAAACTGTCAAGTTTGTTACAATAGAGATTAAAGTATGCATTTTTAGCACGCGCGGTGCCGTGCTATTATTTTTTTAAAGCACGCCGGGCTATTTTTTTTTAAAAACGTTGAAGATTCTCTGAGAGCATCACGCCGATTTTCCATGAGCAAGGAGCGATTCTGTTGCGAAATATCTGCAAATTTAACGCATTCACTTAAAATAAAAAATTCGGTCATAAAAAAATCCTTTTTTTTTTAACATAAAAGCTTCTTAATGGAAATTAACTACAAGATAATCATATTTTTGCGAATATTTACATCACGAATTCCCATCTTTTAAAAAGGGTATTTTTAAGAGGGTAGGGGAGAGGGGGGCACATGTGAACAATTTTTACATTTTTCAATATTTCTCAAAATTGTTATGATCTATTGAACCAAAAATTTATACATATAAGAATAATTACACTTAGTTTGTTCTCATGGTGAAACTTTTGGATGCATTTATCAAGAATTTCTAACTTATATCATCATTCTAAAAACTGTCTAAATTTGTTCACATGTGCCCTGCTGGAGGGATAGTTGTGAACATACCCGGGGCACATGTGAACGCATGCATAAATAGGACAAAAATATTTTTTATGAATAAAAACTGTGATAAAAACTAATTAGATGCCCACTTTCTAGTTGTGTGAATAAATCAATAAAATGTTTCAACATAGATACAAGAAATTCTTCGTAAAATTATACACTAGTATACCTACTCCTTTTGAATCAAGCATAGAAAAACTTACTTTTAAATATGTTATTGAATAATTCTGCTATTGTGTTTTTATTTTATCTAAATGTTATGCAATATGTATAACAAAATTGTGCATCATAGTTTTAAAAATTGATAAAATTGTGATAAAATAAATGGTGAATATCACAGTACTACTTATAACTTTTTTTGGCCAACTAAATTTTACTTTCATAAAATAAATAGCTTACAAATACTTTAATATGGGTTAAGAAAAAATAAATACGTATAAAACTGGAAATCATTAAAGAATAACAAATAAACATATTAATTTTTACAGAAAGCCACCACTTTTAATTGTTATTTAACTTCCAGTAAATTAAAACTGTGAAGCAATTCTAAAAACATTGTATTTATAGCTCAATGTTTGACAAGGGTAATTAAATTTTAAACTAAAAAAAATGCATTCACAGACTTAAAAAATACACTCGTGAATTGTTCACAAGTGCCCCATCTACCAACTTAATCCTAACTTAAGAAAAAGATATTTTTAATTGAAATAAGGAAACAAAGCTTTTTGTAGACTTACCTAATTAATGCCACTATAGCATACAATGCTGATATTCTACTTTTAAAAATGTCTTGAATGAATTTTTACTTCAATAACTTTAGAAGAATTTTTTACTTAACACCTTCTAAAACAAACATATTACAACTACCAGAAATCAAAATGGCTTATTGTTCTGAAAATTCAGCCAAAAGATGGTATCAGTACTGTCATCTATTGGTAATTTTTTTATTTATTTTTTATTTCCAATTAACTGAGTGAAATGTATACTGTACACACGTGCCCCATGTTTATACGTGACTTCCTTTAGAGGCGAAAAGATTTTAGCTGAAAAATACAGGGGACTGTTAAAAATTAAAACACTGAACTGAGATAAGGAGTCCAGTTTCTTCTTATTTCCTTTTCAACCTCCCTCTCAACCCTGTCTCATTACTGTTCTTTGCACCCCAGTCCCACCCTTATCTCCGGGGTCACGAAGGTTCTCCTATTTCCTCCTATCTCCTCTATTCTTTCTCCTTTAACAGTACTGAAATGCAAAAGACAGACTGTTTGTTTTTCTTTTCAAATAACTCTTACTTTATGGAAGATTATTAGATTTGATTTATAAAAGTTGCTAATGTGATTAATTAGGAATTCATATAACCGGTATTTTTTTGTGTGTGTGTGATGGAGGGGGAGGGGGAAGGCAAATATGCGTAAAAGGCAAGGGCAGTGGCGTATGCAAACGAGACATTTTATAAAATTCTTAGCGAGCGAGTATTTAGGCAAATTTCAAAAAATGTCAGAATAAAACTGTATCAGGTGCTCCTCAGATGCGCACAATAAAATCAAAAGACCCCCGCCCCATTCAAGAAAGTTTTGAAAAGGTGCCACTGCCCTATTTAACTAAGCAATAATGCGTAAAATTTGTTTTTATTGTCAATTTGAACGTACCTAAGCAAAAAGTACCTGTAATGCTATGTATCTGGAACAAAACAAAAAGAAAAAGAACGTGGGGAGGTGGCGGTGCATTTTTAGTGAGCTGTTATTTAAAAACCAGTTTACTCTCAGTCATAAAATTTACAATTTAACCTTATAGTACAAAGATGTTTGTTATCCTAAGTTTTCAGAATTTCTTAGTCAGTCCTTTTTGAGATATTAATTATTGAAAATTGCCAAAAGCAGACTTAGCAGTTTTTGATGAGCTGTACGAAAAAAAAAAAGGAAACTGTTTTCAGGATTGAAATTTATAAAAATGAGTAGTCCTGTAAGAGATCTTTTTTTAAAAAAATATTTAAGGTGAGACTCATTTCCTTCATAAAAAACAATGGCAACGTAATGCGCTGTTTGACCTTTTATTTCTCCGGTTTTTAAGCATGTTTTTGGTCTAGATCCTTAAGTCTAATGAAATTTTATAATTACATAAAATATCGACAATTTTAAGACTAATGAAAATTTTATAATTACATAAAATGTCGACAATTTTATGCTGAACATTTTGGTTTTTGATTCCTCTTGATAGGTAGAAAAATAAAGCAGTTACAGCATTTTCCGTAAAACACGTTTCTCTCCCCAAAACGGCTGTGTACTTTGTTAAAAATTGCCCCTCCAAAAAACTGTATGATAAAAAATAATTGAGGCATGTTTTTAAACTCAGAAAACTTCGAAGAAGTCTTTGTTAAAAGATTAGGAAAATTAAAAATGTCGAGCGACACCACCGGGATTATTTGAACTGGATTAACCCTAATAAGTAAACGGTTATTTTGCATCATAGTATCCAAATTAAGTTAAATGTATGCGAATGGATAATATTACGCATTGAAATAATTTATATAAATTTTTGTTAAGGTTTCGAATAGCATGGCGTAAAAGATAAACCACATTACTGAATAAATACATTTGAATGCATAATATAGGTTTAGTGAAAGTGATATACTTATCAGTGTATTGAAAAATTAAACGCATAGTTTGGTTATCTAAATATACTTATGAAAATAAATAAAAAATAATTTGAATTGAAACTTACTTTATAATTTTATCAAAATTTTATTTTTTATTTCCCCTTACATGAATAAAATGTTTAAGTGGCTGCATAACTTGTATAGAGGCTTTAGAATAACTTTTAAAGAATTTTAATTTATTATTAATTTATATTTTTATACTTAATTTTATATTTAATTATTATACTTATTTAATTTATAATTTAATTTATGATTATTTTAATTTATTAAATTACATATATTTATTCTCTTTTTTAATTTTCTTAATGTTTCTCTTTTGTAAATTTTAAAAAATAAATGTTAAACATTTTGGAACAATTTATGCAATGGACATGGATCTCTATTGCTCTTTATATATATATATATATATATATATATATATATATATATATATATATATAGAGAGAGAGAGAGAGAGAGAGAGAGAGAGAGAGAGAGAGAGAGAGTGTCAGACATTTTGTAAAAATGAACCATTTTAACAAATGAATTCAATATGACAAAATAGTAAATAATGAATAAATACTTGTGGTTATTCCTTGAAAAACTAGAAATTAAAGCTTGAAAAAGTGCTTTGAGTTTTTTTTTTTTCCAAACAAAAAAAGTATATGCACATGTAAAGATAAAAATATATGCTTTTGTGAAATGCATAAACAACTGCATTAATAATGTTTTTGTATATAGACACTGACACAGCGAAGAAAGAAGAGGTGGGGGGGGGGGGATTAAAACTCTTCCCGTGTAAATTAAAACTGTATAAACTAAATGCAAAAACTTCTGTGGTATGATCAACAATCGATTTGTAAAAATAAACAACCAAAGTAAAATAAAAAATAGTTTTTTTCTTTTAA
Organism: Maratus speciosus; assembly: GCA_963932465.1. Lineage (NCBI taxonomy): Eukaryota > Metazoa > Arthropoda > Arachnida > Araneae > Salticidae > Maratus > Maratus speciosus. The sequence continues at coordinate 327,220,567 of OZ010787.1, forward strand.
TGTACCGAGTTGTTTAATGTATCAATTGTCTCAAGGCTTCATAAAAAGGACACTAACTAGGCTTAAACTGGCATTTGTGTATTAATATTTTCCTGGAATCAAAATGTGGACAATAATCTAGAATATTACTTTTTCTTAAAAGTAAATGAACCCAATCGAGCCCGTCGGCCTAACCGTTCGGAGTTTTCTTCGAACCTTGGATTTCCTCGCATAAATACGGGTTCGGCTCCCTTAGAAAGAACCCCACGGAGGGCATCCCCCCCCCTTAGGGCCCATATCCCTTGTGTTGGTAATTGGCCGTAATAAACAAGACCAACCAACCAACCTTAAAAGTAAATGATGAAAAATATATCATTTATGCTACAAAATATAATTCAAAATAGCGAATAGGATATAGGTTCCTTTTTAATTTCTTTATAATTTTCATAAATCTCAATATTTCATTATTTGAATAAATATTTCAAATGATACATTTAATGTAAAATTGTCTTCCCTTTTCTTTCTTGTTGCCATAGCTTAAATAAGATAAATAAAAATGTTTTGATAAAGTATATTAAATTGGAATCGTTAATGCATGCTTTTATATGCAAAAGTGATGTGATATTCAATAGAGAATATATATATTTTCTTATTTAAACCCGAATTTTAAACACATGCAAAAATATTAGTCATATTTTTTCACATACATTGAAATATATGTATATGTAGATAATGCAAATAAATGCCGATTAAATAATTTAAATAAGATTAAATAATAGATTAAATTTAATGTACACAGAAAGCTTCTCAGCATGATTGTGTTATTAGTGGCATAATTTTCGCCTATTTTTCTTAATAATCGTATATTTAAACATAATATTTAAAAATTTATTTTTTGTGCATGTTTTCATAAAATTAAAACAGAATTTTAATCTTAGAACATAAAAAAGAAAAACAAATGTATTCAATGAATTTAATTAATTTACTTTAAATTTATTAATGGAAATCTATATTTCCCTTTAAAACATAGTGTCAATTTCACTGGTCTATATTTTTCAATCAATTTCAACTAACTTTGAAAGACTAAAGAAGTAAAGTATTTCTACATGGAATCCTTTCTTAGCAAGATTTTATTTTTTCAGCCAAAAATCAATCTTATTGTCAAAACATTTAAAATAATAATGTATTACTCAAATGATTTTCATGTGAAAATTGGCAAACAAAACAAAAGAAACAAATATCAGTAAGTAAGGAAACAGTACAAAAAAATTAAACATTTTTTAATTCTTAAAAAAAGCTAAAGCGCCCACAAAATTTGTGTAACGCATAGAGAGACGCTAGAAAAACAGATAAATATTTTCCAAAAATAGCCACATGGCATTCAGAAAAAAAAAATAATACAAAACTTCATGAAAATAATTTAAAACAATAAAAGAAACAGCAGTAGGAGCACAGCACACGTACTTTGTTGCTGTTGCTTATAATTCTCCCTTTATCGTCGACACTAATTATGAATTTGTAAATTAATTATGCCTAAAAATTAAGAATTCAAAAAATAATTCGTACAAATTAGTAATTCGACATAGATTTCATTCAATAGAAAATTTTTATAGTTTCACTAATCATTGATTATAAAGTTAAATTATGTTTTCCTCTTTTTTTTTAATTGTGAGAAGACAATTCTGACAGAATTTTCTAGATCTTTTGTTTGGTTACCCTTTTATTGGTTATATGATACAATGCATAGTAAAATAGTACTGAGCTAAGTTGAAAAAAGCAATAAAACAATAAACTCTGCCGGAACATGATCCGCAACAGGAAACCCCACAGTGTTCTTTTCTAGAAGGGAGTAACTCTTCGCGATTTTGTCCGGATTCAGAGGGATTCAGAACTAAACGTTGACACTATGCGACTCGTGTATGATCCCTTACATCCCCCCCCCCCCTCTTAATGATTTTCGGCTCTAAAGGAACAAACCTGTTTACATGTGCCCTTCCTCTCTCCTATTTTTTGTTGGGTGGAGGGGGGTTTCATCGAGGTGCAGGGTTTGCAATAGTCTGCGGAATTGCGCGAATCTCGTACAAAATAGGAAAATCCCGCATATTAAAGCATGCTTTATCGCATTTTATCCAATTCAATTCTCGACAGGTATGTGATTCTTCTGCGATTTTTTTTTTAATTTTCGAGGAATCCCGCGATTTTTTTTTCTTTTGGGGAATTTTGCAAAATCATTTCATGAATTTCTTCAACGATGGTGGAAAAATATAGTGAATTTCGTCAAAAATCTCAGAAACAAATAGCGATTTTCTTCAATTGATCACTGAAGGAAAAAAAATTCCATAATCGGTTGCGCAAAAATATCGCGAATTTCGTCAACTGGTTGCGGAAAAAATCGTGGAACAAATATCAAATTTTGTCTCAGTTTGGCTACAGAAAAATATTACCAATTTTGTCAATCAGCCGCAGAAGAAAAAATCAATTCCGTCAATCGATATCAAAAGAGAATAAATAAATTACGAATTTCGTCAAAGGAGTGCGTAAAAAATGCGAATTTCTTCAAACGATATAAAAATACCTCTTAAGATTCGTAAAACGAATCGCATAAGTACGTTTGTGATTATCTTAATTTTAATTTATAATTATCCTCGAATTAAATAAAAATACTTAAAAGTAGAGTTCTGCAACGGGTCCCAGTAACTAGATTTTACAGAGAGATTTTTTTTTTTTTTTTTGAGGGAGGTGGAGTTAAACACCTCGGCTGATAAGTTCCCGGTCTAATGAAGAAAATAAAACTTTTTTGGTCAAATTCGATGTTATTCATCAACGTAGTCTCTTTTAAGAGCGATACAGTATCAGGCCAGTTCCTCTCAAACATTCCAATACCTTTTTTGAAGAACGAATTATCTTTGGCCTAAAAATATGCGTTTGTTTCGGCGATCACCTGATCATTCGAGCCAAAACTCTTGCTGGCGAGAATTTTTTTCCAGGTCTGTGAGCAGGTAAACGCCTTTGGGGGCCAAATCTGGAGAATAGGGTGGGTGCGGAAGCAATTGGAAGTGTAATTCGTGCAATTTTGCCATCGTAGCCAAAGACCTGTGACAGCGTGCAGGGGAGGGGGGACGTGGCATCCACTTCGAAAACAGCGTTCTCATAGACTAATGTTCACACAAAATAAATCCTATACGTTCTTTTGATATGTTTAGAGTGTCAGCTATCTCCTGCAACTTCACTTTACGGTTTTCTGAAAGGATTTTTTGGGCTTTTTCATGTTTTCCTGTATAACCACCTCTTTTGGGCGACCAGAGCGTTGCACATCATCGATGTTTGTACGACCACGTTTGAATTCAGCAAACCAGTCAATAATGGTCAATTTTCCTGATGCAGAGTCCGGATAACAATTATCAAGCCAAGCTTTTGTTTCCACGGTGTTTCCCCCCATCAGATAGAAATGTTTTATCAAAACACGAAATTCTTTTTTTTCCATTGTTTTGAAAATACAAAAAGTTGTTTCACTAAAGCCACTGTAACTTTTGAAGCAACCGCCAGATCGTCATAAAATGTTTACAGCTACCTTTTTTAGGTTAGTACTTAATAAACAGAATATTAATTCTGTATTTGTGGCGCCATCTGTGTGTCAGACCGGGAACTTATCCGCCGATGTGTTAAGGTAAAGTACCCAGTAGTTGACACTTTTGTAGAAACAGTAGTGTAACAAGAAAACGTCACAGGTAGGAACATGAGACACAGAATTTTTTAAAATTATCACCTTGCGGCAAAACTGAGAACTAAAACTATAAACAGTCGAGCCCAATTCCAATATGGCGGAAGACAACAAATAAGCATGTGTGCAAAGTTGAATTTTTCGAATTTATCTTAAGAAAAGTGATAAGGATCGCACGTCACAGTAAGTATTAAAACCCGTAATTTATCTTAATTTCTGGTTATGTTTTGATTGATATTGATTGTTTCGATATCAATCAATATCAATCGATATTGATTGTTTCGATGTCCAAGAATTGTATTGGAATAAAATTGGTGCATTTTGTGCAAAATAGCGGGAGTGAGTGTCAACTATTGAATATGAAAAGAAACAGATTTTCAAAACTGGACACCCAGTGTCAACTACTCGCTCATGTTGGGGTTTTGTTAATCTAATTCAGTGCAATGAAAATAAGCTGAAATCTACAAGATAAATTCATGACTGACCTCTGAAAAACTAAAAATGCATTTAAACCAATAGATGATACAGGGTGTCAATTATTGAAATTAGGGAGTGTCAAGTACTAAAATTAATTATTTATTTTTTTAGATGCCACCTACGAAGGGAAATTTTAGGAATTACAAGGAAGAGAGCATGAGAGCTGCGGTAGAATACGTTAAAGTCAACAAAGCTGGGTACAAAACAGCGGCTAAAAAATTTAACGTGCCTAGAATAACTGAAATACAAAGTTGAGGGAAAAACCCCAATGAAAAGGTAAAATATCGGCCGTTAGTGCTTGATTTTGCACTCGATCTTTCATTTTTGTTATTTGAGATTAATTAAGTAAGTGGTTTTATGTTATAATTTCAGATCTATGGGACTTTTTTTATTTTCATTAAAACTTCTGATCTTTCATTAAAACTTCTGATTTCTTTAAAAAAAATTTGCTAATTAACGGTTCTTATCATTATGTCTTCATATGGGGCAATTAATCTAGTAATATAATAATAAAGAGTATTTATTATTATTAATTCAGGACCCGCCGCAGTCAGTGTCAATTACTAGTTCACGAAGGTGTCAACTACTAAACTCTCACGTTCACGATGGTGTCAACTTCTGGACAAAAATCATGTTTTCATATCCCCTAGTAATTTTTACAAAATGTATTCATTTCGGGACATTAAACGTTATGATTTTGTGGAAAAATGTTCAAAACCCCTAGTAATGATCAAACTGTTTCCCTTAATTGAAAACTGCACGAACCAAAGGCGACGAACGCCGAAAAATTCCTTAAGGTGTCAACTACTGGGTAATTTACCTTAAGTACTTTTTTGCAATATTGTAAGAGCGTTTGAAATGTTGTTCAGATGACTTTGTTTGCTGAACTTATTTTAGCATTAGGGGAGACTGGGGATACTTGATTCCTAGGGATACTTGATCCCTGATCATAAAGTATACTAAAATCAATATGTAGAGTTTTGAAATCTAGCAACACATTTTAAGATGCATTATTTCAGATAATCTGGCAACTTAGAATCATTTAAAGCCATTTTGTTTCAGCATGAAAAATAAATATTTAATTGTTGAAAGTTCAACTTTTTTGAAGGTTTTTAAAGTTTTGTTTTTATCTTCTATTGTTGGAAATTTGATAAATTGAACTGGATATCATTTTAATGTATAAACTTTACTATTCTCAATATAACTTCTTTAGCAAATTAGTTTTTTTTTTTACCACATAAAATATACATTTATGTTCTAAACACCAAATAGGGATACTTGATCCCCTTTTTTCAAGGGATCATGTATCCCCAAAGCTAAACTTTTAATACAAATCTAAATACTTCAGTTTTGTTACAAATACAGAACATTAGCATCAATTTAGCAAAAGGTGTTTATGATACTTTAATTTTATTTAAAATACTACCTAGATCACAAGAAACATTCAATTTACAATTGGGACTTTTTGAATATCAGACCAATTTTTTAAGAAGAAAAGATACACTTAATCACTTCAATTTCTCGGAAAAAGTTGATAAAAGCATAGTTGATGAGTCAGATTGCAGTATTAAGTTGCCTAATCCACTTATGATAGGAGGAACCTTAAGAACTGCTACAACTACAACTTTTCACTTTGACTTTTCAAAGTTTCAAAATCTGCTAATAATGAGGCTGTGTCATTATTATTATTTTTGAAAGCTTTATTCATTACTTTTACTTTGTATTATTGTATACTTGTATTATTTATAAAAATGAAGTTTGTCTATTCGTTGATTTCTCTTTAGCTTTTGTTTCTAAACTTTTCATTTTAGCTTTTTTTTTAATTATTAAATTGCGTTTATAGTTTTTATGAATATCTACACGTCAAGCCATCAACGAAGTGTTTAAATATTCATCTGGTAGTCATAAATGAAAGAAAAATTAAATGTTTATTACTAACTTATAATACTGCGATGTATGCATAATGAGACCATATTAGCTTGATTTTTGACTGGGATCAAGTATCCCCAACGAAAGGATCAAGTATCCCTTTAAGTGGGAATACATGATCCTCCATTTGAAAAATTGAAAAATGCAATTTTTTAAAAATTAATTTGTTTTTTATATCAAGAAAAAAATTATTTTGTATAAGAAATGGACACATGATTATTTTGATAAAAAAATTTCTTAAAAATGTCAAATGACAACTGAGAAAAACAAGTTGGAAATTGCTCGTCAAACGTGGCAAATGAGGTGCGTTCGTACTATAACTAGTTTTATAATTATTTTTTGCACCCCATATTGTACTGAATGTATATTTTTTTGCACTTCGTAAGTGCATAGTCTGTAACATCATTAAAATGTACTTGCAATAATTTTTTCCCCATTCCCCGTAATATAACGGAACACTTTTAACTGTCTCTGTAATTAAACTATACATCCGATTTTCATAAAATTTGAAATGGCTCGACAAAATTTTGCAACAATTATATATTTAAAATTTCAGACCATTCGGAAGGCTAAAACATCATTAAAATGCACTTGTAATAATTTTTTCATATTGGCCGTAATGTAACGGAAAACTTTTGACTGTCCCTGTAATTAAACTATACATCCGATTTTCATAAAATTTGAAACGGCTCGACAAAATCGTGCAAGAATTATATATTTAAAATTTCAGACCATTCGGAGGGCTGTAACATCATTAAAATGCACTTGCAATAATTTTCCCCATTGGCCGTAATGTAAAGAAAAACTTTTGACTGTCCCTGTAATTAAACTATACATCCGATTTTCATAAAATTTGAAATGGCTCGATAAAATTTTGCAATAATCATATATTTAAAATTTCAGACGATTCGGTTGGGTAGTTTTTGCTCTGTTATATGCGGACAGACGGACAGACAGACGGACTGAACGACGACTATAGGTGCTACGTATTTATATAATTATGAACGCACCTAAAAATAAAACAGAAAGTGGTGATTAAGTATTCCCAGTCTCCCCTATTTATGTTTTTTTTCCATAATGCATTTTTTTACGTTTCATGATTTTTTTTCTTCTTTTTCGTGCCACTTTTCTCCTCTCCTCCCCCCCCCCCTCCCCAGTGTGCAATTTTTTTCCCGCCGTGCTGCATTTTTTCATACAGTAAATTCTATGTTACAGTATTCTGAATGTATTGGAAAGTGTTTCATAATCTATGCTGAACGCATGATTTTTCGTTCTTGTTTACCTTTGTCTTTGTGGTAAATCCGCATTGTTATCTACATTACAGTTTTGGACGATTCTAGATATACAGACCCAAAATCGAAAATTCTATTTTAAGTCCACCCGAAACTCGACCCGAACTCTAAGCACCTCAACACCGTATAATGCATTAATCCATATTTTTATGCAGTTACGAAAAATTACTCAATAATTATATCTTTAATATGAATTTAATTTTCATATACATACTAATTTATTTTGAAATATATAGTTTTTTAATCTTAAACAATTGTGGACATTCTAAAAGAAATGGGGTTACGAAATGCGACCTGTAAGAGTCAAATCCGAAACCGAAACAGAGTCAACCTATCAAAAACTATACGTGATACAACAACGATTTTAAAACCGTAAAGTAATTCCGTGTACCTTAATACCATATAAAAATTACCTAATAGCTGATCAATCAATATAATATAAAGGAAAAACGTAACCGTGCGGAACGCTGCTGTCATTTTGACGTTGTCAACAGTAGACGATTAAATTTAGTTTTTCTACAATTTTTTTAAAATTATAAACGTCGGCCATTCACTTTTTACAGCGTCGAATGGGTGAAAAATGTAGTTCCAAGCACAATTTGCTTGAAAACTATCGCAACATAGATTTTTTATGGTTTTTAAAAATATTTCAAGCATGACGTTTTCTTTAAAGCTAGCTATATCGCATTCAAACGATTACGAAAGAGAAATTCATTTGCACCTAAATTAATACAAATATTTCTGCATACTTTTCCGTCGTGTATAATTTATAACAAAAGTAAAACTTCATCAATAAACTAATAAAATATAAACAAAACACAAATTTAAGATATGTAATCGACTTAAACCACTTATTCAGAAACTACTGAGATCAGAATAAAAAAGGCTGCTGTAAATTGCACTCTTTGGCGCTTTCTTCGGCTATTACTTCCTGACACGCGACCAATACGAAACTATCGCATTTAATAAAATTCAAAACTTTATTTGAATACATAATTGCTGTTTTTCATATAAAAATTATTTTTGGTATTGTTAGAGAGCAATCTGAACAAATACATTAAATTAAAAAAATCTTTCCCGTGTTATATCACATAGATTTTATAAAAATTAAAGCCAGTAAAGCAGAAAAAAACATGAAAACAGACAAACATCATTCCTTGATCCTAATAATATTGAAATGGGACCATCTGCTGACACAGGCTCCAACAACAAAAATGTATGATTTTTGGACCATCCGTTCAACAGGTCCATCCATCCGAGAGAGAAAGATAGAAATTTTATAACCTCTTTTGTTGAAATTTGTAAAAAAATAACCTATTTAAAAAAAACCCAGCTTTTAATCAAGAAATTAAAAAATACGAGTTCCAAAGATAGAATTTACTCCTCCTGAGGTCAGAATAAAAAATTGCAATACATTATTTGTTCTACTAAATTAAACAGTGATTAATCGTTAAATTATTTAATTCTACTTATGACGACCAATTTCAGTGATAAAAGATTGAAAAAGACTTAATATACAGAAAGTGAAATCCCTATTTTCACAAGGAGAAAATTAAACAAGTTAAAACTAAAACGTAGATCTAATTTATTTTTTATTTTTCAAAAAGGTTAAATCTTGTGAAATGCTAAATAAACTGAATAATCAATCATCACATCAATTGCAAATGACAATAACCAATCATTTATAAAATATGCACATGTTTTACATTAAATTAAAGTGATATTACAAACCTTCTTAAGATCTTTTCATTTTGGGTGATAAATAAATAGTTTATGGCTCAAACATTACCTCGATTTCAATTCTGAGATACCGGTTAATCAAACAATGAAATGTTAAAATCCCACAATTAAAGGCAAAACACTTAACAACATAAAGCAAGGTAATGCAAAACGCGTTTCAAAAGAACTTTGTCTTTATTCATCAGCCACAAAGACGACGTTCTGCCAGTTTGAAAGCAAGAGCAAGACCGCAAGTCTTGTTTTGTCATCAGTTATTTGAGGAAAAATTGAATTAAGGAATCCTTCTGTTTAAAGAAATTTTGCTGCATTAAGTACAGCTGAATAATTTACTAAAGTTACAATGAACTTAAATTAGGCAAATCATACGTTATTATGTCTACTACTATAAAAGTAGAAAAGTATTTTTAAGCTAAATTAAGTAAGCAAGCTTTTTAAGTGAGGACGTGAGTTTCAAAACTCACCTTATCCATAATTAAAAAAATCGAGTTTTTTCTATCAATCCATTCTACTGGTGAACCTGCATTAAAAAACAGCAATCTGCAAAAAAAACTAGTTTTATCGTGTATTTCTGGTATTGTAAAATCTTGATTTACAATAAAAACCAATGGACACAGTCAAAGGTTTTTCGCGATTTCCCAAAATTTGAATTTTTGGATAAGGCGAGTTTTGAAACTGACGTCCACAAGTACATTTAAATAAACTCTTCTGTAATGATCCTGTAAATAAGATTTAGTTTATTATGTACGTACCTGCCACCTTCTTCTGATGACAAACCTCTTTAGTTTCTTCTTGTCAATGGTAGTTTCTTGTTTCTTTTTGTCTCGCTGAAATAATACAGATAATTAAAGTTTTTCAATTCTTAAAAGAGAAAAAAAATGATATGTAAAAGAAAATGTTATCCCATATCTTCACTACGCTGATGCTACATTTAACATTCTATTTCAAATACTCATAATTGAAATTTTAACTAAACCACAACTGTATTAGTTAAAGGTAATATGTTGTCTTTGGATAATATTCATGACATTTTCTGTGCGACTTAAATTTAGTATAAAATGTACAGTGTATGAAGTGTAATGCTAGCACGACATACGGTTTTACAGATTATTTTATGAATAAAAGTTTAGACATTTATAAATACGATAAATTTATTAAAGAATTTTTATGCATTTGAGGAATATTATATACAGGGTATTCCATAAGTCCGTTTACATTTCGGAAACTCAAAAAACTAGTCGGATGTGCCGATCCCAAAACTTTCTTCTATCTCAGACATGTTAATACTTCAAAATTCGCTATCAAAGTACTAAAATTAAAATGACAATCTATGCCCTTCATGAGGATTCTAAATATATGAAATTTCGTGCATTGGTACTTGAGATATGACTATGGCTAAAATCACGAGAATCCTGAAAAATGCAGCATAGCAAAGCATGATTTACACAAAAACCTAATCAGCAACAACTTATGTGTCAACGTGTAACTGAATCTGAAGTTTGATGAAAATCCTTGCATTAGTTTTTGAGATAGAGTTATTGCGGAAATCATGAAAATGTAGAATAGCAGCGGCACGTTTTGGGAGATTTACACCAAAAACTAATCAGCACCAAATTATATCAAGGTATAACTGAATCTGAAGTTTGATGAAAATCAGTGCATTAGTTCTCGAGATAGAGCTAATGTGGAAATCATGAATAATGCAGCATAGCAGAGCTACTTGTTGGACGATTTACACCAAAACGTAATTAACACAAGTTTATATCGCGAAATAACTGAATCTAAAGTTTTATTATATTCCGTGCATTAGTTCTTGAGATAGAGCGCCCATAAAATTTGTGTCACATACAGACAGACTCACAGACAGACATTTTCTAAAAACTGTCAAATCGTGTTCAGGATCTTCTATAATGTATGAATCCACCGAAAACCGGAAGTAAAAAGTTTTCACGAATCCAATACTTTCTTCTTGTAAAAATAAAGGAAAGTAAATATTGTAATAGGGTGTGAATTTAGTCCAAGAGCCGGCAGCACAAAAAGCTATGTTATCAAGCACAAGAAAAAAAAACCTTTATTGTATGGAAGAGTAGAAGTAGGGTAATCTAATGATCCATGTCTGCCGGAAGTGAAGTGGTGCATAAGCCAAAAATTTATACCACCGGTGGTTGACTCAAGGTTTATCATTGTGTTTTCCTGCTCCCAGTCCTCCATGTTTTCGTATCTTTGTCTGTAGGACAAACACTATGATACAATCTATCGGAAACAACTTCAATGGGTGTCGATAATTCGTTATTTGGTAGATTTTTTTTTAGACAAAATGAATAGATATTCAATTAAAGACGGTGTATATTATAGAAACAGTTTCATCTTTGTCAACTGAAACTTGGCCAAACACTCGTGAAGGAGGTCAATGCCTTTAAAAAAGATAAAGCTATCGGCAAGAGAGTTATTGAAAATTGGGTGCAGTCATGATGCCTATCAGAAACATTGGGTCCAAGGCACATGGCTGATAGAATAGAATTGAGTGGAGCAATATCTCTATAGGGATATGCAGCGCCAAACAAGATTAAAAATTGCAAAACTAAAAGAATGTTATGATAAAGAACCCTGTCATAAAAATCTGAAATTGTTGAATAACACAATGTAAGTCATTTAGATGGGAATATGCATGTAGTATATATGCAAAGCGATATGTTAGAAACAACTGTAATAAAATATCAAATGAAAAGTAATTTGCTTGTTTCAAAAACATTTACCCGAGTACATGGAACTGCCTTTTGGCACTTTTCTACATAAATTATCCTTGTATTTAGCTTTTGAGCCCAAACTTCCATATTAAATATTTTATTCATTTACCTTTATACACCAGAATCGATTTTATAGACAAACATTTTCATACTTAAAAGATTAAGTTTTCATGTGTTGCATGCGCGACGTGGCTGTCACATCGGCAACATTTTTTTTTTAAATATGAAAATAATGTGGCATTGTTTATTCAGTTATATAAATGTTAGTTAAGTATAAAAATATTTAATATGAATATTTGGGCTTTAAATCCTTTTAGTACAAAGCTTTTTCATGTGTAAAAGTCTCAGACATGCTACAACTACATGGATTTGCGAATGTTGAAATAGGAGCACTCTTAGTAAACCATTTTATGTTATTCTAAAATATAATGGTTGGTATAAAAGCATTAAAGCAAGCAATAAATGTAGCGTAGCCAAGTAAATTTTAAAATATGATAGAGCAATCTGACACATATGTACAGAATTAAGTAAGTGTCGTCAATTTACGGATTATTTATTAAAAAATCGACACTATTTCAGATTAGTATTTTTTATTTTTATTTAATCTGTTAGTAAATAAATCGAATATTGCTATTTGGAAATAGCGGTAGATTTCTGAATAAAAAACCCACCATATTGGCAACACTGGTTGGATTGCACTCTTCTAGGACAGTATTTCATTTATGCTCGATATAGAGTCACGAGTGTATTAATAAGACTATAAAGCTTACTATACAAGGCGTAATAAATATTTGGAGACCTTAAATACAGCAAAGTGACATGACTTGATGCCTTGTTTTTTCTCTTCATGGTTATTTTGTATAAAGATTCCCTTTTTTCTTTGATAGGTGTGCTGAAGACGCAGCAGCGTTTTATTTTACTTGGCTCACAGAAGAAGCACATGACTGCAATGACTGACGTTTTATGAAAAGAGAATGTTCTACAATAACAATCTGATGCTGGTAGAAAGCGTGCAAATTTGGGCATATTTTGAGGTCGACAATAACAGGATAAAATAACTGGAATGTCACTGAACAGTGCTATATGCCAAAGGGGATAGTATTATCAGAAGGTGATGAAAGAAAAGTTTGTGTACTTACTTGGTTTACAAATTTAGAGGGTTGTTTAAGAAGACAAGAATATGGATCTCTCACAGAAGAGATACTAGACTCTACATGCTTGAGAGTCGCAGGATATATAATATTAAAAGAAATTTTGACAAACAATCGTTTTTCAAGAATCCATATAGGGAAGAATGATGAAAAAGCTGGGCGATCATCTTGTTAAATTGCGAAGAGCTAATATTTGGAATATGCTTTACTATCATGTCTGATTTCTGTGGAACCTACACTGATAAAAAATATACGACGATATGTTTCAGCAGGATCGTAACACTGATGATGAAAACAACACAATAGGTACGACACACGAATTGAGCTATATGGAACTCCTTTGCATTCAAGATATTATACCCTGGACTTGCTCAGAAGGCACCATGATAATAGTGACATCGTAAGAGGCTTTCCGAATCACTTTTCGGAAGAATTTGCTTCCCCTTTCCATTTATAGAACTGTATACTCTACTTGTAGGGTTATGTTAAATATAAAGTCTATAGAGATCGACCAAAAAATGACAAGCTCAAAACTGCGATAATTAATGTGATAGGACTCGTTTCAATAATGAGTTATTGTGTAATTGAAGCAGAGACTTCATTTCGAAGATTCTGAAAATGGCAGATATTTTAAGAAACTAATCTTTTAAATTTTCATTATTCTCGTATTCCTAAAAATTTGAAATAAGAATCTTTCCACCCAAAAGTTATTCAATTCTTCAATTATCGTGACCCATTAAAGAACCCGTTATTAACACAAAGAATGACACTGAACATGACAGCTTCCGGATTTTGTTTACTTAAGTTTAAGGTTGCATATCATGATATAGTTTTCCAATCTATTGTAATTTTCGATCATAACTTATAAAAGAAAGCTGAAAAACCTATTCTTGAAACAAATATTTCTGACAAGGGCAATTCAAAAGTCTGCACTACTTCAAAAAACTTCCATTTTTATCAAAACAGCTAAAGCGCTTTATAAATTATTCACAAATAAATTGATATTTCCTGAAAGATTTAAAGCATAGAATATACAGTGGTGGAAAAAGAATTTGAACAAGAAACTTTCATTGTGATGTGTTCATCAAATTTTTGAGTGAGAATTCTAGCAAAATAAAAGCTCACACTCATAAATCGAATAATACACTCGCGATAAAAATTAAAGGAAGAGCTGTAAAGGGGTGTTTTATATTAATTTTATTAAGTTAAATCAAATAGAAAGGTAGTAGGTTGATGGCTCAAGGTCGTTATCGTGTAGTACAACGGAATTTACTTTCGCAACACAGAAATATTAAAATTTTTGCACCCGTCCCTTCGGCACATATGGGAAGGAGTGCAAAAGAATGCCTCAAATTTTAATTTCAATTATTGTACGAGCAGTTGGATACAATATTTGACGTATGGAGGGGATAAAACCTGTCGTTCAAAAGAAATTTTATGGATTGTGAGACGTGGCCTTTAATTCGGAGATTAGAAGGAGCACGGACACTGGTTTGTAAAATTTACACGTATCCAAAAGCATCATGTCAAGTATCTGAAAACGGTTTAAATACATCATCAGTGTACGAAGACAAGCGAAAGTAAAAAAAATGTGCCACAACAGACTCGAACGACCGTAATCTGTCATCTAATGCTAAAATAATTGGACAAATTATGACAGCTCAGATTTCAAGGGATTCCATTGCACCTATAGGAACTCGACTCTCCAGATATACCTTGAGCGAAAGACTGCATAAAAGAGGGCTGTAAACAAGGAAACCCAAGGTTTGTGTCTCACCAACTCGGGCTGCGATATGGGTCTGGTTGCAGAGATGCAAAAATCATCATAATTGGATCACGAACTGTCACTGGGTTGTGTTCAGGGATGGGTCCCTTTCTTTATTTGGATAGGAATTAGAGGCGTGTTACAAATTGGAGAGACAAAATCAAGCGCAATAAACCTGAAAACAGATGAGAAAGGCATCAATACAAAAGTGATGGACTCATGGTACGAGTGGCCCCTCACACGTTGAATGACCGTACCGACCTACCACACACTTTTACCATTGAAATTATGAGTTCTGAATTATAAAGAGATGAGATTATTATGTCAAAGTAGTTACGGGTACGTACAATCAGTAATAAATTCCTCATAATGGATGATAATATTAGTCTTCATCACGCTGCACTAATGACCGATTACCTTGCGGGCAAATAATTTCAGCAGAAAGAGCGGCCTAATTATTATCCGAATTTTAATGAGATAGAACAAGTGTGGGACGCACTAGGGCTCCAACGTGCATTACTGCAGCCCACACTTAGCACTCTTCAGCAGTTTCAAGTCGTCAATCTTTGTGAATACACATTGTTACCGGAGGAACACCTGGACAATTTAAAACACTTATAAAATAGCTGTATACAGTGCGTGCCAATAGTTTAAGCACAATAACACTTTTAAAATATAAATATTCACTTTATTTCAATATCTGTCTTGTATATGTTAATAATAACAGTTTTAATACCATATTCAATAAAATTATTTTTTTAATTTTATTTCAAATCAGAGTTTAAGAATAAAACAAAAATAACCGTGTTAAAAGCTTAAGCACAAAATCGTTTTTATGCACTGATGTAAGCGGTTGCGCACGCAAACGATTTCTGGGTGTATAAGAAGCAGACAGTTGTTGTTTTTGAGTTAGTACAAAATGCCTAAAACGAAAGAATTTTCAGAGGAGGTGGTGATAAATATCTGGAGTAGACGAACAAGACATAAGTCTGTTTCTCAAATTGCAAGTGCATTAAAAAAAATCAAAACGAGATATTCATCGAGTTTTGGCTCGTGGTAATGATTTAAAACGAAAATTCCGTTCAGGAAGGCCACGAGTGACTACTTTGCGCGAAGACCGCCGCATCAGAAACTTGGCTTCAACTGGTAATTACTCTCGTTCGCAAATGAAACATGTAGTTGGAGGACAAATATAAAAAAAACTGTTCATCGAGGAGTTTTAGAATCGGAATACATTAAAAACCATAAAATGCCTCGGTTACTATACCTGAAACGACACCATAAAGAAGCTAGATTACAGTGGGCCAAAGAACATATGTCATTTGGTGATAAGTGGCTGAATATCATATCCAGTGATGAAAAAAGTGGAACCTCGATGGCCCTGATGGGTTTAAGTACTATTGGCATGATCTCCGCAAAGAACCTAGAAGTATATATAGCCGACAACCTGGTAGTGGTTGTGTAATGGCATGGAAGGATATTTCTTTTAATGGTCAGGCACCTCTAGCATTCATCAGTGGTCGTGAAAACTCTGAAAACTATCAAGAGACACTTACCAATCATTTGCTTCCTGTTGCCGAGGTTTTGAGGGGAGCAAAATGGTTATTCAACATCATAATGCTTCGATCCATACCTCAAGCGCAACTTCAGCGTGGCTTAAGCCGAAAAAAGTATCTGTTTTGAAATAGCCGGCAATTAGCCCTGATTAAAACCCTATAGAAAATATTTGGGGTATTTCTCACTCATGTAATTTATCGAAAGAGAATTCTTCAGTTGAGTTGAAAGATGACATTGAGAACGCGTGGTTTAAAATTGAACCAGAAACAATACAGAACCTCATTTTATGCATGGAAGACCGTATATTTAAAATAATTCAGCAGAATGGAGCAATAATCAAGTATTTTTTTTTATTCTTATAACTAAAGAACTACTGTGCTTAAACTTTTGATACACTCATTTTTGTTCTTTTGATAAAGTCTATTATTTGATATTAATTTTAAAGCATAAATCTGTTAAATATCTCTTAACTACAATTTATAGGTCATGTGAAAAGGAAAGACATATTCAGTCAATAATAAAATTTTATTATGAAATTTGATGTTATGCTTAAACTTTTGACACACACTGTAGTTTGTATTTTTAACAGGGGTGACTACAAATCTTATTCTGTTTTTCGAAGTATCTCAACAAGCTTAAAAAGGTATCACCCACTTTCCTTTATTTTATTTTTATCCCATATCCTTTTTTTAGAAATACGATATTCTGCATTTTGAAGATGTGTTAGGTATGACAAAATAAAGATTTTGTGGAAGTTTTATGTAATTTGCTTCAAAATCATTCAAGTTACACAACGTTATATATTTTTTCTTTTAATTTTTTCCGCAGTACCGTAAAACGGGGTTAATCGGAACGCTTTTCAACTTTAACGCCGAAAAACGGCAACTACCGATTTTTTTATTCTTTTATTTTTTGGCTAGAAACTTCGGTCTTGTTTTGTTCTTGAAATTTTAAACGAAAACAAAACATGTTTTACAGTTTATATATATATATATTTTATTTTTTTAATGGTGTTCTGATTCACCCCACAGGTAGGGGTGAATCGGAACAAATATTATAATCTTTATTTGTTCCGATTCAGACTTTAATAGGGTTATTAAAATTAGGCAATAATGATAAGGGATGAATAGGAGCACATAGTTACTATCAAACAAATCCATTATTTTCTATACAAGTAAAGGTATGACATTTCAGAAATTAGAAAACAACTTTGAACTCAAGAAAGATTAAAATTTGTTCTAAGAAAATATATTTGAATTGAGAAAGATGGGAATTTAATACAAATTCAATTCACTTATGTCGTTCACAAAAGTTATCATATCCTTGCAACGAGCAGATGTTTGAATGTTGTCCTTTAGCTGAAGTTTCTTTATGACATCTTCTGGAAGAAATGCTGCCTCCTCTTCCACTGTTTCTTGAAATATCCAGGTATGGGGGACCCTTTTGTAAAATTTCCCCACATAACCATTATCTTCTGGGTACAGGAATGTGGTCACAGAGTCTGTATCACTTTTTGAGTGCACTTTAAATACAAGGAAGTCTCCTGGAGCAATTTTATTGGAAAGTTGGGGATTTTCTAGGATTCCAAAATCTGGGTCTTCTTCTAAAGTAGTAGGTAATATGAACTCTTTATCACTGTCTTGAACAGAATAATGGCAATTTGAATTTTCAGGGATGATCTTCTGGATAGTTTCTTTCATTTCTTTTTTTTTGTCCTTTTAAATCGCTGCATGTTTTAATACGATCTACTAGTACGGCCTCTTCCTCAGCACTTAGTACTGATTGCCTCCTCTCTTTTTTAATTGGTTTCCCATTTTGAGATGTCTGTGTAATGTTGTGGTTGGCAGAGAATATATCTCTACAGCTTTCGTTAGTGATTTGAAGTTTTTTAATTCTTCTATTGCCTGTTCCATATCTCTTGGATTGGGGGTTGGCGTTTTTCGTTCAGCTAAGTAATTTCTTGGCATCTTTAAACTCTTCAAGTAACTGGAGCAAAAACAAAATATTGTTAAATACGATATGACATGAAAATATTACTGTACGGAAGAGTAAACCATGACAATAAAAGTGGGTTCCGATTCACTCCTTAAATCTTAAACCTATGATGTTACAAGACATTTTCCACTTTATCACTATGTAGTTTTAGAAATACATAAAATCTAATACAGGATATCGTTTATAGGCCTATCCCTAATAAAAAAAAAACTACTCTTAGGTTTGGAATACAAAAATGTTTGTAGTTACATACAAAGTTTTGCAGACGTTGAAAATAGGAAGTTTTCGAGGATCCACTTGCAATTTTTTTATATAACATATTGATGGTGCCAACATGGCAAAACTGAACTTCCCAAACATTTCATGATATTGCCTTCTTAAAAAAAAATTGGCAACTAAAAATATTCACACGTATATTTATTTTGAATTTATTTGTATGACCAGGAAGTTTCGTTCCTGTTCACCCCGGTGTTCTTATTTACCCCGTTTTGTGGTATATAACAAAATATTTCATATTAAATGTTTTGGAAGCAATCCATCACTATAAAGGATTAGTCCGTTTGTCTTTGATTCTGTAATATTCTTTTGTTGAACTTGAAATATCTTTTGGCATTTTATTTTCAAAACAGCGTTTTAAAATTGATATTCTTCATCATCATCTTCATTAACTTCATGAACATGATGATCTTCAGTATTATTTGATACAAAAAATTCACTGGCCACATTAATGCCAGAAGAAAATGCAGATATTTCAGTTAAAGCAATATCTTTCTCAGGGCCAATACCGAAGTATTGCCACACTTTTAATCCAGTCTTTGTGGTTTCTGCCGAATGATATGAACTAATATTTTCAATTTTCTGATATTTATAATGGCTGTTTGAATCATTGATTTCAATCACAGATACATTGGAGTTTCGGATACCACCCATGTACAGTAACCTTTCTTTTAGCTCTTGTGAATTGCTGATACTTTTACCAGAATTTAAGTAGGCTATACTACAGTGCTGTGAATTTTCAGTTTCTAGAACACGCTCATCATTTCCACGTTCAGACTCATTGTAATCATGCCGCATTAATTTTAGTTTATACTTTTCCTATAAATATGACAAATGGTTGAAAAATCTGCCTTCACCTGGTTTACTACATGCTCAAGAACACATAATGTATGTTTCAGTCATAGATCAATACAGGGCGCTACGCTCTAAAATCGTGAAATTCACTTGCTTCTTTAAATGATCACCAATTTAAAAAAATAGTCCATCGACAAGTAGGCTCATCCCTTTTTTGCCGAAGTATTCCTTCTGAGATTTTTTTCAAATTTTACTGCGATAATCTTTCGGGCCCAATCTTTTATCCACAATGCAGTTTTAGAATGCAGTTCACTGACTGCAAATATCTTTGCATTATTTTCTTGCACGTCACGAATGATAATGCTTCATCCAACTTAGTACCGCACTATGAATGCATTTTCTCATAGGAAAGAAACATAGAAAGGGGAAAGAGAAATGGGATGTTCCATTTTCTGATAGGGGAAAAGCCCGATCACTGACATTGCTTTTTTGCAACTTTTGTTTTTTCTAAAAATAGCGTAACCACTCCACTCTTTCTTTTTTTATGGGTTAGTACATATATTCATCTACTACATGATATATTTTTTTTTATTCTGCCCCGATGCTTTTTTGAGATAGGCCTAATTCAAAAGTTGCAGATTTTCAAACTCTTAAATATTTATCAGATCATAACTGCTAACAGCATCAATATCCCAGAAAAGTTTTGTATTACTTAGCTTGTCATAACAGTAAACTTTCATATTTTATAAAGAAAATTTTTCGGATACTATTGCTTAAATCAGATAAGTGCAGAAAACAGGCAAAAAAGCCATTTTGATTGCTTCATTTGGCAACATAACAATGGAAAGCAACAATACCTCATGGAAACAAGTTAAGTTTATTAAGCAGACACTGTTATACTAACAGTTTATGAAAACATAAATTTAGGATGTGTTTGCTTTCCAAAGATCCACTCCTTTTCATGAAAAATGGCATTCACGAACTTAAACTTTGACCATTTTCTGCATTGAAGTGGAATTTTTTTCAGGGCTTCAGAATTGCACAATATTGATTAACTATCAACTAATCAACATAAGAAAACATACCTATCAAAAAATACAACTATCACACTTTGTCTGATTTTCAAAATAATGGCTCTTAACTTACTTAGATACCAAACGAATTTATTTAGTTTTTTTAAAAAATAGTTTCCCCATTAACTTGTTTGGTTGAGAAATACTATTATTTATTGATTGTAACTCTAAAAATATTTATTACGCATTGCGAAAAACATTTTTAACCCTTAATTACTGTCAAAGAAATTTTTGGATAGCTACAATGAGCGGTCTCTGAAACCGCTTAATCGCAAGATAAAAGGGTCGATTAACTCATGAGATACTGTTTCTGTACTAACCTTAATGTACGGGTTTTTGTAACCAAAATTCGCCTATTTAGATGTTTCTAGTCGTAGTACAAGGGCTTAAAACGAAACAAAATATCAGTAGTGTCAGTAATTAATCTAAAAGTTATAAGTTAAACTGTGAAAATTGAAAAAAAAAAAAACCCCGGCGTCTGTGAGACAGCTAACACTAATCAAATGTTAATTGACGAAAATTCTTGAAATATTTGATTTTGCTGAGTATCCAAAATTTATTTCTAATATATATTAGATAAATATAAGTTAACTCACCCTTAACCATGGATGTTGTAAGGCTTGTTGAGCATTCAGACGTTTTCTAAAAGAAAAAAAAGCAACCTCATTGGAAAAACATTTTTATAAAATAATTAAGGAAAAGAAACAAAAATCTACTCACAATCGGTCTTTTACTAAAAGTTTGGAAATAAATTCTTTTGCATCGTCTGAGATTTCATCGAAACTTTCATCTTCAAAATCCCATTCTGCTCTTGTGACATTGGCCATTGTCTCCATGTCACTATCCCCCATAAATGGTGATAATCCTGATAGTCTAATAAAAAAATTGTATAATTACACATTTTCATTTTATGAGCTGAAAAAATAGCCAATAAATGAAGCTTATCGAAAGTAGAAATATAGATAATTACTTTATATGTATTTAACTACTACCAAAACTAGCTGTTTTTAAACACAAAAACCGCGATAAAGTAAAATAATGTTAAAAAATTTATAATCTGCAAATGCTTTTGGTGACAACAATTACTTGTTTTAGAAGTTAATGATTAGAGAATAAAAATATAATGTACAAAAACTTGCATAAACTCGAATATACTATGCAAATGAAAACGCTTCATGATTCTAACAAAGATGAGAATCGTATAATTAAAGAAACAAGATTTTGTAATATCAAAGAATATTCATAAAATATATTTCAAGTGATAAAAAATTTCAAAAAATTATTTCCATTTACGTAGCACGATGCTTGTGTAATATAGTTTACTATAAAATACTTAATATAAGGTTTTTCAAAATATTTTTTAAATGATCGTACAAATAATTTCCTTAATTTTAGGGTTTGAAACAAAAATTAAGATCTTTATTTTTAAAGTTCGCAAATAGTGTTCCGGCTGGCCCGGATTTTTCCGTTTCTAGAAATCATGTTAAAATGTCTGTAGACAAAAATATTTTAAACAGAATTCTATTTTGAACCCTATATAGAAAGAAGTGATATTAAAGATATTATAGCATCAAACTGTGATTTAAAAAAAATATATATCCCGGGATTTGCAAGCATTCTTATAGAAATACTGGAAAACCCTCGGACGGTGAAAGGGTTAAAAAATATATAATTTCATTACATTTGCATAAAATTTGCAAGCACGTTGTTTTTATAGAAAAACAAAAATAGTTGTTATATTGTTCATTATCAGATGCATAAATACTAATTTGCATATACGAAAAAAGTTTAAATACACGCTTTATTTGGAAATAGAGATATCCACGTCTGAACGTATTACTTACAAGTATAAGCATGTCACACACCGGAAAAATACTGTCACAAATAAAGAGCATTTTTAGTAAGTAAAAAAAAAAAAATATTGAAACTTACTGAATTGTGAAATTATGCTTAAATGAAATGTGAAAGAACTAATACCACAAACAGTTTTGTGACATTGCTGACATGCAGGACATCTTGTATAGTAAATGAATGTACACGAAATGAACTGTACTCTTTTCGTCCTTTGATGGAGCACACTCGCACGCTGTAGCATACCCAATGCGCGTAGTTTTTATCTTGCTACCGCCAATAGTTCCAAATAATTACCGCGTCGCAATAAACCCTGCGATAAAATACTTTGAAAATTACTCTTCATAAAATAGCGACGGCAAATGTAATAACCGTACGCACACAAAGTATGTGATACCCCGCATATGTGCTCCTGGCTTAATATTCATTAAATTATGTTTATGTTTTACAAAATGTTTCCAAATTTTCGACTTCTATAGAATATATACTCTTCATTATTGAAATAATGAAAGTTTTATTTTACACTCATGTCCATAAATTAAGGATAATTCAGAATCACCCGGAAATCTAACTCTAAAGTAAAAATTTCACCTGTAGAATTATCACACACATCTTCAAGACTAATATGCAAATTATAGAAAGCCACTAGATGGCGTCGATAGTACGTCACAATGACGAGAGTAAGAGAGGCGTATATAAGGAATGGTGGCAAAGAAGTAAAATTGTTAACAAGCATTTTGTAAGCTGCTAAGTGCCATAACCGTATAGTTATGACACAGAGGAGGCATGTGGATAATTTTTTTTTACGTGGTAGAATTATCGGCCGTTTGTAATGTGGGCGTACTCAGATGGAAGTATCCGAGGAACTTGGAATTGCCCAAAGTGTCATCTTTAGACTTTGGCAACGATTCCAAGGTGATGGAAATGTCAGTAGACGTTACAGTACAGGTCACACCCGAGTTACAAAGCCGAATGAAGACCGGTTTCGCGCAGTAACTGCCAAAAGAAGACGGAGCACAGCATCACACCTGTCTCGTCAGCTACCTCCAGCCACAAGTACGACTGTTTCAAGGTAAACTCTGTACCGACGTTCGGGAAATATTGGTCTATATGCTCGCAGGCTTGTCAGATGTGTTCCGTGCACGGCAACTCACTGTCTTAGGCGGTTAGCCTGGAGTAAAGAACGACAGTGGGCTTGTGTGATATTTTCCGAAGAGTCCAGGTCTTGCTTGCAGTCTGATTTACATCGGACTTTCATATGGAGAACGCCAGGCACCCGTTACCACCAAGACAACATCATTGAAGGACACCGTTACGGTGGTGCAGGATTGCTCGCTTGAGGTGGAATTATACTGGGTTCTAGAACAGATCTGCATATTTAAATCGGAACCATGATAGGCCAAATGTATCGGGACATCATTCTGGAACAACACGCATGTTTGTTTAGGGATGACATGGGCGCAGGATTTGCGTTTATGGATGACAACATCCGCCCTCACCCTCAAACATCGTATACGAATGCCTTCAATCTAAGGATATCACCCGTACGTAATGGCCCCGCATTCTCACCTGACTTGAATCCGATAGAGCATGTGTGGGACATACTTGTCCGACGAGTTTCAGCCCGTCAACTACCTCCTCAGGTACATGTGTACCTGAACTTCGGACAGCATTGCTTGCTGAGTGGAGCAATCTTCCCCAAGATCCTATTGCTCGATAATTTGATATTCAGCATGCCTAGGCGTTGTACAGACTGTATTTTATCGTCTGGAAGATATACAATGTAATGAATAAATCACGTTTGTTTTGTTTCCGAACCTTTATTTGCCGGAGCTGGCATTATCCTTAATTTATGGACATGAGTATATTTTAATTAGACGCTATTTGCATAAGTATTAAAAAATGGCTATGGTGTAAGGGTACAATTCCATGCGTACAAAAGGAAAATATTTATCTACTTATGACTAAAAAATATATAAATTAAATTTTTTTAAGCAAAATTCAAAAGTGTAAGATTATTGAAATATTTCTATAATCTTGTGCGTGTGGGTCAAATAGTTTTTAACCTTTCAAATTCCAATCTTTTGAAATTTAAAATGGTGCACATCCTCTTAATGAAGTATAATTCTCTCTATTTTTTAAGTTAGATCATACAAAATGTCATTTAAGATAAATACTACTTATGATGGATTACACACATACTTAACACAAAATTATATGTTAGTTATAAATATTTCTTTCTCTTTTTTAAAAATGTATTTATATATACATCTATTTTTATATTTAAAATCTTTCGTAAAACTCGAAATCCAATTAGGAAAAATAACCATGTTTAAAATTTGATATATTTTCTCTAGGAATATTTTTTGCATGCTTTTTGTTAAGTACATGAAGAATACGTATTTGTCTTAAAAATTTACAAAAATACTTATTTTCAAAATTTCACCCTTTTTTAAAAAGAGTTATTTAAATAGTAAATTTTACTACAAGAATAATTTTCAAAACATCTTAAATATGAAAATTCCAGGAATCAATTCTAAGAAAATAAAACTGAAAAACTTTGTACCAAATTCCATTCTTTGATAACAATTTAGACATATCAATTTAAATATGAGAAATCTTGTAAAATTATATTCCAATATAAATAGTTTTAAATTCTGAATTATGCACAATCACCATATACAGTACAGCATAAAAAGAGATATGGGGCATTCTCGCAATCTTTTCACTTTTAACTTCCTCAATAATAATTTTTATTTTAGTACATATTCTTGGGTTTTTTTTTTATTTCATATACTGGTGAACATCCCATTGCATGATTGCATAACAATATTAACAAGATAAATAAGTTTTGACGATGTTGGAGG
The DNA here is from genome assembly GCA_963932465.1 of Maratus speciosus. Lineage (NCBI taxonomy): Eukaryota > Metazoa > Arthropoda > Arachnida > Araneae > Salticidae > Maratus > Maratus speciosus. The sequence continues at coordinate 327,245,779 of OZ010787.1, forward strand.
TCCAAATACTAGGAAAACTCCTATACCGTCCCGTGTCCCTGATGCTGATTTTTAAGTTTGAAGCTGTCTGTATAAAATTGTTTCAATAAAAGTAATTGAACGTAATTTTTTTTCCGAAACTGGGACAATTGTTTTATATACATGTGTAGCAAAAAATTAACCTGCACACATTTTTACGGTTGATATTATTTTTTAAACTCTGTCCTTGAGTTTTAGATTCCTTACCATTCCTCTTGCTAAACTTATACAGAAAATCACTTCAGATGCAGCCACAGAATTTTTTTAAGTTTTTTCTCATGCAGAAGTATGCTAGAGAAAGAATGTCTAAAATTCTTTGATAGGAAATTTACTGCAGAATTTAAATGAGCATTTAAATATAAATTTCAAGCATAGTGACCTTATTGGCAGTCTTACCGTCCCCAAGGTTTATTCATGCACTTTTCGAGGTAATTTTTGAGGTAATTTTTTTTAAATTTAATTTCCAATGAAAATAAGTTTTTCGAAAAATCAATGAACTTTGTGGCTATCACTTAGTCTTAATATGATTTGCCTAAAAATAGTGGTAATTCTCCTTACCATCGTTTTTTTTTTCATTACCGTCCCTTTTTTCCTATACCAGCCCCTATTTTTTCTTCCGTCCTTTCTTTAACACCCCTTTAAGACAATGTTATACCAAAATTTTGTACTAAAAAAACTACATTGTTGTTATTTCTTATTTGAATGTCCTGTGGGTACTATTCAAATTTATTATAAGTAAAAATTTAGAAGTAAATAGAAAGTTATAGTGGTAAAATGGTAAGGAAAATTAAACTCGCAAGTTTAAATTTAACCTCAGTTAAATAAAAAAAATTTTGATGCTGACCATTTTTTCTTTATTCTGAATCATTAAGGCATTTGTTTATCAGATTAAAATGTTATTTTAGCAAGTTTAATTTCACCCGATTTTTATTCCCGCAAGTCAAAAGATTGTGGGAATGCCTCATATACAAAGTGTCCCAGAAACGTTGAAATGCGCCTTAATTTCTACCTGTAAGAGATATGTAGGCAATATTATAACTTACCAAAGTGTTCAAAATAAGACAGGGATTAGGATTATGTTAATGAAATTGTCCTGCCACCAATAAAAAAATTACACTTTTTAATTTTTTATACTTTTTCTGGATTTTATAAGTTAGATAAAAAAAATTCTCTATGCTCTGAGAAGAACGATCGTGAAAATTATTCCGCGATTAAAACTCACCGTGTTACGAGACTTTTGTGAAATTTTGGAACTTTCCGGAGCTAAAATCTGTTTACGTTTTTAGTACCTGAAAGTTCCAAAATTCAGTCTCATAACTTTATAAGTTTTGACCATAGAAGAATGGAATTTTAACAGTTACTTGTCATAGAATGGAAAAAAATTCTAAATATAACCTATAGAAACCAGGGACTGTATAAAAATTTAAAAAGTGTAACTTTTTATAAATTATTTACAGGACACTTTCCTCAACATATTAGTTCCTGCCTTATTTTGAAAAAATTTCCAATTTACAATGCGTACGTATCTCACATGTAAAAAATTAAAGCATGTAAAAATTAAAATTTTCAGACACCCAGTTGTTTTTGATCTTAATGTATTCTCATATGCTTTCTATATTCTTATTCTTAAATCTTTAGAATATTTAATCTAAATCGTAAAAATGCGTGTTTTCTTCAAAAATCCCCCCCCCCCCCTACAATTGTTCTTTGTGAGCGTTTCAGACCCTTAAAAATGCGTAAATAAAACTTACAAAACATAACAAATGACTCCAACACTCCACATATCTGTAGTATAACTTATAGTTTCGAAGCATACAACTTCAGGAGCTACAAACTCAGGTGTGCCAAAAAGTACTTTCAATTTCTTTTTGGGATCGTATTTCCTGGCAAGACCAAAATCTATTAGTTTGATTCTGTTTCCTGTCCGACTGATGCACAGAACGTTTTCGGGCTGAAATTAAAATTATATAAGTTTTATAGTTTAACAAACATAATAAACCTTTAACAAGTCAACGTTCTAAATAAGGGACATAGAATTGAAAAGTCAATTAAAATTTCATTCATATTGATTCGAAAAAACGAGCAATTATAACAGAAAGATGGCTTTATATTCTGATACAGAAATTAAGTTTCAGTGATAAAACAAATGTACAGGAAATTATACAAAACGACCTTTTTGCCATTTTTAAAAACTTAAAAGTTCATATAAAATTAAAAAAAATGATCAAATATTTCTGAAAATCATTATAAATACTATTCACATTATTAAAAGAAGTTAAACTATTATGATATTAATAAGAAATGTACTTTTTGGAAGACGTAAAACTTGCACGTTCCCACCAGGAAAAATGCATCAAAAATCTTTTATAAAATGCCCCCTCTTCCCATTTTAACGATTCATATCATTAAACTAAATCATACAAAGGGCAAGATACAAATAATATTAAATGAAATATATTTGGTTCTAAATTAAATTATAAAAAGATTAGATTAATTTTTAACACAATTATTCTAATTGGTAAATAAATCATATTAGATGTAGCGAAAAAGTCAATCTTTTTATATTAGATGTAAATTTCCAACTGGGCGAAAAATGTCCGGACCAGGATTCGAACCAGGGATCTCCTGGCTGAAGCCACCAGTGCTCTGCCATCTGAGCTATCCCGGACGAATCTGGTGGAACTTTTTCACCCAGCTAAAAATGTCCGGACATTTTTCGCCCAGTTGGAAATTTACATCTAATATGATTTATTTACCAATTAGAATAATTGTGTTAAAAATTAATCTAGTGTAATTTCGTATCCAGCGATTTCTGAAGTTCGATTACCTGAGATTTATTCTGTTGAGCTGAATCAGGTTTCAGACCAGATGCTATGATCATTAAGGTTAGCTGGGTGAAAAATTTCCACCAGATTCGTCCGGGATAGCTCAGACGGCATAGCACTGGCGGCTTCAGCCAGGAGATCCCTGGTTCGAATCCTGGTCCGGACATTTTTCGCCCAGTTGGAAATTTACATCTAATATAAAAAGATTGACTTTTTCGCACGCAGACCTTTTTGGTCAACACTATTTCCAAACAAAAATTTGCGTTTTAAACTTATCTTGCAAATATTGTAGAAATTTACACCAAAAATTATATTTTGGAAACAGTGGTGGCTAAATAAGAGACCGATCCCAGGCTTGTATGCACGTAAAACGCAAACAAACATGTGGAAGTTGATTTTTTGAAACAAGTGAAAAATATTTTTGCGTTTGAACGAAACTGATTAATATTTTAACTAATATTTTATTTATGTAAAGACCTTCCTGTTGTTAAAATAATCGTGATTTTGGTATACCTTTTTACGACCCTAGGTATTTTGATTAATCTAAAAAAGTGTTTCAATACAATAAAATATTAAGATCACGTGTTTAAAAATTTTGTTTATTTCTATGAAAGTTGATCTACGAATACGTGTTTTCTAAATTTACAACAGTTAGCTTGCGGCCTTTATAGAAACGTTCTTTCATGTCTTATTAGCTTATTACTTACTAGAATTTAAATGAATGTTCCTATACTTGTGGAGACAAAACATTCTACTGGTAATAGTTACTTATTTTCTAAGCTCAGAAATTAATGAATATATAAGTATTTGAGTTGTTTGTCTCACAATAACCTTGCACTACTGATTTTGAACTACTCAATGACAATAACGAGAGACCAGTGGTGCAACAGTCTGACCTAAAAAAAAGTGGGTTTCTGCAGAGGTTTCCAGACAATCCATTTGGAACGATATGATGGACATTTTCAGAACATGTGTTGTAAGGAAATCCAAGGCCTTTACAGGTACTTGATTTTTTAATTTCGATGAACATTTCAGTCGCTATGACTATCATTCTACCATTTGTTTTTGAATCAGTAGCATTTTTTAACAGATTCCCAACGAAGGATTTTATATAACTCATTTGTACATATATACATATATATATACATATAATCCTAATTTACGAATTTCATGAAATGATTTTATGAAAAGCTTAAAGACAGGGTTTGTAGGCCGCTGACGTTTATATTACTTTAGATGTTATAACTGACAACATCTGTTTTCTTGAAGATGGCGTGTTCCGCACTGAGAGTTACGTGGTCGCACATTTAGTTCGACTACATTACCGTCTATAGACAGAAATTACATAAAAAAACCTTTCCGTTATTCTACGAAATTTCCACCAGGCTGTTACTCAAGTTCCATTAATAATACGGAGTGTAACATTTATAGTTTCTTTGCAGAGTGACACAAAAGAATTCAGACGTGTTATACTTTTTCTACCATATTTTCTTTATGATGATTCGTATGTATGACAATATTTTCATTTAATTTTTCGGGTGCAATTTAAACTCGGTTCTCACGGACGAATTTTGATCAAATTTTCAGAATAAGCTTCTGCCACGGTCAAATTTATGTTTAAACATTTTCCGCTGTGTGTATATATATATATACACATCTATTTATTTATTTATGCTGGTAGAGCTCCTGATAGTAAATTTTATAAGCAAAATTTTTAAATGGAATTTTTTTTATATTCTCATATGGAAGCGAATATGATGCAATTTAAAATTAAACAAGACGGATTCAAGGACTTTATTTTACGCTAATAACGTCCCTATCGAGAAACAGATTATCAAAATTTAAATAAAGTTGTTTTTTCATGTTTCACTTTAAAATAGGTAGTACATATTCGACACAATTTCCTTTTGCGATTATAACGCCCTGGTGAGAAATAAGGAACTAAATATAAATATAACTGATTTTTTATGTTTTACTGTATGAAACCGTTATCAAAACTGTAAAAAATGACAAATTCAGCACAATTTTATTTTTGTATGTAATGCCCCATGGTGGGGAAATAGGGTAATTACATCTAAATAAAATTACTTTTTTTATCTTATAAAACTTCATAATAAGCTTCTGCCACAGTTATACAGTAGACTCTCTCAAATCCGCACAGCTTGGGACCAGATGTTGTGCGGTTTTTAGAATTTTGCGGATTTCTGGTCATTGATTTGTTTACAGTTTTGAAACATTAATTTGATTGGTAGTTAAGCAAGGGAAATTATAATGAATGCTTACAATAATGTGAAACATTAAAATAAGTAAAATATTAAAATAATTTATTAGTTTAAAAGTAAGTAATTATTAAAATAATTATATAAAATAAAAATTTAGAAAAATATTAAATTATTACCGATAAAATCGATTCAATTCGATTCCAAAAATCCTATGCTGCCATCTAGTGGTAGAGCGATCATAAGTTCGATACGTCATTATTCGTTCTTAGCACTTTTAACTTTAGAAGCTTTTTAGTACCTTTTTCCATTGTTATTTAGAGTCTTGAAGGATTTTCTTATACTGCTTTGTATGTTTAGAAATAAATTTGTCTAATTTAAAAAATAATTCCGCGAACAATAATTTTAAAATAGCGTTCCGGTTCGTGGATTTTTCCATTTCGAACCCTGTAATTTTTGATAAAGATATGCTAATTTATATTAAAATCAAAAGTAATGTAAATTTATTTAGTAATAAATCAGCTGTAATAGCCAAAAGAGAATTATGAAAAAAAATTTAGTAAAAAAAATATTGCGGTAGTTGCTGATTTCGACGCCATCTTGAATTTTGTTCCTGCAACTTAACTGTAGATTTCATTGTTTACATCTGAAAAAATACGTGGATTTTAGGCGTTCGCGGATTTAAGGGTTGCTACTGTATTTATTTTTTGACAAAATTTTACACACGATAGTTTTTTTTTTACACTTGGAAGCGCCCTTGGTGAGAAATTGCATAGCTAAAAGTTTTAAATGGACTTCATGTTTTGCCATATGGCAACGTATGTACTCCAAGTTAAAATTAGATAGGACAGATTCAATTCAATATTCTCTTCAGTTGATAATGCCCCTGCTAAGAAATAATTTTACTGAATTAAAAAATATTTTTTTCGTTTCACTGTATAAAAGCTGTACTGAAGTACTAAATATGTAACGCGGACTTATCGAAAGTTCTTTTTTTCTCTTTCGCTTGTAGCATCACCTTGGCGAATAATAGCGTAAATAAGTTTAAATAAAATCGCTTTTCATGTTTTACTGTATGAAGCGGTTATCATGTTAAAAAGAAGTTGGGCAGATTCAACAGAATATTAATTTTGCTCATAGTGCCACCTAGCGGGAAATAAGGCTAGTAAATTTAAGTAAAATTGACATATATGAGCCACGGTCAAAATTAGTTTAATAAAATTGTTCTCTTAATAAGTTTTTTTAATGCTGGTGGCGCCCTTGGTGGGAAATTACATAATTACAATTTTAATATGGAGTTTTTTCCCTCATATGAAAATGCATATACTCCAAGTTAAAATTAGATAAGACGTACACCCTGGATAAAATTATAAACTCAGAAATTTTCAATTTGTTTTAATCATAACATAAATAATCTTAGCTTTACATTAATAAAATAAAAATGAATATTCATAAGAAGACATCTAAATTAATATAACTCATAAATAAAAAATGGAGCAAATAATTTAAATAAAAAAATAACACTATGTGAGTTTATAATTTTGTCCAGGTCTCAAAGTTAAGAATTTCTCTATTCTGGTATTTTTGATCTGAATAAATGGATTTTATGATAATAAACATAAATGGAGTCATTAGTCATCAATACATTTTACTACATCAATGCATTATTTAATTTTTCTCAAAAAATAACATTATGCGAGACCTGGACAAAATTATAAATTCAAAGTTATGAACTTCTATATTCTAGTATTTTTTATCTGAATAAATGCATTTTATGATAAGAAATGAATTCAGTAAATATATTTTTCACATTGGTATTAATGCAAACGATATTTATCCATATTTTTATTTTCTCTATGGCTTTATTAAAAATATTTTATCGTCTGCCTTTGAATTACTTTTAGAATAATTTTGAGTATCTTTTAATGCATCTTATTTAACTTGTCGTGTAGTCACATGTTATTCTTAGAACAGTAAAAATGAACAAGTTTTCAAATGCTTCGAGGAAAGGTTCTCACAGAGATAGAAGTTGGTAAAATTTTGGCCGTCAGAGCTTCAAGAAAACCCAAAGTCAAATTGCTTTGTTAGTTAAATGTTCACAAGGCGCAGTAAAAACGTTTTAAAGAATCCGTCAGGTTATGGAAAGAAAAAACGCAGTGGCCGATATCCAAAAATAACAGAAAGAAATCGAAGATTTATCACCATAACAGCATCTACTACTGGAGCTTCTTCTAGCCAAATTGTAAATGATTTAAAGCTAAATGTGAGCTCTCGAACTGTTAGACGAATTCTTTAACAAGCACCGAACATGAAATGGAAGAAAAATGAAAGTTAAGCCAAAATTTGAGCCTCATCACATGAAAGCCAGACTTCACTTTGCACAGCAGCACATGTCATGGAAAATGGAGTGGATCACAGTCATCTGGTCAGATTAAAAAAGTTTAATTTAGACGGCTTAGATGGTTTAAGATACTATTGGCACGATATTAGGCATGAAGAACGGCATATCTTTAATCGAAACTGCGGTGGAAGATCCGTGATGGTGTGGGCTGGTTTTTCTCGGAATAGTAAAATTGCTCTGCCTTTCCTTGATGGAAAACAAAAAGCAGAATACTACCAGTTAATGCTGGAAGATAATCTATTGCCTTGTGCATCGTTGATTGCTGGAGTAAATCAGCAAGATAAGGCAGCAATACATTCTGCAAAAAGTACAAAACAGTGGTTTGAGCGCTGACATGTGAATATCATAAAATGACTAAACCGGTGCCCTGATCTAAACCCCATTGAAAATTGTTGGGGTGAAATGGTTAGAATAGTTTATCATGACGGACGTCAGTATGAAAACACAAATAATGAAAAAATGGCTACATTTTCAGCATGGAACCAGCTGTCAATGGAGCAGTTGGAAAAACTTGTTCAATCTATGCCGAGCCGCATATTCGAAGTAATGCAGAAAAATGGCAGTCCAACTCATTTTTGAATGTGTGCATTAATACTTAGCACCAGGATTCAAATTATGTTCATTTCTTAAACTCGGTAATTTACTGTTTTCGCTTTAGTTCTGTGCTGTATTAAATTACACATCTTTTTGAGAAAAATTTAAAAAATGATGCATTGAAATGTATTAATCCCTAATGACACCATTTATTAGTTTCTTATCATAAAACACAATTATTCAGATCAAAAATACCAGAATATAGGAATTCATAACTTTGAGTTTATAATTCTGTACAGGTCTCACATAATGTTATTTTTTTAAGTTTTCTTATTTAAATTATTTGCTCCATTTTATTTATGAGTTATACATTAAATTTAGATATCTTTTTATAAATATTCATCTTTATTTAATTTAAAGCTAAGCTTATTTATATTATGATTAAAACAAATTGAAAATTTTCTGGGTTTATTATTTTGTCCAGGGTTGCATTCATCTCAAGTGTCTTCTACGCCAATAACGCCTCCTAGAGAGAAATAGACTAATCAAATTTAAATCAAATTCAATTGTTATACTTCACCGTATGAAGCCATACTTAACGTAAAAATACGTCGGACAGATTAAACAATTTTATTTTATGACACCTCCTGGTAGGAAAGAGCAACTAAATTGAAATAGTTTTTTTTTTTTTTTTAAATACATCTTCAAAATAAGCTTCAGCCACGGTCAAATTTATGTTTGTTTAAAAGTTTCACATGATAGGTTATTTACACTGACAGTATACCTGGTGCGAAATTTCATAACTAACATTTGAAAATTATTTTTTTATGTTTCCTGGTATGGCAACAATAGAGCAATGAGTGAGCTCGAAGCCCCGCGGTCGTCCGTGTATCAACCTCCCCCCCCCCCCCCCCCACGAACCCGCTGATCACTTTCAACAAAAATGGCTTTTAAATATTTTCCATTGAGATCTTCCGTACTCGGGATTCCTTTCTAACAGTTTGTCTTGAAAGGTCTATTGAAAGGGGGGGGGGGGTCCCATTTGCAGGGCAAGTACAGGCGGTCGGGCGTAACTTTAATTCAAGTTAAAATTAGCTTGACCAGATTCTACAAACTTTGCTTTACGCAGATATTTCCCCACTGACAGGGAAATAAGTTATTTTAAGTAAAACTGATTTTATATGTTTTAATGAATGAAGCCGTACTCAAGTTGAAAATAGGTTGGACATATTCAAGGCAATACATTTTCCTTATGGTGCCTCCTGGCGGGAAATAGCGCAACTCAGTTTAAATAAATTGAACTTTATGTTTTAATGTATGAACAATTACTAGATTTAAAAATACGTAGCACTAATTCAACAAATTTTATCATCCTTTATAGAGCCCCCTGGTGTGAAATAGGGTAAATAAACGTTTGAAAATAATTTTTTTCCATATGAGGATTGCAACCAAAGCTGAAAATATTTTAACAGAACAGCAGTTCGTGTTTTCGTAATAACTACTCTATGAAAATATGAGTTGATTTTATTGAATGAAGGTTTATTAGCTTTTATGATGTTGAAAATTCAGTCTACTCCTAGAATAATTTTAACGAGAAACTTAGAGTTGCAATAAATATTAAAAATGCTCTTCGACATTTTTCTCTTAATTTGTTTAAGTGTAATTTCTTGGAAGTCAAACTTTTATTTATGTTTAAAAAAAAAAAAAAAAAAAAAAAAAAAAATGTGATTTTCTAAAGTGATTAAAAATTACATTTTTTCTCGCATTAAACACAAAAATAAACAAAAATAGTCTAAAATTTTACTTTAAAAAAATTGGTAAAAAATTCCAGGTAGTAAAAATCCATGATATCTTCATAAAATTCTCTTTCAAAACTGAAAAACAGAAAAAAATATATAATTATAATAATCTAAACACCGACTTTTATTCTATTAAAACGCAGTAAAAAGAAGAAAATTTTATTTTTCAATCGGTGAGTAAAATGATAATTTTTCTATATCATTAATAACTCCCATATATTTAATTTTTATCAGACATATATATTACTGAATAAAAGGGAGGACAACATATTTTATTGATATGTTAAAAGCCATTTTTCTTGATAAAATTTCTACATTATTTTATGAAAGGGAATATTCTCGTATATATTTTGTCACAAACATGCTCAAGAAGTTTTGACTTGCCTTGTATTCAATTATGTGTCTGCCTGATAAAAAGTAAATTCATTGAAGTTATTAAATCAGAGAAAATTGTTCTTTCTACACACCTTCGATTGACAAAAAAATTTCAGCTTTTTAGTGCAACTTAATTGAATAAAATTCGGTGTTTTTAAATTTTTAATGTTATTTGATATTGTACGCTTTTAAAACACTAGGAAATTTTAGTTTCTTGATTGAAATATTCACTATATGGCCGCATTAATGACCGACAACTTTCAATTTTAGACATTTTGTCGAATATTTAGAAATATACTTGCGACATTCTTCTGGAATTTCAGGATTAAAAAGAACAGGTATGACCTCATATTCATCAATGTCGATTTGATAAGGTGACAATTAGGGGGCCAACAACAACAGAAAAAAAAAATCAAAGAAAAAATACTTGGGATCACCCTGTAAAATAAAATGCACGAAATGATCTAATCGTTACAGAATATAAATAAACAGATATTGTACAATATGTGTATTCATTTGTGTAAGATTAGCACGTATATTAAGAGAAATAGAGCGATTTTTTTTAAATAAATTCTTGCATGTTTTTTGCTTATAACATGCAGGGTTTTCAACCAAATTTAACGCCTGTTTCAGAAAAATTGACAAAATGTAGTAGGCACAATATAGTGTAATTGGAATATAAATATATTAAATATTTTAGAAAATATGAGCAGTTGTATGAAATAATTTTGATCTGCGCATGCGCGAACGATAACAAGGATCTTTTTACATAATTTAACAGTAAACTCTACGGAGCAACTTATTAAAAAAATCCAGTGAAATATCGCAAAAATTCAGAAAGATATCGGCGTTAAAGTGAGCTAATTTTTAGTTGCTCGCTAAAACTAGCTGAATGATAAGGGATTGTCACAAGTTTGTCAATTTTAATTAAAATTTTGTTTTTTAATTTTCATCTTTTTATTGATGCTTTAGTTCTTGGATAACCACCAGAACGAGCCTATACCATGATAAAAAGAAGTTTCAAAATCGAAGTATTTTTTCCAAATCTACTCGTTGATAGTCACTAACATTTTTCTGAATGTCAGTTAATAAAAAATGCCAATTTGTGGAAAATCCCTTATCATTTAGCTGCTTTTAGAGAACAACTAAAAATTAGCTCACTCTAACGCCAATATCTTTCTGAATTTTTACGATATTTGACTAGATTTTTTTAATAAGTTGCTCGATACAGTGAACTATTAAATTATGTAAAAAGATCCTTGTTATCGTTCGCGCATGCGCAGATAAAAATTTCATGCAACTGCTCATATTTTCTAAAATATTTAATGTATTTATATTACAATTGCACTATATTGTGTCTACTACATTTTTTCAATATTTCTAAAACCGGCGTTAAATTTGGTTGAAAACCCTGCGTGTTATAAGCAAAAAAAAACATGCAAGAATTTTTCTAATTTTTTTTAAAAAAATCTCTATATTTCACTTAATATACGTGCTATTCTTACACAAATGAATACACATATTGCACAATGTCTGTTTAATTATATTCTGTAGCAATTAGATCATTTCGTGTATTTTATTTTTCAGGGTGATACCAAGTATTTTTTTTCTTTGATTTTTTGTTGCCCCCCCCCCCCCCCTAATTGTCCTCCTTATCAAATTGACGTTGTTAAATACGAGATAAAACCTGTTCTTTTTAATCCTGAAATTCCAGAAGAATCTTATAAGGATATTTCTAGATATTCGACAAAATGTCTAAAATTGAATGATGCCGGTCATTAATGGCCATATAGTGTGTGTGTATATACTGTAAGGCGGACTCTGTGTAAGACGGAAATCTGTCTAACACGGAAAGGTTTTCAAGTCCCTGCGAATCCACAGACATAGAGTAAAATTTGTCTAAGGCGGAATATTGTCTACTGCGGAAAATTTTCTTGGTCCCGATCGATTCCGCCTTAGACAGTTTACTGTGTATATATATATATATATATATATATATATATATATATATATACACTGAGGTGACAAAAGTTATGGGATAGCAATATGCAAATATATAGATGGCAGCAGCGTCGCTTACAAATTGTATAAATGGTCAATGCCTGGGCAGGACTTTCATTTGTGTTCAAATCCTTCGTGTGAGAAGGTTGATTATGTGATTATGTCGACACGATGAGAGTTAACGGTTTTCGAACGCGGTATGCTAGTTGGCGCTAGACACATGGGACATTCCAATTCGGAAACCGCTACGGAATTCAACATTCCGAGATCCACAGTGTCAAGAGTGTGCCGAGAATACCTAAATTCAGGCATGACCTCCCATCATGGACAACGTAGTGGTCGGCCGCCGGCACTTAATGACCGCGACCAGCGACGTCTGCGTAGACTTGTCATTGTGAACAGACAAGCAACACTGCGTGCAATAACCGCTGGAATGAATGTGGGGTGTCCGACGGGCGTGTCCATTAGGACATTTCGGCGAAATTTGGCTTTAATGGGCTATGGCAGCAGAAGACCGACTCGGGTGCCATTACTAACATCACGACATCGCCATAAGTGGCGCGCTCCTGGGCTCGTGACCATATCAGTTGGACCGGAGACGACTGGAAAAAAGTGGCTTGGTCAGATGAGTCATGATTTCAATTGGTAAGAGCTGATGGAAGGGTACGAGTGTAGCGCAGACCCCATGAAGCCATGCACCCAAGTTGTCAACAAGGCACTGTACGAGCTGGTGGTGGCTTCATAATGGTGTGGGCTGTGTTTGCATGGAATAAAGTGAGTCCGCTGGTCAAAATGAACCGATCGTTAACTGGAAATAATTACGTTCAGCCACTGGGACCTTTGCAACCATTCATGGACTTCATGTACCCAAACAGCGATGGAATATTCCAAGATGACAATGCGCCATGTCACCTGGTTATAACTGTTCGCGATTGGTTTGAATAACATTCTGGACAATTCCAGTGGATGATGTAGCCTTCGCGATCGTCCGACAAGAATCCCATCGAACATTTATAGGACATAATCGAGAGATCAGTTCGTGCAAAAAATTCTCCACCGGCAACACTTTCAGAATTATGGACGTCTATAGAGGCTACATGGCTCAATATTTCTCCAGAGGACTTCCAGCGACTCGGAGTGCATACCACGTCGTGTTGCTGCACTTCGACGGGCAAACGGAGATCCAACATGCTATTAGAAGGGTATCCCATGATTTATGTCACCTCAGTGTATATATATATATATGAGACTTTATTTTTACTATCTGTCTGTAACTGTCTTACGAATATATTCAAGATGGAATCCAGTTCAAATGTTCCGAAGTAATAGACAAGTTCATGGATATTTACGATATTATTGTTGTGGTTACTTAGAACCACTGCCATATTTTTATTTAATTTCATTAAAAAATATTTTTATTAATCTTGTATTCATTTAATTTTAATATTCGCATTCCAAAATTATTCTAATTCCCTTTTTTTTCAACCTTCCCCTGTAAGTTTTTCTTTTTGGCATAGCATTTCATTCATTTTAAAATCATAAACATCGTTTTGAAATCTTTACTTCCGGTAAAAGAATGATCTGGAAAATTCCATATCTTTCTATTTGTGAAGTCATATCCTTTTGTAGCTCCACCCCTTAACCAATAATATTTAAATCTGTTTAATTCGCAATTTCAAAATTCTTAACTCTTTACTATTATTTGGCATCTCATCTCAGTGAAATCTATCAATTTTTCTTTAATTAAAAGCAGTTTTATATAACTTAGCATTGCATTTTATGCCAACGCAGGGCGTTTGTATGTTCGTCCCGCCAAGGTTGGCGTGTTTCAAGGATTATAGCAACCCCACCTTTACTCTGTTCGGAGAGCTCGCGCGCATTCAGCACTAGCAGTTGAGTTGAAACTTCAATGCAGAATGGCTGCCCCTTTTGCCGTTCTGCGAAGAAATTATGTTCGCGCGCACCTGCGTAAGTGTTCTGTCAACGAACGCAGAGAATGGATGGCCCTCTTCCCCTTCTACAAAAAGAAATAGTAAACGGATCTCATATCTACAGTAAGAGATATTTAAAAGAGCAAGAATATTTCTTTAACATTGTGTAATCGGCTGCATAAGTTCGTATTCAAATTATGCTGTCATTTCGAGTCGTAGAATTGTGATGCTAAAAATTCATCTAAAAGCCTGTGCCTCCATACTCCCCAAGGGAAAAGTTATTTTAATTTCATTAGTAAGAATTTTGTTTATATGTGTCCATCATAAAAGAAAGTACATCTAAAAGAATAAGAGATGTATTTTATGATAATTGCGTTATGTTCTACAAAAATAATTGCTTCATAAATAAAAGATTTTCAAGGAAGATTTTTCATTTGTTTATTTTTTTCTTTCTGCAAATGTCCCTATCATTCTTCTGTTCTTTCGGGTCAATGCAGGTAATGTTTTTACCTTTTATTTTTTATTCTTAATTTACAAATGTATGATAAGTAAATTCAGATTTTCTTTAATTAATGACTGTTATGTCAATGTGGTCTTTTGTGGCCGCAACAAAATGTTAAATGTACACTATGCGATCGAGCCTAAAAAAAATGATTCCTGGATTATATTTGGAATCTCAATATCCAAAATAACTTTACAATGATATTCTTTCACCTCCTATCTCCGAAACACAACATCTATCTTTCCTGGTACCGTGAACCATTGGAAACCTTTATGACATGACAGTTATTAAGTTATATTTTGATATGAAAATGTGTTTTAGTGTATTATTTTTAAATATTTGATATTTAGAAAAGGTGGCTTCCTTAAATTTTTTATACAATCTTTCTAAAAAAAAAGAGAAAGAATTCTTGTAATATTTGCAGTTTATTATTAGGGGAAATTGATTGTTTATGACATTACTTACAAAAAAAGATGAGTTAAAAAAAATTCTTATAAGTAAATGATTGATTTTGATGCCATTTTGTTTTGATGATATTTCGAGAGCAGTTATTACATTATTCTGTTGAAATGACATTTTAAAAGGTGACTTCATATGAGATTAATTTTTTTTTACTTCACCACATTATTTTTAAATTTATTCGGATTTGTTTTGAAATTTGTTCAACATTGTTTTGAAATTTATCACCATGCCTCCAAAAGCAAACTTAAACCTTTGTATTCAACCATTCGATGGAAATCCTCAGACAGTCGAATTTTTCTTCGACCAGTTATCAGATTTGAAGGAATTATATAATTACTCTGAAAAAGAACTTTTTGCTCTTTTCAAGTCAAAATTACAGCGTACTGCATTACATTTCTTTCTCGAAACACAATTTCAATTCAAAAATTCTAACCTTCAAACCATTCGCAAAGAATTTATTAACTATTTTCTGCCAAGTAAAAAATCCGACACTTGGAAGTCTCTTCAAAATTTAAAATTGGATTCTAATGAGTCAGTTAAAAAATTTTCATATCGTCTGGCTAAACAGCTTCGACTTGCTTATCCTAAGTTAGATCCAGCTGCTCTAGATTCTTTGAAATTTACTCATTTTATTCAAGCTTTACCTAAGCAAATTAAAAGGAAAATTCTAGAAGAAAACATTTCCACATTTGAGTTAGCTCTTGAACGAGCACAATTTTTACAAGATATCTATGATTCACCACCTACTCAAAAATCTAATCAATATTATGACCAAGTTTATTCTCTGAATAATGAAAATAATGGTGAGTGTTCAAAATTTTCTGATAGTTTTGTTGAACAAGCTCCTATCAGACATAAAAAGGACAGAGTCTATAGAAATTCGCAAATAGCATTCTCGCCATCTGAATCTCACAATGGACATTCTCCTAGACATAGAACTGTTGTTAAAAAAAGCGTGTAACTTACTCTCCCTCACCAGTTAGACATAACGTGGCTTCTAGAAATAAAACAAACTTTATTCAGCATAAGCCAGATCAAAAACGATCTTTCTTTCGGCCAAAGTTTGACAAGTTTTCTCACAAGAAAAACTTCAGAATATTTTCGCAAACAAAATGTTATCCAATGTGCTTTTTGTGGTCGTTTTAATCATCTTATGGAGTCATGTTACAAGTTTAGAAATCTACTTGACTCTTCTAGGCAAAATGCCAATCACACTCAAGACTCCCATTTTTCTTCGAATTCTTCTCAAAGAAAGAAAAACTTTACTTCTTTTTCTAAAAATAAAAATGATGATAAAAATTATCATTTAAACAAGTAAGGGAGATTGGTCCAACTGACCACCATCCCTCCCAATCTTACTCGTTAGGGTCAGTACACTCCTGTGACAATTCAAGCGAATGTCACATTGACAAAAATTCTCCTTCAACTACTTCCTTTTCAAGCGCTGTTACACAGACATCACCAATGGTTCAAAAAATGAACAGACCCTGCTGTTCTGAAAATTCTTTGTCATCAAAATATTCTTCTCAAATTGAGGATTGTGTACAACAACGACACGTAATTTGCAGCTCTTTTGATAACACTTATTCACTTCCATGTATAATTATGAATGTTCAACATAATGAGATATCAACTCTCATTGATTCAGGCTCAACTCTAAGTTTGTTGGATCATGAATGCTTTAATAGCATTAAATCCAAAATCCATTATAAATATTTATCTAGAAATGTTTCTGTATCAACTATAAACTCTAAAGTTTTCTTTAAAGGATGTATCGAGATTGCATTCAAAATAGACAAATTCTTTTTTCATCATGTCTTTTACCTTACTGATATAAAGAATGTTAATTTTGAAGCCATACTTGGTTTTGAGTTTATAAACAAGCATTCTATAACCATCTCTCCAACTTTTAAATCTATTTTAATTAAAGATAAACATATACCTTTTAACATTCAAAAAGAGTCTCCTACCAGTTTTTATTTGAATTCTCAGTATAATAATAATAACAATACAACAGTGCCATATTCTTTTGATGAAAACAATGTGCCTATTTCTGAAAATTCTATGTCAGTTAACACAAATAAAGGTACTTATTTTGATAATATGAATGGAAATTTTGATAATTACGAAAATTTTTCTTGCAATTACAGTTTTCCAAATAGTGGTTTGTTTATAAATAATGTCGGTAATACTACTATGAATTATGATAATTCTTTTATGAATGCTAACCTCAATATCAGAAATTTAGAAGGTCATGCTCAAGTTTTTACTCAGTTTCCTAATTATTTTCCCACTCATACAAACTTTGATTATCCTAATGTTATAAATAGTATATCTAATACCAATACCAAAATTACCTCTGATGACAAAAATGTCATATCTGAAGATGACAATGACATTATTTATGTTGGTAAAAAGTGCACCAATTTTAAAAATGGTAATGAAAAATTATTGAGTTCTAACATGGTACAAACTGTAAATAGAGAATTGATTCCCCCCAATTCTTCTGTTTATTTACATGTCAAATACTTGAATTCCCCATCTGAATATTTTATTTTTAAGCCTGCTGTCAAAAGTAAAGCTCTTATTTTGCATGAATCATTGCATTCTAAATCTTCAATTCAAAAAGATTTATTCTTAGTTGTATGTCAGAATATATCCAAAGTGGATGTTCATTTAAACAAACATACAATTCTTGGTGAGTGCATTAATGTATAGGAGAATGATATTGAAAAATATTCCTTTGATTTAGATTCAGAAAATGAATATTGTAATTTAATTTTACCATCTGAGGAAATTAAAAGAAAACGAATACAAGAACTGTCACCAGATGATTTTGACTTAAAGCACTTGTCCCCACATGAAAGTGACTGTTTACTAAAATTATTGTGCAATAAAGCTCAAGCATTTTCTAAATTCTTAGACACTTTGGGTCATACAGATCTAGTGAATCCTTAATTTTCAATGATGAATTCTCATCCTGTGAAAACCCTACCTTTTCCTGTGCCACAGGCACTAGAGCAAGAAGCTCTTGACCAGATTAATCAAATGCTAAATGCTGGCATTATAGAAAGATCAAATTCTTCTTGGGCTTGCCCCATGCTGTTAGTTAAAAAGAAAAGAACCGACATGTCAAAACCTCAAAAATATCGTTTGGCTTTAGATCTACGATTATTAAATTCTATTATTATTCCTTCTTCATATCCTCTACCTCGCATTCAAAACCTATTAGTACAATTGTCAAAATTTAAATACTACAGTACACTGGACTTACCCTCTGCGTACTGGCAGATTGCGGTTCCTAAAGAGATGCAAGATAAGCTCAGTTTTACCACTCCATGGGGAATGTTTACCTACCTTCGTCTTGTTTTTGGCTTGAAGACGGCTGCAAATACTTTTCAACAGTTAAATGATTCAGTTATTCAATTATCCGAAATTGACTCTTGTTACGCATACCAAGACGACATAGTTGTTGGCGCTAATTCGTTTGAAGAAATGGTTGCAAAACTCACAAAACTCTTGGATACTCTAATTGCCAACAACATTACACTTTCACCTGAAAAATGTTCTTTTATGCAAACTAGCATTAACTTTTTAGGCTTCCACCTCACTGATCATAAAATTCTTCCAATTACAAGCAATATTTTGAAAATTACTTCTTTTCCAAAGCCAAAAACTAAAAGGCAGACAAAGAGTTTTATTGGCTTATGTTCATTTTACAGGTCAATCATACCTCATTTTGCTAAATTAATTACTCCTCTTATTGAAATCACCAAACCTAAAAATAAATTCTGTTGGAAATCTGAACAAGAAAATGCATTTAATAAATTGCAAGAAATTTTTTTCCATAAACCCATGCTCAATCTTCCAAATTGGAATGAGACCTTCTATGTTAATACAGATGCCTCAAAGACAGCAATTTCAGCTGTTCTTATGCAAAAAATTCAAGATGAACTTCGCCCCATTTCTTATTATTCCAAAACTTTATCTCAATCTGAAAAACAGTACCCAGCCATTAAACTGGAACTTTATGCCATTTATAAAGGTATAACGGCTTTTAAATATTACATTTTCGGCAGACCTTTCATTCTTTTGTCTGATGCTAAACCTCTCAATAATTACAAAAAATCAACATCTCCTGCTGACATTACTACACGTTGGATGTTAGAACTATCTGAATACTCTTACACATTCCAGCATGTTCCAGGCAAAGATAATGTGTTAGCAGATTTTCTAAGTAGGACACCTCATATTCCTACTGAAGATCTCCATACTAACCCTGATCTCATTTTTGAACAAGAAGTACTGCCTATTGTTGATAATCAAAATGACCTACATAATGAAATTGCTCAGTATCCATGTGGATTAATTGGTAAAAAACATCATAACTGCCATCTTCAAAGTGACCCTCCATCTACAAATAATGTTAGTAATGAAGACCCATTGTTAGAAATTTTTGATCAAACCATCCTTTCTGAACAACAAAAAGATCCTCAAATTAAGAAAATTTATGAAGATATTAAATCTAATAAAAAATCTAAAAGTTTAAATGGCTATTACATTAATCCAAGTAATGAGTTGCTTTGTTATAATGGACAGTTTTCTTCAGAAGACATTGAATTACATAGAGCTGTTTTACCATCTTCACTCAGAGCTAAAGCTTTAAGAATTGCTCATATTACTCATACTGGTATTCATAAAACCATTGTTAATTTAAAGAAAAGATTCACTTGGAAAACTCTAATTTCTGATACAATTAATTATGTCAACTCTTGTGAAATTTGTTTAGTAAATAAAAATCATAAAAAAACACTGCTCCATATCTTCCAGCACATATTCCCACAGCTCCCAATCAAAAAGTTTCGATGGATTTACTTAGTCCTTTGAGAAATCACCAGTTTGTCATGACTGTAATCGACCATTTTTCTCGTCATCTTGAATTATATGCCTTGAATAGCATTCATGCTGAGTCGGTGACTAAAGCTCTGTTGAATTACATTTCCACTCATGGAAAACCCGAGTTATCTCTTACAGATCATGGTTCCCCGTTCACTAGTGATTTGTTTTCTTATTTCAACAAAAAACTTGGCATAAAACTAGAGCACAGTACAGTAGCGCATCCACAGGCTAATGGATTGAGTGAGAGATGTAACACTCAAATAAAGTCATCTGTCAATACAATGGCTTCCCAAGGATTTGATGTTCCAACTGCTTTAAAAATTCACCAGTCCATATACAACGCTACACCTCATCCAGCTACAAAATTTACTCCAAATCTTCTTCATTTTTGAAGGGAGGTGAATGATATTTATGCCAATTATAAAACCCATTTTTCCTGGAAAATCCTTAACACTGCATATGAAATCCACAAATTAATGGATGTAATTGAAAAAGTATACTACCAAGCTTACAAAAATAACGAGTCTTCTAGACAAAAAGTGTATCAAAAATCAAGGGAAAAATTAAAATTTGCTAATATCAAAGTTGATGATATTGTTTAATTGAAATTTCCCAGTGTATTTAATAAAAAAGTACAAGGACCTTATATGGTAAAGAAAATAATTTCACCTGTACTTATTCAAATTCAAGATTGCAATAATAATCAAGCATCACCTGTGTTAATTCACACTAACAGAATCTTGAAACTCCAGAAAAGAAATGAAGCATTGCTTCATTCTTCTGATTCATCTAGAAGTGCAACACATGATCAAACGACTGTTGATAGTGCATCTTCTTCTCCTGTGAAACGACATATGCCTACTCATACTACTAATTGTGATTCTCCTCAAATTCAGACCACTTCGAAGTGCCAACAAACAACTTCGCATTCACATAGTTCTGTGCATTCTCAAGCATCTGGTAGTAAAACTTCCACTACAGTTCTAAATAAATCTACTCAAAGTAAAAAAATTATGATCTTCGTCCTCGCAGTCATAAACAATATAAAATATAAATTAATCTTCAATTTTATTTAGGATGCCTTTACCATTGTAAAAAATCTCATCTATGCTAGCTAGATTGGATTGTCAAATACGAAGACTGACTGTTTATTTTATTTTTTACTTCTACCAAAGCTGCAGGCAGCATTTGTGTATTTTTTTTATATATTTATTTTTTTTAAGTCGCCTTCGTCTTGACACTGTGGAATTGTTATCCTGCAAAAGTATATAAATCTTGTTTTTGTTTACTATGTTGTTCACTGAAATATTTTCTTCAAAACCTTATTCATCTTTTAGAATTTATATGTATTGTAAAAAAAAAAAAAAAAAAAAAAAAAAAAATGTGCTAATAACTCAGAATTTTTAATTTCAGTATTTGATTTAAATATTAAGACAGATTCTTAAAAAAAAAATCAAATCAAAGTTTTATAATTATTATTTTAGTTGCAAATGAAGTGTCATTGACTGCTTTATTTTGATATGGTATTTATCTTAAAAAAGTAAATTGTTATTGATATAAAATATAATATGAGTACATATGTCATCCTTTCCCTATTGTGACTTTTAGAGTAACTCAAAATGTTACTTTGTTCTTAATTATAATTCATGCATGTTCTAACAACTAACCTCTTTCTAACATCTAAAAATAAAAATAATAGTGAAAGTTGTACATGCTAATACTCCTACTGTTATTATTGGTGTATTATGTAAAGTTGTTGAAAATACATTGTTTTTTTTTAAAGTGTTTGAAAATTCATAAATTTAAAAAATATTTGTGTACATGAAAATTTTGTACTTTGGATCCAAAGGTACTCTCCAAAGATTATTTTGAGTCTTTACATAAAAAATACTTATGTATTTTACATGAAAAAATGTTGTAACATGTTTATATTTCCAAAGATTATTTTAAGTCGTTACAAAACAAAAATAATGTATTTTACATTAAAAAAAAAAATCACATATTTATTCTTACAGATGTTTGAATTAAACATAATTCAATAAGCATTTGAGAATATTTAGTATAAATATTTTGTGTGATAATTTTTTGTAAGACAAATGTTATTAAAGTTATGTGGTACTACATTTATGAGAGCTTAAAAATCCTCTCTTTGCATTTATTTTTTTTGAAAGTATTATTATTGTTGTTATAGAATAACACGATATTAGTGATTCATCTAAGAAAAGTTGATTTCTTAAAAAGTGCTATATTTATATATAAATATTTTTAATGAGAGTGTAAACATTCTCTCTTGACTATTTACTTACATTTTGATTTTTTGTTATGGAAAATTCTCAGATGAGTAATTTATTGAAGAATTGATAAAAAAGAAAATTGAAATGTAGTTCATAGACTGTGACTTGAAATAGAATTGTGATTTAAAGGTACTACTTTAAATTATTGCTATTTTCTTTTTCTTTAAAAATAGAAAGGTTTTATTACTAATGTTGTATTATACTGAATGATGCAAAGTCATCATTAATATGCATGTCAATTTGTATCATATAATATTATTTGTTTATGTGTACATTATTACAATTTTCCCCCCACTCTTTTAATATACACTGATTTTACTTTACAATGTTGTATTTGCTATTTAACATATCAGTGAATGAACTTTTAGCAACTTCATTTTGAAAGACTTTGTGTACTTTTGTCAGAAGAATGTAACCGATTTTATTTTTATTTTTTTTCTCATTATTTGAAGTTATATGCATGTTGTATATGTATATGGTTTAGAAAATATTGGCTCAATGTCAAAATTATTAAATTTCTCCATCTTACCAATATTTTCTTTTGGGGAGGCCGGAGTAATATGTTGTGGTTACTTAGAACCACTGCCATATTTTTATTTAATTTCATTTAGAAAATATTTTTATTAATCTTGTATTCATTTAATTTTAATATTCGCATTCCAAAATTATTCTAATTCCCTTTTTTTTCAACCTTCCCCTGTAAGTTTTTCTTTCTGGCATAGCATTTCATTCATTTTAAAATCATAAACATCGTTTTGAAGTCTTTACTTCCGGTAAAAGAATGATCTGGAAAATTCCATATCTTTCTATTTGTGAAGTCATATCCTTTTGTAGCTCCACCCCTTAACCAATAATATTTAAATCTGTTTAATTCGTAATTTCAAAATTCTTAACTCTTTACTATTATTTGGCATCTCATCTCAGTGAAATCTATCAATTTTTCTTTAATTAAAAGCAGTTTTATATACCTTAGCATTGCATTTTATGCCAACGCAGGGCGTTTGTATGTTCGTCCCGCCAAGGTTGGCGTGTTTCAAGGATTATAGCAACCCCACCTTTACTCTGTTCGGAGAGCTCGCGCGCATTCAGCACTAGCAGTTGAGTTGAAACTTCAATGCAGAATGGCTGCCCCTTTTGCCGTTCTGCGAAGAAATTATGTTCGCGCGCACCTGCGTAAGTGTTCTGTCAACGAACGCAGAGAATGGATGGCCCTCTTCCCCTTCTACAAAAAGAAATAGTAAACGGATCTCATATCTACAGTAAGAGATATTTAAAAGAGCAAGAATATTTCTTTAACATTGTGTAATCGGCTGCATAAGTTCGTATTCAAATTATGCTGTCATTTCGAGTCGTAGAATTGTGATGCTAAAAATTCATCTAAAAGCCTGTGCCTCCATACTCCCCAAGGGAAAAGTTATTTTAATTTCATTAGTAAGAATTTTGTTTATATGTGTCCATCATAAAAGAAAGTACATCTAAAAGAATAAGAGATGTATTTTATGATAATTGCGTTATGTTCTACAAAAATAATTGCTTCATAAATAAAAGATTTTCAAGGAAGATTTTTCATTTGTTTATTTTTTTCTTTCTGCAAATGTCCCTATCATTCTTCTGTTCTTTCGGGTCAATGCAGGTAATGTTTTTACCTTTTATTTTTTATTCTTAATTTACAAATGTATGATAAGTAAATTCAGATTTTCTTTAATTAATGACTGTTATGTCAATGTGGTATTTTGTGGCCGCAACAAAATGTTAAATGTACACTATGCGATCGAGCCTAAAAAAAATGATTCCTGGATTATATTTGGAATCTCAATATCCAAAATAACTTTACAATGATATTCTTTCACCTCCTATCTCCGAAACACAACAATTATTACCAAATGTAACTCCAAAAATAAATTGCAGAAAACAATGTCAATTTTGTGATATCATGCCAATTTTCTGAAAATCCTGTTTAATACCCATGTTATTGTTTACTCCCTTTATTCACTCGGAGGTGCTTCTATAACTGTGGCTTTTGCAATGGGGAAAGTTAAAATTTTCCATTAATCTTTCAGGAATGTACTTTTTAAACAAATTTTAAATTTAAATTAAGGGAAATCTTTCTATTTTTAATCCAGTATTCATTAACCATCGGGAAAATCTTTTGAAAGTAACTTGGTATGACATTTATTGTATAAAATGTGAGCGATTTATCTTACGCAATTTGATCTACTTCCTAGAGTTACCATGAAACAGAAGTGATATTGGCTACAATATGATTTAAAATGAATTTGAATACTATTAAAGATTTAATCAAATGATTTTTGGACGAAATCACACTTGCTATATTTCTGGAATTGGTTATGGACCTGATTGTGCAAGATTAGCCATAAAATACAGTCTTAAGTTACTTTTTAAAATGGAAAAAAATGACAAATTCAAAGCCTGCGTACTAGCATTCAATACATACCATCTTAGCTCATTAAACACTAAATTCCAAGTTTAATATAGGAAAGAAACCTTACAATTATTTTACATTTCAATTTTTCTTTAGTTAAGAAAAAATTCAAATGAGAGCGTAACTTTTTTCCCGCTGATGTTTTTCATTTTATAGGGTTCAAGTCACGTTCACTAATTGTTTCGAGTTTGCGTTTCTTTCGGTATGGGGATAGGGTTTTGTAACCCGTTTCTCCGAAAGAATGCCCACAGTATTGTTTGAAATGAAAAAATATATTTGAATATAAATGTTTTTATTTTTCTGCATAAAAGATAATATCGATATTAGAAATGACTATTTTTTTTATTATAATTGCATTAAAATATCGATTATTTTTATGAAATTTCAGACCGGTTTTATGCAGAATAAGTTTCAAAATATCTACTCACTTCTATCATAGATGGCCCCTTAAACCATCATTTTGCCTTTTTTAAGCAAAATTTGAAAACTGCTTGGAAGAAAATGTGAAATTTTGGATTTCCATAAAGCAGGACATAATAAATCAATGTATGTCAATTTTGGCCCGAATTTCAAGTTGATCTCAAATATAATTTTTGGGTTCAGGTCTGTAAAACCCGATCCGTGCAGAACACTAATGTGAATAACAATACAGGGTTGCCACAAAACACGAAAGCAAGAAACAATATTAAAAAAAAAATTACTTTGTTAAAATTATTTGCGATTCTAAATATTGAGGTTAAAACTTAAATTTGTAAGAAAGTGGTATTAAATATTCCAAACATTAAATTCACAGCCGAAGGTGAGGTCGTACATCGGTCTGAAATGTCAGAAAAATAGAATAACTGTAGGAAAGCTTTGTTTAACTGTGAATATTTGAAAACAGCCTGTTTTATCCAGTTTTTGGAAGCACTGAATCGATCTACCCCTCTGAGCGTCTGAGGACTTTACTGTATTTACTTTAAAATGTTCGTAAAATTAATGTTAATTTAAAGTTATTTTCCCTGTTTGTTTCTAAAATATACTCCATATCTCTTTATTTTACATATATATTAAAATACAATTCTGTTAAAAATATTTTTGTCTACAGCCGATTTAAGTTCTCTGTAAAAAATGATTGTCAAATTCACCGCATTTATTGCAGTAGATTGCAACGTAATAATTCCGTATGTAAAAATACCGCAAATATAACAGTAGATTTAACGAGTCTTTCCGATTTCAACATCCTTTCATGCGAACAACCAATTAGACACATCGTTCATTTTACTGACCGGCGTCTGCGTGCGCAAAGACATACAGCAGGTACAGTCGTGGAAAAAATAAAAGTAAACACCCCCTACCAACTCCTCAACAAATTATCGCAGAAGAAAGTTGCTGGTACCAAACCGAACGATTGAAAATAAAGTCTACTTTTAAATGATGTATATAAAATTTGCTTAGGGGGCTATTTACATATTAAAACGAACCAAAACTTTGTTTTTTTCAATAGAAGTGCACAATTCTGACAGCATAAATGACTCTACACCCTTCAATTAGCTTAAAAAGAAATTTTTATGCAATTCGTACCATAACTTTCTGAGAAATTATTTATCTTAAGACGAGCGTATTTTAAGGGCTGTATCCAAATTGAAGTTCCGTGCTTGATTGTTAACCGAGAGAGCCCCCTTCTTGATCAAGGCACCTGAAGCGCCACTCAAGAAGTCAATGAAGCCTGTTAGATTACAGGACAGCAGAATAAGTTTCAAAATATCTACTCACTTCTATCATAGATGGCCCCTTAAACCATCATTTTGCCTTTTTTAAGCAAAATTTGAAAACTGCTTGGAAGAAAATGTGAAATTTTGGATTTCCATAAAGTAGGACATAATAAATCTAAATCCATCAAAAAAAATTGCAGGTTCCAATTCATATTTTTTTTCGAATATTAATTTCATAATTCATATCATAAAATTATAAAAATTGTAAATTCAGCGTATTTATGTTTGCGTATATTAGTATTATTGCTACAAAAAATTAGCATATTAAGAGCATAATTTCAGGAGATAAATAAAAATATGAAAATGTAATTTAACATTGCAAGCACTTAATTTTGAATGTTTATAATTCAAAAACTTATTCAAATGACTTGAAATTCGGTGCCTAGGCATAGTTTGAACCGAAGATTTGAAATATTTCGTTAAAATTGGGTATTGCCATTGAAAAAAATGAACTTTTGATTCTTTAATATGTAGATGGCCCCCTAAGAAAATTTTATATACATCATTTAAAAGTAGACTTTATTTCCAATCGTTAGGTACCGGTGACTTTCGTCTACGATAATTTGTTGAGGAGTTAGTAGGAGTGTTTACTTTTTTTCCACGACTGTACAGTCGTGTAAAAAAAAAAATAAACACCCCCTACTAACTTCTCAACAAATCAACATAGAAGAAAGTTACTGGTACCGAACGATTGGAAATAAAGTCTACTTTTAAATGATGCATATAAATTTTTCTTAGGGGTCATCTACATATTAAAACGAATCCTAACTTCATTTTTTTCAATAGCAATACCCAATTTTAACGAGATATTTCAAAACTTCGGTTCAAACTATGCCTAGACACCAACTTTCAAGTCATTTGAATGATAAGTTTTTGAATTATAAACATTCAAAATTTAGTGCTTCTAATGTTAAATTATATTTTCATATTTTTATTTATATCTCCCGAAATTATGCTCCTAATGTGCTAATTTTTTTTGTGGTAATAATACTAATATACCCAAATATAAATAAGCTGAATTTGCAATTTTTATAATTTTATGATATGAATTATGAAATTAATATTCGAAAAAATTATGAATTGCAACCTACAATTTTTTTGATGGATTTAAATTTATTAAGTCCTGCTTTATGGAAATTCAAAAATTTCACATTTTTCTTCCAAGTAGTTTTCAAATTATGCTTAAAAAACGGCAAAATGATGGTTTAAGTCTATGATGGAAGCGAGTAGACATTTTGAAATTTATTCTGCCGTACTGTAATCTAACACGCTTCATTGACTCCTTGAGTGGCGCTTAAGGTGCCTTGATCAAGAAAGCGGCTCTCTCAGTTAGCAATCCAGTACGGAACTTCAATTTGGATACAGCTCTTAAAATACGCTCGTTTTAAAATAATTAATTTCTCGGAAACGTATGGTACGAATTGCATAAAAATTCGTTTTTAGGCTAATTGAAGAGTGTAGAGTTCATTTATGCTGTCAGAATTGGGTACTGCTATTAAAAAAACAAAGTTATGGTTCGTTTTAATATGTAGATGGCCCCTTAAACAAATTTTATATACAACATTTAACAGTAGACTTTATTTCCAATCGTTCGGTACCAGTAACTTTCTTCTACGATAATTTGTCGAGGAGTTAGTAGGGGGTGTTTACTTTTTTTTTTCCACGACTGTACATTGTTTCGGGGCCCTACGAGCTCAAAGGTGCACAGCTCTTACAATACACACTGTATATTATTATTTTTTATATTTATTATCTATGTATACCATAATTTAACCCTCTCGCTGCGCAACTAGAGAGTTTCTCGGGCAACGTAAAAGTAGCAAAATTTGCGCAACCCGAGATTTCATCGGGGATACATTTTTTACCGTCTAATTAATACCGTCTAATTCCTTGATCAATTTCACCAGTTACTTTTTATTGTAAATTTTGCCTTATCTAATTGTAGCATTTTCCCGGTTAAATCAGACGAAAATATTTGTTTTGAAAAACCGGTGACAAAAGAATAAAAATTCTTAAAAGACGCTCGTCGCGAAGGAATTAAATGCGCAATTTTTGAAGCTATTTTGATAAGACAATTGCGCAGCGAGAGGGTTAAAAGAAAGAAAAAAAAATGTCTATAAATTGACCACCGAAGTTTGCTAGGTATTATTAAAGATTCGCATGCTTTTTATAGTTCTCGAGAGAGTGTGTGTGTGTGTGTGGGGGGGGGGGGGGGGGTATGTGCGGTTGATTCTTTGCCCACCACGGCTATCGGCACCCTTGAATACGTGTCGCCTTTCTTCTCGAAACTTGTTTGTAATACTTTTTATTTATTGCTAGATACTAATACAAGCTGTTTTCTTATAACACATGTTTGTTTATTTTTTTTTAATCATCAAAGCGTATAGCTGTCACCTACTGTGCCTTTTATATTATTTTTATACTGCTTTTTTACGTATTTTACTTTTTATTATAAAAATAATCCTAGTTTCAAAAGTAGAGTATTCTTTTATAATTAGACACACATATATGTATGTATACACACACACACACACACACACACAATAACAATCTTATATAGCTAATTATGTTCGTGTTAACATATTTGTAGTGCGTCAATATTTGAAGAAATGTACACATATTTATGACTTAAATTTAATTAAAAAAATATTTTTTTAATTAAAAAAAATCAAAATAATGGAACTTTTAAAATTTTTCTTTAGTGGACCTTTTTTTATGCAAGTGGAATACATGATTTTTAAGGCAGGAAGCTTTGAAATTTCTTACTTGCTATCAATTTTTTACCAGCATTAAAATAATTTCTTACAAAATTTCTAACAAACTAAAAATATAAATCGATTTTGATGGAAAGGTACGAGAGATTTAAATCATAATTTTTTTGGATATTTTTTTACTCACAAACAAAAAATTCAACTGCCACCTCTTTTAGCTAGAAACTTCTTATAAAAACAGATATTACAGCTTGCATTTCTTAAATCTCGCATTGTTATATAGCGAGAGTAGAGTTCCCTTGAGCATAAACTTCTCCTTGAACAATAGGAGGAGTTGGTGTTGGGCACACTGGATTAGGGGTTCCGTTCTTTCACCTCTGGGTCACCCTGAATGAGGCGTAACTTAAAATTAGGTATCCTGCAGGTAAAATCTCAAATCCTTCAGTAATTTTAACGGAGATTTTGGCGCTATAATCACATAATTCTTTTAGTTCCTTTACGGAAAATTTGCTTTTAAAATTACAGCATTTATTGTGGTAATTTGTACGGAAATATGGCTGTGAAATTTACTACAATTATACCCGTTGAAATGAAGGAAAATATGCGATAAAAAATCGAATTTTACTGCGATTTTTACGTAAAAACTGCTGGCAACATTGCTGCCAGCAGTTGTTGCGGTAAATTTAACGGAATTTTGCTTACAGTGTTGTTTTTGGGAAACAGAAAAATACTCTTAGAGGCAAACCGCTTAGAGGGCTAGACTAATATCAATTTCGAACAATCAACCGTTTTCAAGATAAAGCTTATATTTCAGCTTATGGAAAAACGATTTATTTACAGTAATTAGTTTTCATGACGGAATTTTTTTTCCCTCTGTGTCCTTGCATTTTCATCTCTTTTGATGGTCTTACGAAAAAAATAAATTGATAAAATTACAGAGGTTGGAATCTATATCATGATGATGGTGTTTAGTAATTAACCGGTGATGAAAAGGCAATCATAATAATTAGAGAACAAAGTTCATATTTATACATGTACAAATACATACGTAGGAACTTTATTAATTTATTTTAAATGTATATGAATGATATAGGTACAGTTGTGGGAGGAAAAGTAAACACACCCTACTAGCTCTGCAACTAATTATAATAGAAGAAAGTTATTGTTAATGATATATATAAAATTTGCTTAGCGGGCCATTTACAAATCAAAACCAGACCAAACATTTTTTTTCCCAATGGCGACGCCCAATTTTGACAATATATTTTAAATCTTCGGTTCAAATTATGTCTAGAAACGAAATTTCAAGTCATTTTGATAAGTTTTTTTAATTAGAAATATTTAAAATTTAGCGATTCTAATGTTAAATGACATTTTCATTTTTTTTAATATGTCCTGAAATTGTAATCCCAATGTCAATTTTTTTGTGTGGTTATAATACTGAAAAAAATCCACACAATAATATATTGAATTTGTAATTTTAAAAAATTTATAATATGAATCATGAAATTAATATTCGACAGAAAAATATGAATTGCAACCTACAACTTTTTTGAGATTTATATTTATTATATAATTCTTTATGCGAATTCTCAATTAAATATGTTTCTTCCAAGTAGTTTTCTAATTATGATTTAAAAACGTCAGAAGGGTGGTTTAAGGGGGGGGGGGGTCTATGAGGTTCAAAAAAGCATAATTTGAAAAAAAAATATTTTACTCATTTTAATGAAACATTTGGGCTGGCAATAGTCGAAACATATTAAACGAGTGAAATACTGGCAAAAAATAATACATTAGTGATATAGTCATTCTGTAGCACTTCAAGAATAGAGTATCGAACTTTAATTTGAATATAGCCCCTAAAATATGCTCATTTTAAAATAATCTCTCTGAAACTAATCGTACGAATTTCATGAAATTTTGTATCTAGGCTAATTGAAGTGTTTAGAATTTATACTGTCAAGCTCGTATATTGCTATTAAAAAAGTTTGGGTTTGTTTTGCTATCCTTATGACCTCCTAAACAAATTTTATATACGTAATTTAAAAGTAGACTATTTCCAATCGTTTAGTACCAGTAACTTTATTTTAAATAATTTGTTGCAGAATTAGCAGGGATGTTTATTTTTTTTTCCACGAATGTACATGGTTCAAAACAAGCGGTTTTCAACGTCATGAAAGTCAAGTCTTTCTGTTGTTTGTGACGACATTTGATACATAAACATGACTCGCAGGTTTTCGCAACTGAACTTTGTTTCTTTGGTTTGTACATTGTCTAAAGAAACGTTTTTTTCCTGGCACAAGTTCTCGCACGATATATACAGTTTTCTGAACTTTTAAAAATGCATTACATTGAGTAATTAAAATTGAACTAAATCTCCTTAAAAATGGAGAAATGCTGTTTTAGCAGAACTTTTGAAATCATTGTACAATCGTGGGGGAAAAAAAAGTAAATACCTTCTACTAACTCCTCAGCAAATTATCATAGAAGAAAGTTACTGGCACCGAACGATGGGAAATAAAGCCTACTTTTAAATGGTGGATATAAAATTTGCTTAGGGAGCATCTAAATATTAAAATGAACCCAAACTTCATTTTTTTTTTTCAGTGACAATACCCAATTTCAACAAGATATTTCAAATCTTCGGTTCAAACTATGCCTAGGCACCAAATTTCAAATCATTTGAATGATAAGTTTTTGAAATAAAAACATTCAAAATTTAGTGCTTCTAATGTTAAATTACATTTTCATATTTTTATTAATATCTCCTGAAATTATACTCCTAATGTGCTAATTTTTTGTGCAGCACTACTACTAAAAGACCCAAACATAAATACGTTGAATTTGCAATTTTTAAAATTTTATGATATGAATTATGAAAATAATATTCGAAAAAAATTATGAGTTCCAACCTACAATTTTTTTGATGGATTTAGATTTGTTAAGTCCTGCTTTAGGGAAACCCAAAATTTCACATTTTTTTCCAAGTAGTTTTCAAATTGTGCTTAAAAAGCGGCAAAATGATGGTTTAAGGGACCGTCTATGATAGAAGTGGCTAGATATTTTGAAATTTCTTATGCTAATCTAGCAGTTTTCAATAACTGCTTGAGTGGCGTTTAAGACGCCTTGATCAAGAAGGGGGCTCTCTCTGTCAACAATCAAGTGCCGAACTTCAATTTGGATGCAGTCCCTAAAATACGCTCGTTTTTAAATAAATTTATCGGAAACTTATCGTACGAATTGCATAAAAATTTATTTTTCGGCTAATTGAAGGGTGTAGAGATCCTTTATGCTGTCAGAATTGTGTACTTCTATTGAAAAAAAACAAAACAAAGTTATGGTTCGTTTTAATATGTAGATGGCCCCTAAGCAAATTTTATATACATTATTTAAAAGTAGACATTATTACCAATCGTGTGGTACCAGTAACTTTCTTCTACGATAAATTTTCTTTTCCACGACTGTACGTGACTTAAATAAGAAACAATATTTATTTCACATCTCTTCATTTCACTACAAATATTGTTTCTCTTTATAAGTCTTTGGTTTTATGCTTAAAATCGAGTGATATCACATGCCTGACTTTCCAAGCATTCTGAAGGATCCGAGTTCAGTTTTTCTATTCGTAAAACCTCGAAATGTTTTAGTTTACATATGCGAACATCGAAACTATACTCGCCCCCCCCCCCCCCCCCGATACTTTAAAATTAAGGGTTTTGCGAGTGTCAGACCATTGAGCTTATCGAGAGGCTGTCTTCATTAAAGGATTTCGGATAGGAATTTATATGCAATAATTGGCTGTCTGATGTGAAAGTAAGCAAAATTTTCTTAGTTGTTTCGTTCTATTTAAATTTTCCATATATATTACCTGGATTAATATATATATCAGTGGCGTGGCGTCCGGTCATCGCTGGATGCGGCGATGACCAAGCAATATTTTAAAACTCTTAATAAGCTTTTAAAACTCTACGATCCAGTTTTAGCAGAACATTTGGAGTTCATGTATAACTGAAGGTAAGATTTAAAGTTTCTTTTTTGAACATTCAACCATTGAATTTTAGAGTTAATAATTTTTCACCACAAACTTAAATAATTGCGATGACCACCGAAAATTTTCACGCCAAGCCACTGATATATATATAAAAAATGGATATTGTTTCGGTACTTTTATATGTATAATTGTGTAGTAATATTTATATAATTATTAATCCAAGTTAAATCTATTTATTTTCTTTGGTAATTAATAATGTTTAACTTGTATTTAAATTTTAGCCCAATCAGGACAATATCATTAATTTCTAATACATAGTATGTTACCGTGTTTACTGGCGTAATAATCGCCTTCATGTAATAGTCGTACCCCCCATTTCGAAGCAGAAAAAATCGTCAAAATCAGAACTAGCACTCATAATGGATTCATCTGTTCTGTCACTCAATTTGACATACCCACTGGTCACTTCATTCTTCAGACACCGATTCACATTACAATAATCATACCTTCAGTGAAAGTGATTTATTATGAGAATTTTCTGTCAAAATTTTCACAAAGATTATTTTTAAATTATATGGCTATAAAAATATTGACACGAAAAGAAAAATGGTATTTAATAAACAGCACATTATCTGGAAACATTTGGGGAGTTAGTAATTTTATTATGTGTTTTAATTTTATTATGTGTGTTACACAATAATGTACACTCTAATGTTTTAGCATTAGAGTGTACATTATTGTGTAGTAGATTTTCTCGCATAATAGTTGCGCCTAGATTTCCACAATGAATAATTCGCAAAAAAAGTGCGACTATTACGCGAGTAAACGCGATATTACATTATGTGCATGTTTTAATTATAAGTTTTATTCTTTGTTCCATCCTCTCCCCCTAAATTAGGTATATCTAATTATTTTGAAAATTTGAGGACATATTAAATGTAACTAATGTCAAAATTTAATTATTATTATTAATTCCTAAGCATCACAATTTTAATAATTTAATAATATTTATTTAATTATATATTTATTTAAGTGATTATGCAATGCTGTCACAGTAATTTAAATATTGATATGTTATAGTGAGGTACATTTATTTTTGTGAAACATTAATTGATGAATCATTAATATCACCATTTTACATATTTTTATTCTATATATCATTTACTTATTTTTTCAAATATAATGGTATAAATTTATTAACATATTTTTAAATGTTATTTAATTACCATATATATATATATATATATATATATATATATTAGGGTGGGCCGAAAAAAACTTTTTTTCTTTTTTTGATTCGCTATACCACGGAAAACTTGTGTCTAGGGTAGCTTAGTAAAATGCAATAACAAAATAAATAAATTTTTACGTTTGGCGGTAGCGCATCGGGCTTAAAATTTGAGAAAAAACACGATTTTGATAATTTTTCTAATAAATGGAAATAAATAACTTATATAACAAGCAGCTATAGACATATTTTACTAGAAAAGAGTATAGGAAGGATAAATAAATGAAAAAAATAAATACATTTCGCAACACATTGGCAGCGGATTATGTTTAAAAAAAAGGCTTTTTTTTTTTAAATGGCAAATTTTCATTGAAATAAAAACTACTTTTCTGATTGTACTATTCCCTGATCTGATTACATTTATCTGATTGTACCTGAGTGTAATTTCACTTTGTAATAAAATATAGTCCTTTACTTGTCTTTACTATCTTTTGGAAGTTTGAAATAAGATTTGTTTGAAAAACTAGGCACTGAAGATCTCGAGAAAAGTGTCGTTCTTATAAAACCATCTCTGGAACCGAAGACTTTTTGTGATGCCTCGGTTACCAGCTTCACGCACCGTTTTACTGTTTGGGATTGACATGGGAATTGGTCAAATTTCCACTGGGCCGCTGTTTCACGCGATTCGACCTTAGACCAAATCTTTTCGTTGGTGGCTCTTCTCAGAAAAAGGTGGTGGTGATAGTGTAGTAGAATTCCAGTGAAACATTTCGATGTAGTCTGTAGCTAGAAAAATGATTTTGGATGTTTGAAAGCACCTGATTGACATTCTTTCAGAAGCTAAGTTTCTAACCTTTATAATTCTTCTGAAATATAACTCTCGTATATGATCCCTTTTATCTACTATCATACTCAAAAGCAAATTTTCTGGATTGGCAAAAAATGCGTTTCTCTCAATTATTGGGTCAATGATCGTCAGCAAGTTTTCAGAGAGGAATTTTGACGATTTTATAACTTTCAATACATGTTCCGGCCCATTTGTGAAGTATTTACTTTTTTTTAATACTTAACCATACAGGTACACAAGACTTCAGGAGAAAAGAAAATATAATCTTGTGTTCGTCTGTTGGATTTTCAATACTTAAATACAACTCTCTAGAATTCTGTTCTCCGTTGTTACCCACCTTGAGTGGAAAGTGTTCCAGGCTCAGAACAGATAAATCTTCAGGACAGCTCTGCCTGCTTTTATAGTACAAATAATGTCCAGTAGGTACTGCTGATCTTTGCTTAAATTTTGCCGGTCAGTTCTGGAAATTCACACTCAACACTGTTAAATTTACCACTGGGAGTTTCTCATATTTCCTGAGCTGCGTGCCAATCGGACTAATGATTTTGGCCCAGTCGTTTCACCATCTAAAGTTTGAAACAAATGATGGAATGGCAACTCATTGAAATGTAAGAGGCATACACACCACCTCTCCCCACTGTAGTGGTCTTTTAAATTCTTCTTCAATGTGAATAACACCGGTTTTACACACCGTATTAGTAACAGTGCCATCACATCCAACCACATTTTTTTGTTTCCTTTACGTCCACACTTCCAAT
This sequence comes from Maratus speciosus, assembly GCA_963932465.1. Taxonomy (NCBI): domain Eukaryota; kingdom Metazoa; phylum Arthropoda; class Arachnida; order Araneae; family Salticidae; genus Maratus; species Maratus speciosus. The sequence goes on from OZ010787.1 coordinate 327,281,771, forward strand.
TTTACCAATACCATGCATTCTTTGAAAGTACAAGAATTTTAGTTCAATGATGGGTATATTTTTTGCTTTCTCACAGTTGCAAATAATAGGACACTCACAAACCTCAGGGACCATTTTACAATTGCAGTCTAATGTCATTTTCACTTACACGCAGAGACATCAAACAGTAACAAAGATTTTTTTTTTTTTTTTTTTTTTTTTTTTTAAATCTTCAACTCTCTTTTTCAACTTTTACTTTCCCTTATCACGCTTAAAGGACATAAGATTACGATAACTGTCATGATATGCATTTATTAAATGAACAATTCTGTAAGGCGTTACTGTCAGTATTGAAGCTTTATCAAACACAGATTTAACTTTTGGCGTCACAATAATAGAAACGTGAGAAAAATTAACTTGTTTGATTTCAAGGCTAAGTTGTAATTTTCATGGAAGCAACACTTGAGAACGTCTTCATAAAATGGAAGTTTATTCACCGGTAACTCTTTTAGGTGGGCAAATAACGGGCAGTTAAAGTCACTGCGAGTAATTTCTTTGGAAACAGCCATAACACAGCGATCGAATCACTTATTAAGCGGTTTAATTAATTCAGTCTTTAAGAAACGCGATTGAAATGCACAAGAAGAACACACTGCTAATCATTGCCGGCAAAATTCTAGTGATCAATTCACAGGAACCGTTGTGTCATAAAGCATACCCATGCGTATCGCACAGTGCATTGTGAAGCGTCAGTACAAGTAGTATTGACGGGCTCCAATTCGCAGCAGGGCTCGTCGCGCTGGACTGCTACCAGAGTAGAAGGACTCATAATACAGCTTGAATGCGTCAATTTAAGGATATTTTAATTGCTTTGCGCTACCCTAAATGAAGTAATTTTGTTTCTTTTTTTTTTATTATAATGTGCTTTTTTATCTTTCTTTTAAAGCCTTTTCACCATAGCAGTTTTTTATCTTTTTCGTTTATAGCTTTAAAAAATCGAAAGATAGCTACTGCTTTTTCAACAAATTTCAAATATTCAAGTGCGAAGCGCTACCGCCAAACGTAAAAAAATTATTTATTTTGTTATTGTATTGTACTAAGCTACCCTAGACACAAATTTTCCGTGGTATAGCTAATCAAAAAAAAAAAAAAAAGAAAAAAAGTTTTTTTCGGCCCACCCTAATATATATATCTAGGCAGTATTTGCTTTAAAGCTTAATCCAATAATAGATATAGATTTTTTAGTATATATTAGTTTTTATTCCAAAGCAATATATATTACTCGTAAATTATAAAGATGGCAGCACTTCATTGATTCTGTGGATAACAGGATGGTATTCGTTTTTAAATGATCTATAGAGGGCGGTGGTCACATGCATTTTGTACGTTACATGAATATACTGTACATTTTTACTCCTTGGTCCATCATCATTAAAAAAACTTTTTTTGACAACGTGTCCAAATAATCTCTTATACTTGATTTTACTGTTACCTCATTTCTTGGTTAGAAATGCTTTCAAATTGGTAATGTGCTTTTTATTTCTCAATCCTTTTTAATCATGATTTATTTTAAACTTTTGTTTTACCAATATTTTAATTCTCTATTGTGTGTGGTAGTCCCAAATTCATATACTTTAGCTTTTTTACGGCTAATATGACGATGAAACCACACACTTTATTTGTGGAACTAGAGACATTTGGGATCTGATGAATCTGTCTAGGTTCCAGAAATTTCCATTAATCATTTTCTCCCTTTTTTCACTATGTTTTTAAAATCTATGTTGAATAGGTCAAGGGGAAAAGTTCCATTGTCAATGAATAAATTTCTTTTTATTCATAATTTCACAATTTTTGTTGGTAATTTGTAATAATTTTTAATGGTTATATATATGTATATATATAGATAGATAGATACCGTTAAGCGAGTGATGTATTTTTTTCGCAGTAACATGCATAAAAGAATGAATACACTACCTGTAAAGACTTTCAATAATTTAAGATTTGGTTGTTTTAGATTTATTTTTGGTCAGATTCCAAATGATCAGTGTAAATTTTTCGAAGGAATTGTATGATAAATTAAAAGAAATGCTTTGCGTATAATACTTATTAGCATTGTTTAAATTCAGAATTTTGTTTCAAGCAAAAATCAACATTATCGGGGGGGGGGGTACCCCCCTTTTGACGAGACTAATGAGTGGAGTGACCTTATTATCAAAAAGAATAGTCTTCAAAGTTAGCAATGTTCAACTAAATGGTTGGTGGTTTGATTAGGATTTAATAGCACAAAGTCCTATTAAGGACATGCTGCGCGAAGATAAAGGCACAGAATTAAAATTTTAAAGCATGTCATAAAACAAGATGATCCAAAGAAAAAAAATACAAAGAAAAACAGTGTTTAATGAAATATATAATGATAGAATATATAAATAAAATCATTTAATCAAGTCAAAATACTATAGCTGAAAGTCAAAATCTAAACAAATTGTAACGAAAACAGTGTTAAAAAATAAAGTATAAAATGTCGTAATAATACAAGTTTAAAAATCAGATTTTTAAAAAACATTGTAAAAATATGTAGACAATAAAAACAAAATAGCAAACTCAAAATCTGTACAAACATATGGATCTAAAATGAAGGTGTGAAAAGTTTAAATTTATTAAAGCATCAACTAAATGGAATTCTTTGATTGTATAAAATTTCATTTTAATAACAATTTTAGTCTTTAAACTGAAAAGCAAATCTGATGAAATAATACAGAATATGTATTAAAATTTGAACTCCAAAAGTATTACTACAAATTTCAATACATTCTATAATTCAGTTATCGCCAAGCACGAACTCACGGGCGAACTCGCTCCCAACAACTAATTTTCTTGTGTTCGCAAGGAAAGAAATTCACATATACAAACATATATTTATTTCGCTTAAAAAATTGACAGTATTTAATATGACGGAACGAACGAAATTCTGAATTATTACAGTCTGAACTATCTACAATGAGCTACGTGTTTATACTTACTCACACCGAAAAAGAGCTAACAGGGGCATTCCTTCGATTTTAGTATTCTTGGCAGTTTCAAAGAAGATTCGTTACGCTTTGTACTTGAACTTTTGCATTAATATATACATGTATATCAATCCAAAATCTTTAAATGTTATGTGTCCATGCAATGTGCATTACAAACACATGGTAATAAATGTGCTATATGCGACACACGAAGATAAAAAAAAAAAAAAAAGAAAAAAAAAGAAAAAAATAAAAATGCGCGCGCCATTCTAAAACCGTTGACTTCTCCTGGAAGATTATTTCTTAAAATCAGAAAATCAAAAAAGTATTCAAAAAAGTACATGTGCTATAAAATTCAGAAATCATTACGATCTTCCTGGAATGATTATAACCTTTATATCTCAACCGTCTGTATTTATAAATATCATTTCATGAATCATAATCAATTCCGAAACTAAATGATTTTGTCACACATTGAACCGGTGCAAAAGGGCCATTCAAGCGTGATATCTTCATCCTGTTTGCTACCTACAGAAGATTAAACGATGCGGAGGGAATTCTCAGAGAAACACCAAAAATGACTTTCAGTTACTGTCTTTAGAATCTTATTTAAAAGTCAAATTTTCTGTTAAAGAAAGCAGTAAAATAAAATTTATACACCAGGTGTTATTTAAAAAACTAAAGTTATCTCACGGCGAGAATTATTAGCAGACATTTCAAAGAAAATTCGTTAATATCTAAATATTAGTTTCTGAATGATTACCTTAGATATTTTTACTTAAACAACACAACTTAAACCCAAATTTTGCCTTCGTTTCTAATGTACTTCGGCTGAAATTCACAAATCAGACTTCTGTTTCCATGCATTATCCTCAGAATTTTTTTTTTTTTTTTTTTTCATTTTAAGGCATGTGTTTTAATTTTCAGTGTACTTATTTTATTTTTTTTTCAAAATTCGTCGAACGTTTCGTCGGTATATTAAAAGTTTTCATTTAATGAAGTATACCGTTATAAAATCATCGGTACAATTAAAGTTTCATAAGTTTTGGAAATTTTTAAAATGAATACATTGAAAGTTTCAAAAAAGAACTGCGTTAAAAGTTAAGTTTAAAAAAATCTTAGGCTGATGGCGAAAAACAGAAGAAGGATTTGTGAATTTTAGCACGGACGAAGGAACATTGAAGACGAAGGTGAAATAAGAGTTCAGATGTGTTATTTATGTAAAAAATTTCAAAGATATTTTCTGGTTTTCTTTAACATTCAGGAACTAAAATTTATATATTAAAAATTTTTCTTCATTATCCAAAGTTACAGCCCTCGCAGTGAAACAACTTTAGTTTTTTAAATATCACCCGTTGTATAAATTTTATTTAATAAGTTTCTTAAAAAAAATATATATATAATAATAATAAATCTACTTACTTTTTTTTACAAAATTCTAAACACAGTTACTAAAAGCCATTATTGGTGTTTGTTATAGCAGATTCCTCCACATTGTTTGATCTTCTATAAGTAGCAAACAAAACAAAAATAAATATGCTTGAATGGCCTTTTTGTACCGCTTAATTGTGTGACAAATTCATTTTGTTTCGTAACAGTTTAGATGATTCATGAAATATATATTCATAATGATTCATAAATATACAAATGCACTCGCTTGTAATATAAAAGTCAATGATTTCCGAAAGAGAAATGGTTTCTATATATTACAAGTTGTGCCAACTTCATTTTTCAGATTGAAAAACCGAGTTTTGGCACTTTGAGTTCGTGCAATCAGAGTAACCCGGAAAGATATAGAATTCATGACCTTTCTTAAATCATCGTAGAAAGAAAATCAAAACATAAAAGAAACATACAAGAAAATGCGCAATAGATTTTTCCATAAATTTATAAATGATTAAATAATTTTATAAAAGTATCGGGAACATTCACTAAGAAAATGGAAAAAAATTGTAAAAATTCTAAATGTGAAATAAACAAAATTAAATTAAAAAAATACAGAATTTTTTTCGCCTAATTTCTTTAATTAATCTGCAAAAAATAACAGGTCATGGTTCCTACAGACCAGCCTTACCTTCAACCTTTTTATTCTGCGGCCCACCATTCTTATGCAATAATGTAAAAAACAGTAATCAAGATAAGATGAAAAAAAAAATAGTACTACAAAACAACATGACAAAATTAATATAAGCATTATTAGCTATACAGGGTGTCCGGTCTCAACGGTGTCCAATGGCTAATTCCTAAACCGTTAGTCATAGACATATAGTTCCAATTACAAAAATGTTTTAAATCAGGTAAAGAAATATTTTAAAAGCGATTTGGGTCAATAAAAACATTTCTTAAAAAATTACGAAATTTAAATTTTTATACTTGCCCCCCGGTTCTATAAGTTATATTTAGTAAAATTTTCCTTTTACATTGACAAGTAATACAAAAAAAGTCCCGTTGTTCTACGATTAAAATTGACCGAGTAATACCAGTTTAAAGTTGGAGCATATTTTTTGCTGCAAATTGGGGGTCATTCACAAATTTAGTCGAAATATAATTTCGTCAGATATATTAAACAATGGTTGAGAGTAACATTAACATTGCAATATAAATTTGAAATCTTTAATCTTTCTGACATATTAATGAAAAATATACAATTTGTAATAAACATATAAGAAGAAAGGAAAAAACAGAATTTTTGTTAAATAAAATGATGCTAAATTAACAACCTCAATTCTTTACAAAATGATACGTATTTTAAAATATTATTAGATTACACTAGCCTGCAAAAGTTGGGTTATTTCATGTTTTTTAGCTTTTGATAACTGATTCTTATGTATTCTGTACCGCTGAATCCGGAATTGACCTTCATTTTTAGCCATCACATCAGGATTTTTCGCAAATTGTAAATTTCAAAGTTAAAAAGTTCAAAGTTAAAATTTAATCTCCTCCCCAATCTTATCACATCACCCAGCTGTAAGAATCCCAAGATAAGCAAAAATATCGAATAAATTATTGAATAAAACAAAGTAAAAAAAAGTTTTACATATGTTTTATAGTGTGATATTTTCGCTATATTTTAACTTACACATTTGCAAAAAAATTCTAACGTGATGGTTAAAAATGAAAGTTATTTTCAGATTTAGTGCTAAAAAGTACGTAAAAATCAATTATCAAAAGTTAAAAAATACAACCATCTCCTCTACTTTATAGTATCCAATTTTTGTTATTTTTTAAATTCGACAATTTATGATTTGCGAAATATCCTGGCATGATGGTTAAAAATTAAGGCAATTTTCGGATTCAGTGCTAAAAAATACATAAAAGTTAAAAAACCCAACAATCTCCGTCTTGTATTATCTAATCTAAAACTTTTTCTTAAACTTCTTGGCGGTAATCTATCCGAAATTTTTTGTGTTATCCTGTAAAATAAGTATAAATGGTAACCACCGAAAATCATAATAATTTTAGATTGTTATCGGATTTGCGCCAGTAGGTAAAATATAATCTCGATCGGATATTTGAAAGTGCATTAAAGTTCGAATACAAATTTTGAGCTGGAAAACATACATAAGATCGTTGAAGTAACATAAAAACTTATAAAAATAACATAATTTTATTAAAAGAAGTCATAAAATAAACAGTCTCAAATCCTGACAAAATAAAACATATGTTATTTCAACCAATCTGAAACTTAATAAATGTTAACTTAATCGTAATACTTGTACGATTTTTTTCAAAGCGCAGATACACAGGAAATGAAATCTTCGAATACTTTAAGCACTTGGAATGTGACCCCTCAAAGCCAAGCCGAACTCATTTGTTTTCAGAGCAGAAAAGTGGCATAAGTCATGCATTTTTAAAGTTTCATAACTCGCACAATTTTAGTGTTACATGAATGGGACTTTTTTTGTCTTACTTGTCAGTGTAATAGGAAAATTTTACTAAATATAACTTATAGGACCGGGGGACCGTATAAAAATTTAAATTTCGTAATTTTTTAAGAAATGTTTTTATTGACCCAAATCGCTTTTAAAATATTTCTTTACCTGATTTAAAGCATTCTTCTAATTGGAACTATATGTCTATGACTAACGGTTTAGGAATTAGCCTTTGAACACCGTTGAGACCGGACACCCTGTATAATAAAATCTGATGTGCAATAAGGTTTGAAAAAGAAGTAGGATTACTAAAATTCTAATTTTATTGTTCCAAAATTAAGTATATCTGATACTTTAGATTTTTTTTACAGGTAATGCATTTATTAATTTGTAATACAGCATTGTTTTGTGTTTTCTCTTTGTTTTAAAACAAAAGGCAGAAAGAGAATGAAGCATTTTCAAAACGTGTTGTTCAATTACCGGGAAAACATGGTTGGAAAAGATAAAGCAATGAAAGTTAACGACAGTTTATCAAATACCTGTTATGCGCAACTAAAATTTTTATGAATGTGAATTTCATGATTGTGTATCTCGGGTCACACATATATTGTCGGCGGGCCGTAGATTGAGTATGGCTGAAGTGGACAGACGGAAAGAAAAATTTATCTATCTCGAAAACTAATTATAGGCATAAGCTTTAACCCTAAGCTTTTTTTTAGGTTTAAGCTTTAGGCATAAGCTTTGAAGAGAGGTGGTACATTTTTATACCACTTAATTTCAATCCCTAAATTCCCTAAAGTTATGTTACCAGTATTTTGCAATAAAGTTTATAATTTATAATGTATGTGAAGGAAAGCTTTCATTTCTTTTGAAATAAATCCGTTCGTAAATTCTGGTGTAATTCAATTATTTCACCATTTTAGCAACAGAGCTACTTTTCCTCTGAAAGGATTAAAAAATCACATAATCAAGCTTTCATCGACTTCGATTCCTTTTGTGTAATAATCAATGTATGTTATAATTAATAACCTTTTAGAAAATGAATTTACTAATAATTTTCATAATTAAAAATATGTTTTTGAATAAAAATGTTTTGATTATGTTTGGTGCACTCAATGTATCTAAAAAAAGGGAAACATTTAAATCCGATGGTGTTAGTGAAGGTATAAATTAAAGTTAGCACACAGATTTAACATCCTCAAAATTTGAAACCTTCTAACTCTAAGAAGACTAAAATTACATAAGCTATGTATCTTTCTAGGCTGCTTTGATCGTAGGAACTCAAAGCGTCAAAAGTGGGTGTTACCATTTTAAAAATAAAGTTTGTACAATTTTTAATATGTGCATCTACGTAAGAAAATGTATTCATATTTGTAAAGAAGACACAATTCGCTCCCTGTCAAATGGTACATCTCGTATCTCTCTGCAATAATTCGGTAAGGAAATAGCATGGGGGGGGGGGGTATTTTTTTTCTTCTCCACGACTATACATCACGCGTTTCAATTGAACAGACAGCTGTCATCATTGCGCTCTTTCAAAATATAATGATTTGTTAAAACGCAGTTTACAAATACGAGGATCTGCTTTAAAGGAGAATATTCTTTTATGGGAATCAACTCAGGGTTAATTTTGCGAAGAAGAATCAGTCGACAAACCTACTCACCCGAAAATAAATTAGTAAAAAATATAGCGGAATTATAATTTCAGTCAACTTGTAATTTACAATTTTGAAATGAGTTCAATTATTAGGCATAATAATACTATATTTACGAAAGTTATTTTTAATTACAACTGACTTTACTAAATTAAAACACTTTTATGAAAGTATTTCCATAGAAAGTTCTTTTGGAAAATTTCTTAAACAATTTTGACCCTGGTTAAGAAAAAGATAAGAAAATAAACTAAAATAATATTTTTATAGAGGTCAGCAAGGACCAAAGTTATGGCTCGTCTCCCGTCTGACAAAGAGGAAAACTATTTAGAACGCAAGACCTGTGAAAAAAAAAAATGCGTGAAATCAGTCCATTTTTAAGAAAAAACACGAATGTTTTTTAATTAACACTATACTATACTAAATCCACGCACTTTTATGTGAAAATCTCAAAACATAGTAGTTTTCAGCATCTTATCTCCGAAAACTGCGAAATATGAAATTACAATATTAATGACCATTTTGATAATTACAGAGATCTGATGATTCATGAAAAAATAGTGTATTCTAAACTGAAAAAATATATGTTTAAAAGAAAATTAAGGTTTAGAGCTGTACCCTTTCCAAATATTTTGCAAAATTTACCGTTTTTATAGTTCAAAGCATTTTTGCTATGATTGGCTATTCAGTTTTAGGACACTACGGTCATACTTTGCACACGAGGCCTAAAGGAACTAAGACTTCCGTTTAAAATAGACTCCGACCTACTATACGAACATCGAAACCCAACAGGAATTGGAAACCGGCAGTTCATGCCTTTTAGATATGGAGATCATATTTTAAACAAATTGTATACAAGGGTAACGAGCAACAAGAAGAAAAAAAAATATGAGAAAGTAGAAATATCTATTTTAATATCTGAGAAAGTTGAACATTTTTAAAGATCTGCCGACTGCGTTTACTGAAGTATTTGGATAATTGATATGATGGAAAGCGAGTTTTGATAAATAATTTGCATTTTGTGCGCCTTGCGGTTCGTAATCAAAGTTTTCCCATAAATATTGTCAGGAAAATTGAGTCCATTTAAAATATTGGAAAGACAGTTTCAAGTGTATGAATTTTCTGAATCAAGCCTTTGAAAAAAATATTAGGAGAATCAAAAGACTTGTTTGCTGAAATGTTTTGCGAAGCCTCATAATTTTAGGGAAAAATTATTTCAATAATATAAAATTTTAAGGCAGTCAGATTCATTGTAGAAAATTCAAATCTGACCCACACGGGCAGATTCCCACTGCAATTAAACAGAAGTTTTCTATTTTTCAGAGAAGCCTACAATTCAGGAAACGAAACAGAAGTTTTATCTTTTTAAATGACGTTACGAAAGACATTTTTTATGTTCTTATGAAAATTTAATGGGCTCCTCTAAATATCCAGTTTCATTTTCGTGTAGACAAATGATACGAAACATCCAAAAAAGAATAATTAAGATGTCGTTACTTCATCACTGTCAAGAAGCAAATTAAGCATCCAAAATAGGTTCCAGACTCAAACGACGTTGAAAATATCGTTGGGTGCCAGAAAAGAAAAAAAAATTTTTCAAGAAAAATCTCGAAAGTAAAACTGAAAATAAGATTTATTAAATACCTCTCGAAACCCAAAAAGCCTAAATAAAATTCTTACCAAAATAATTATATGGCGTAAGATGCTGAGCTAACTGTTTAAAATGCAATTTTAATTGTCAAGAAGGACAACAAACATGAGATGTTTGCTTTTTTTGTACTGCTTACATTTGTAGTCTATTAATGGAAATGGTGCAACATAGAATCTTTAATTTCAGATCTTTTAATGCAATTTATTTATTGTCCTGATAACTATTAGTATTTATACATAATATTATACTATACGAGCAAAAAATGTGTGTGTATGTATGTGTGTGTGTGTGTGTGTGAATTTTATCTTAAAAACGGCTCTAACGATTTTGACTAAATTTTGTATTTTACCATTTTCGGGCACAGAGAAAACTATTGGGCTACGTCACTTGTTCGAGAAAATTCGATTAGTGGGTCATAATGGGTCAGGGTCAAGCTAATTATATCTAAAAAACAGCTCAAATGATTTTAATTAAATTTTATATCCAACCGTTTTTAGGCACGAGAAGACTATTGGGCTAGGTCACATGTTCGAGAAATTTCGATTAGTGGGTCATATTTGGGTCACTATGGGTCAAGCCCATTTTATCTAAGAAACGGCTCTAACGATTTTTGATAAAATTTTGTATTCTATCTTTTTGGATTACGAGAAGATCATTGGGCTAAATCATATGTTCGAGAAAATTCGATTAGAGGGTCAATTTTGGGTCACTGTGGGTCAAGCTAATTTTATCTTGAAAACGGCTCTAACGATTTTGAAGAAATTTTTAATTTTACCATTTTCGGGCACAAGAATGCCATTGGGCTGTTCAAGAACATTCGATTAGTGAGTCATTTTGGGGTCACAATGGGTCAGGGTCAAGCTAATTATATAACAAAAAGCTCAAACGATTTTAACAAATTTTGTATTCTACCTTTTCAGAGTAGGGAAGATCATTGGGTTAGGTCACATGTTTGAGAAATTTCGATTAGTGGGTTGGGTCACTATGGGTCAAGCTAATTTTGTCTGGAAATCGGCTCTAAAGATTTTGATTATTTTTTTTATTCTATAGTTTTCGGGATTGAGAAGACCATTGGGTTAGGTCGCATGTTCGAGAAAATTCGATTAGTTTGTCAGTTTGGGCGATAATGGGTCAGGGTCAAGTTAATTATATCTAAAAAAAGGCTCCTACGATTTTGACGAAATTTTGCATTCTTTCGTTTTCGCTCAAGAAGACCATTGCGTTAGGTCACATATTCGAGAAATTTCAATTAGTGAGTCATATTTGGGTCACTATGAGTCAAGCTAATTTTATCTAAAAAAGGCTCTAATGATTTTGACTGAATTTTGTATTAGATCGTTTTCGGTCTTGAGAAGACCACTGGGCTGGGTCACATAGTCTATTGGTAGTAATTTTGTACTCTATCGTTTTCGGGCGCAAAAAGAACATTGGGCTAGGTCGCATGTTCAAGAACATTCCATTAGTGGGTCATTTTGGGTCACAATGGGTCAGGTTCAAGCTAATTGTACCTTAAAAACGTCTCAAACAATTTTGACAAAATTTTGTATTATGCAGTTTCCGGGTACAAGACCATTGAGCTAGGTCAGATGTGTCAAACTAATTTTATTTAGAAAATGGCTCTAAATATTTTGATTAAAGTTTGTATTCTATCGTTTTCGGGCTCGAGAAGACAACGCGGTTGTGTCACATGTTCGAGAAAATTAGATTAGTGAGTCATTTTGGAATCACTGCGGGTCAAGCTAATTTTATCTATAAAACGGCTTAAATGACTGACTAAATTTAATATCCTACCGTTTTTGATCACCAGACCATTGAGCTAAGTCACATGTTCGAGCAGATTTGATTATTGCGTCATTTTGGGTCACTACGGGTCAGGGTCACGAAACCGCGAAGTTGGCGAAATATTGGCAACATTTGGCCGAAAAATCGAGTTTGAAGATTACGAATGCCAAAACACATACTTGGTGGCAAATGCAAGAATGTCGCGAAAATTGGCTTTTTTTTTGGTAAAAAAAAAACAGAATTCAGAATGTGAAAGAATTTTTTAGAAATTCTTAATAGGACTCGAGATAAACCAATCAGAGTTGAGCTAAAAATGTAATTTGGATTCATGTACTTTCGTTGTAAATATGTAAATAGTGTAAAATTTAGAAGCATGTACTACATACTTTTCATAGTGATTATTATTCTAAGTAGTACTGTTATAATATAACATGCTTTATACCAATAATACAGTGAGATTATTCTATCGAGTTGAACATAAAGTTAATTTTGACCGATCATAGCTCGGTCATCCTCGCTTGTTATATTTAACGAGAATAAATTTAATTACGTGGATAAAATATAGGAATTAGTTTGATCAATATAGAAAAAAAATGGATGTTTGCTTAATTTTTCATCTACCTTGCTCAAAATATAAACACTGCTGGGACATAGATAAATACACATACAAACACAATACACAAAGAAAAAAAATAAAAATATTTTAACTGCCATTATTTATTTAAAAATATTCATATAAAAAACTGTTTTAAATACACGAAGCTTAAAACATTTACTCATTTAATTTATAACAGGTTTCTCGATATTTTATATTCATTACCGTCTTCATTGGAATTACTGAATAAAAAACTTTTAGTTTGAATATTTCATTTAATTTCTCTATAAACATAAAGGAACAAAAATTTTACTAGAATTTATCCTATTTTTTCCTAATTCTTTATTTTTAAATAAGGTAATTAATCTCATGATTTTCTTTTTTTATTTGGTTAAGACGCAAAAAATAATATGAATCTGTTTTGTGCAAAATGAGGTACAGTTTTAAGTTTAATGTCAGGCTGTCTGTTTCAAGATGAACAGTCTCAGAAGTTTCGGTGTGAATATTCAGTTTAAAGTAATACAAGTTTTAATTAATTTTTTTGTAGGAGTATCATTTGTTTCCAATTATGAATATCTCAATATTTTTAGTGTGCCTTCAAAGCCATTCATTTATTATTTCACAGAAGTGTTTTAAACTTTGCATTTTAACAGCGGCTTATAATTGAGTCTGTGGAAGTACGACCATGAAATGCATTATGCTTTGCATTATTTACAAAATGCTTTAAAGAACTAAAATTTTAAATGTTGCTAATACAGAAATATGTTGCTTTATTCTAACTTGTGACTATAAAAAAATACTTTTTTAAATTTAAAGTTTTAAAACTCTGTAAACATTATTATCGCTTCGTCGTATCAATTTTTTATATCAAATATTACGTATGATCACTTTTACCTTCCGGTTATAGAACGAATTAATGAACTATATGCAGCATATTTTAATTGGCATTTAATGTACAATTACATTAGCAATTTTTAATTAAAAAAATTCTTACTTTCATGTCCAAATGTAGAATATTTTTTGAATGCATATAGTCTACACCTTCACATATCTGCCGCATAAATATAGTTACAGCTTTTTCTGTTAGTACAAAATCTTCGTCTATTACCCTTTCAAACAACTCTCCTCCTTCTATACTAAATAGAAAAATAATTATATCATTTTAAATGAAAAATATAAAAGTAAATGTGTGAAATTTTAATTACATTTAAAAGTTAAATTGATGCATAGATGAGAAATTAGATGTAATTTTAGTTTCAATTACAGCTAACTAACAATCTCAATGCATATATAACTTCATATAATATTTAAATAATACAGGGTGAACATTGCTCATGTAGCCGAAACTTGTTGACTTAAACTCTGTTGACTTAAATTGTAGACTTAAACTCTGTTGATTTAAATTGTAGACTTAAACTCTGTTGACTTAAATTGTAGACTTAAACTCTGTTGACTTAAATTGTAGACTTAAACTCTGTTGACTTAAATTGTAGACTTAAACTCTGTTGACTTAAATTGTAGACTTAAACTCTGTTGACTTAAATTGTAGACTTAAACTCTGTTGACTTAAATTGTAGACTTAAACTCTGTTGACTTAAATTGTAGACTTAAACTCTGTTGACTTAAATTGTAGACTTAAACTCTGTTGACTTAAATTGTAGACTTAAACTCTGTTGACTTAAATTGTAGACTTAAACTCTGTTGACTTAAATTGTAGACTTAAACTCTGTTGACTTAAATTGTAGACTTAAACTCTGTTGACTTAAATTGTAGACTTAAACTCTGTTGACTTAAATTGTAGACTTAAACTCTGTTGACTTAAATTGTAGACTTAAACTCTGTTGACTTAAATTGTAGACTTAAACTCTGTTGACTTAAATTGTAGACTTAAACTCTGTTGACTTAAATTGTAGACTTAAACTCTGTTGACTTAAATTGTAGACTTAAACTCTGTTGACTTAAATTGTAGACTTAAACTCTGTTGACTTAAATTGTAGACTTAAACTCTGTTGACTTAAATTGTAGACTTAAATTGTAGACTTAAACTGTAGACTTAAACTGTAGACTTAAACTGTAGACTTAAACTGTAGACTTAAACTGTAGACTTAAACTGTAGACTTAAACTGTAGACTTAAACTCAAAGAAGCTTGGTGTAAGCCCTATTTAGATGGGGGATTTGATTTTAAAAAGAACAGTTTCATTTTTATCACTAGTTGTAAAATGGGCTATAAGCTTTATTTTATGAGAAAAATAGCCTTGTGTAGAGAAAAAGAAAACATCTAAATTTTATATTGGCATAGAATTTACATATTGCTGTAAGCTAAATTACAACTCTGAAGCAAACGTAATAGTAATGAAAATTTACCGACTGCACTAACGCAAAGTAAGCACATCGTAAAGCACATAAAAGTGGCCTCTTTCGAAAATGGAAATAAAAGTTTCTTCTATTTTTTAATATTTATTCTATTTAATATAACATCATAACATTTAGGTTCACTGTTATGGTTGAACGAATCCTTTATGGTGGCTAAACTTTGATATTTTCACATTTTTACAGATTTTCACATGGTATCTACCTTTTCCAAAAAGAGCGAAGGAAGGTACCTTTTTTATTTTGATATATAAAGAATTCGGGTGTAAAACAAGATAACTAACAAAAGTTCCGAGATATTCAAGATTAAAGTTTTTTAAAGAAAATTACAACAAAACTATTTTGGCATTGCGTCGTCTTAAATATCAGATTTGTTAAGATTGGACTTTCAGTTAACTTATGTACAACATTTTTTGTCCTATAGATTTTATTTTATTAGACTTGTGTGTAATGAGTTTCCATTAATAAAATTCATATAAAAAATTTATTTAATTATTATGGCATATACTGAATAAAAATTAAACCTTACACTTTTAAAAAATTGTCAAGATGCAGTTAAATAATTTCACATGAAAATCAGGAAACATTAAAATTCGTAATTGAAAATACTTTCTTTTACAAATTAAATAAAAGTCATTTTTATTTTATCCATATTTATTTATTTATTTATTTATTTATATTAAATTATATTTCTGTAGTGTTAAAAAATTATTTTAGATATACAAATTTATATTAAATAATTTTAATACTCATTTACTTTTACTTGCATTTATTGGATAATTTTTGTTGCGTATTGGTAGTTAATAGTTGTTTTATGATATACGGTGCTAATAAAAAATAAGCTACCCATCTCAAAGGGCTCTGAAGTACATTCTACTGCTACGAATAACACGATATTTAAAGTAGACATTTCAAATCATACGCTATTCATGTGTTAAAATATAAATTTTGAAGTACAAAAATTCACTCAAGATGTGTTTTTGGCAGCCATGAAAATAAGCATTATTCACTATTTTTTTTTTTAGATATTTCGCCAGACTCTGCATTCAGATGTAGAAAATAGGTTTTTGAGATTAAATCCTGTTATTGACAATGAAGGGGTATATAATGATCATTTATTTCAAGCAAATTGAACATTTATGCGATTGTATATTGAGCATTAAAATATATCAGCTTACTAGATGCTTATATTAATGCTCCACTGCAAACTTTAGACTAATTTTCGTGTGGATCCCCCCCCCCCCTTTTTTTTTACAAAAGGACAAGTGAATCATTTGAGTTACCTGTAGTTTAACGTTCTTTTCATTTGGAACAGTAAAACGCACTTCCGAGTCCCTGAAGCGGGTAACGTTTTTCCAATTCCTACTATTAGTTCACACTCTCCCTATATTTATTTATATACACTGCTCAAAACAATTGAAGGATATTTGAAGTTTTATATAAAATAAAGATATAAACGAAATTTTTTTTGCCGAAAATAGAAGAAGAGAATCACAAATGCAAATTTTTCTGATTTTCAAACTGTGGAGTATGCAAATTTTGAGTTCGACGTCAAAAACGTCGCTTCAGCGGCAGCGAATGAAATTTGACTTTCAACTGGATAAAAGAGAATGAAGACAAGGATGATCGGCATTCAGTGATTGCTTTGTTTCGATGAGTACGATGTCTCAGCGAAGTCATTTGACAGATTCAGAAGCTTTGAGAATTGTTGGTAGGTTAGAAGGGGGCCAAACTCAAGCCGAAGTAGCGCAAGCCATTGGAGTGTCACAAAGTGTAATTTCCAGGATCTGGAACCGTTTTTTGGAGAGTGGATGTGCAGGCCGAAGACCAGGGCAAGGTCGTAGACGGGCAACAACGCCCAATGAAGATCGGTATTTAGCGTTAACAGCTCGGAGACACCGAACCATGAACGCTACTCTTCTCCAACAACACCTTCGCTCGGCTACAGGCACCACGATTTCAACTCAGACTGTCCGAAACTGGCTCCATGCTGTAGGTCTGTATGCTTGCCGACCGATGGTATGTGTTAGATTAACATCAAGGCATCGTCGCGAACGCAGGGAGTGGGAATTACGTATAAATATGGAAATTACGTCATGTGATATCACAGATACAACAGCAATAACGTAATTTTTTTATGTTAGCTAAGCTGTGGTAAATGAGTTGAATATTTAATTAACTCCTTAACGCACGCAACCAAGTTTAGATCCAAAGAACAATTTCTTCCTGTGCACCCGAATAAACATACGAGAGCTTGAATTTTGATTTCACGCATACATACCAGAAATATAATGTATTCATTGACAATTTGCACCTTTTGTTTTCCGATAAAAAACGCTGCCAAAGCACATATTAGCAGTTATGTTCGGGGTTTGTTTTAAACAAAATTTATTCAGTTACGTATAAAAATAAAGAAATAATTTGGCTGAAAAAGTTTGATTTTTCATTTTAAATTGGTACTTTTAGGGGTAGCAAATTCCTTCAGACACAGTGGTTAATAAGGGCTACAGAATAAAAAACATTCAAAACGCTCATTGTTAAAACGCCATGTTTCTGAATATTCTTACTGATGTGACTTAATTGTGAAAAGAAGAGTTAGTGTCAAATAAATCAATAAAAATACATATATTTGTTATAGTTTTCAACTAGAATTTAGAACAAATAAGGATGATAAATCTGCAAGATTTAGTTTCATTTCGAAAGTTCTGAGTATGGGAGACCCGGGGAATGGCGCCACTCGGGGTTATACCGCCACCCCGTTTAGTTTAAAAACTAACCGCAATTTGAGATAGTGAAGGCGCCTGCACTATAGTGGCCAACAATAGAATCAGTGACTAGAGTGAGAGTGATTTTGTTGTACGTCGTTCGTTTGTTCTAGTGAAACATTTAGTTATCTAGTTGCTTCTTATTTTAGATCTTCAAATGAGTAGAGGTAAACACCTTTTATTGTAACATTAGGAACTTAAGATAATATTACTCGTAATCTACATGCCGTTTGCCGACATTTTGATGCATTTTGTTGGACTTTGTTGAACAAGTTCGGTTCTTCTTTCGGCTTTGCTGGGGATTTCCGCTATATTGTCCTCTCGGGGTAATGCCGCCACCATGGCAAAAGGTGACTTTTGCAATTTGAGTTATATTGTTAGCTTAGCACATTAATAAATATAGCTTAAGGAATATCGTAATTATACATTATTCAGCTAAATTACAGTGCTTTCTCAATATTTCCAGTAGGTTATGTGTTTCCTAGTATCCATTTTATGTATTTACTAGGCCATTAAAGAGTGGCATAATTCCCCCTACTCAGTGGAGGAATTACCTCAGTATCTTGGGTAATCCCGCCACTAGACAGAGGTTGGAAGAATTTTTTTTAATATGTACTTACTTAACTATTATTATTATTACGTTTACATTTATACAGATACTAAAGATCATGATTCAGCTTTAGAATTTTTACTATTAAAAAATAAACATTTTTTGAGGTGAAAAATTTAAATTCCTTTAAGGTGTCGCCATTCCCCCGGTCTCCTCTACATACGCATACAAAGAATAACAGAAGAATATAAATAAGTTTCATAAAAAATTTCAGAAATCGAGCTTACATTTCTAAGATTAGACACATTGTTTTCTTCCCATCATCAAAAGCATCATAAAGTTGCAGTAATCGAGGATGCTGTAGTACAGTCATTATTTCTACTTCTCTTTCCACATCTGCTCGATCCTGCGGTTTCGTCGTTGTTATAAATTTTGCAGCAAAAATCTTTCCCGTGGCTTTTTCACTACACCGGTGAACAGTACCAAATTTACCCCTGACAAAGAAAAGCAAAATAAGTTAATTTTTAGGAACTTTTTTTTGTGCCACTTTCATTTAAAAAGTACGCGCAGAGAGAAATTTTGAAAAAATTGTAAAAATCTATGCTATTTGTATAGAATGTCAAGGACTTTCTAAAGATAAATAAAAAACAAAGGATTACTCTCATGAGAATATCTGAATTACAGTTTGAACAAAAATTACTGTTGTGCATGTATATGATTATGCAATAGCCAGTTTTGGCGACATTGTCTTAGGAGGAATGTCGTTAGAAAATACATTTGAAGGAAAAGTGACCAAATTCTTGTTTTTTGATGCAATTAAATCCCCTCCCCAAAGAAAGCTCCATAGATACTTCTCCAAGGCCGCGCTAAATCAAAAAGAAAGCCAAACATATTAATCTTGTGAAGGGATGTATATTATTTATATTACTGAATTTTAATTTCAAACTGTTGATTGGCACTCAGAATTTTTAAATAATATTTTACTTTTATAGTGTACACGAAGAAAATCAATTTATTTTCAAATAAGTTTTTTCATAAATTATCGGTCCATTTTGAACATTTTAGCAACAGAATTACTTTGCCATTCAAAGGGTTAAGACTACATTAGTACTGCCAGGAATCTTTTAGCCCAGCAATGTGAATAACATCAGTAGACAAGAGGAAGAAACGATATGACTTTTGCTTCAACAAATCAGTTATAATATTCAAGTAAGTAATCTAAATTAGAAGTATTTAATTGTATAGTGAATAAAAATAAACAAGGAATCAATTTATAGACTTGACCCAACTTGACAAATATTTTAAAAATATAATCATAAAATAAACCTGCTATTTTAATGAAGCATGTTAGAAATATATTTTTTACTTTAAAACTCTGAATAATTCATTGTAATTTAATCATAGTATAGCTCTATTATGCTTCAAGAGTCTAAATGCATGTTTTTTTTTTATTTATCATGGTTGTGCTGTGAATATTAAGATCATAGCATTAAGACTGAAAATTTTCGTATTTTCAACTTTTAATCAGAAGTAGCGTGTATTATAACTGTCGAATACTGAAAATACTAGTCAATTATGTATAGTTACTAGGTAAGTTTTGTTTTAATCCTCCCATAATAACTTAGCTCATGACATTGAATAGTTTGTGATTCTACGGGTTGATAGAGTTACTGACAGACATAAGAAGTGCAAGAAATGCTTTATTTAATTGAAAATTAGATTCTGTTAGTTGCTAGTAGCAATTGTGCACTTAATAAACTAATAAATCTAAATAAATTTCGTTATTCGTCGGCCAATTTATAGCGGGAGGACCCGTTTCGGGTTTGGCATTCTACTAATAGTACAAACTTTATAATTACTATTATTATAATTTCCATGTGGGTAGAACATTAACAAGATGAACTTTACACTTATTATTGTGAATATATTTACAATAGACAATTTAACAGTATAATAAATATTGCCTTATATTCTATTATTAAGAATTGGTGGTTTTAATTTTTTTCTGTAACCTGTTTATGTGTGCTTTTTGCCTGAAATATTAACTTAGCATGGGAAAAACAAAGTTCAGGTGACAATTGGTATATTCTCTTAAATTTACACAAAGTATTGCATTTGTTTAAAGTTTTTTTTTTCAAGTCTATTTCTCATTAACAGCACACAAAATAACTTTTAACATATTCGTTAGATTTTGCGTGAATTTTATTTTTTTCCTTTTAAAATTTTAAACTAAACAATAGTTTCGACCTAAAATTAAAAACAACAACAACAAACATACATCCTGTGCCAAGCATAAAATATGAAATACCTTCGAAACTCCCAAAATACGAAATTTCACAGTTTAATAAGCTTAAAGAATACACCAAAGTAAACAATTTTGAAAAAGTATAACACATTTGAAAACACAATTTCATTTATAATCCCTAGTCACAAAGGTGCTCAGAAATTCCTTTATGCAGCCCTGTATATAATCTATAGATTCGTATCAAGCAGGATGGTCGTTCTGCCAAGCCAAGCTATTAAAAAAATGTTAATCCCACCGAACAAATGCCAAGAACCGAAAGCCAGAACAGCGTAACTGCTTATTATACTGCAGACAACTTCTCCATGTTAAATCGACCAAAAGTGCCAGCGTAAAATTTTCAATATTAAAAGAACCAATCATCGCAGAAAAATAAAACTGAAACTAGACGAATCTAATGAAGAAATCCTTCAATTTGAGACCAAATCCATCTTCATAAATTAAATATAAATAGAGATAGACTTCTTAAAAAAAGTCTAAGCATCTAAAATATATAGTGTAGAAATCTGCTATCCAAATAGTGCTAAAAAATTGTATCCCTTAAATGCGCAATGATGCTGAAATCCAATGAGCCGATCGCAGCGACATCTGCGTTATATTTTCGAATTTCAATGTACACATTGTATTATAACAGCGTCTAGATCAAATCGTCTTGGTGTTTTAGAAAAAATCCCGCAGATGTCACTACGATCGACTCCTTGGATTTCAGAACCGTTGGACATTTAAAAGATACAATATTTTAACATTTTTTAAGTACTACTGGGATAACCGGTTTCTACACTATATATTCAAGGCGCTATAGTAATACCTCTGGGGAAAGAAACCTAAATTTTCGCATTTTCGTTATTATCCAGGATGCAACAGTATAAAACCTTGGCCGGGATCTAGATAGATTTTTTTCGCTGTTAGCGAAACGAGATTGATCAATCGGAATCCAGCATTTTTGCAAACTGCGAAAAGTTCGCAAAAATGCAGGCTTGTGATCGGTCAATCTCGTTTCACTAACAGCGAAAAATCTATCTGGATCCCGGCCATCGCATTGTTTAAATGCCAGACGATGCTGAAAATCCAAAGAGTCGATTGTAGCGACATCTGCAGGAGATTTTCTAAAACTCAAGACAATTTGGCCTAGACCATTGAGAAGAGATAGGGGTGGAGAGTGCTTTGGTAATCCTAAAGTGGAACGAACATAATAGTCACGTGTTTATATAGTCAAGTGTCTTTTATCGCCAAGGGCTAGCGTATGTTTGCGAAAGGAAAATAAACAAATTGCCGTATCGTTAAATTAAAGTCAATCTTCTTTTATTAATTTAAAACAGATTTATGTTGCTTTGTTTTACTTCGTTTATATTTTTGCACTACTTCACATGCATAATGTGGATGGTGAGTATTTTTTTTTTTTTTTTTTTTTTTTTTTTCCTTCACGACCGGCAACAATTTTCAAATTGCCAAACAAGCGATAACGAGCGAAATCTGAAAACCTTTACATGAGTAGGACCGGTTATGTTGATGCCGCTTTTCAGGGGAATTCTCTACGGAAAGCACACTCCACCCCTATCCCTTCTCTATGGCCTAGACGCTGTAATAATACGATATTAACATTGAAATGTGAAAATATACCACAGATGTTGCTGCTATCGGTTCTTTGGAATTCAGCATCGTTGCACATTTAAAGGATACAAATTTTTAGCGCTGTTTGTGTAGCAGATTTCCACACTATTTATTATAGGCGCTATAGCTGGTTGGTTTTATTGAACATATACATCAGACTTGTGTGCTTGACCACAAGGCCCACTTATAAGTCATTGTCGATATACAGGGACGAGATAGCACAATGAAATTTACAACACAGAATTTTTTCATCCGTGAGCTCCACAAAAAGTGTACAACGGAGCCAGTGGGAGTCGAACCCGCAAGCCTCCTACGCTCTCAAGCGATTAGCAGCGCAGTGTCTTATCCACTCAACTACGGAGGCCCCAGGCACTATAGTGGTAGAGAAAACAATAGTGAAAGTACCGTTGCTATGTAAATTACAATTTCTTTGCTGTCGAAATTTATATGGAAACAGTACAGAATCAGTCACTTAGATAATGTCAAAGAGATGAAAACGTTGTTATGGCAACCAATACCTTTCTCCGATGAGAACATTGTGTTCGGCGTTAGATTTCTACAAGCATTATACTTCATTCATGACATAAGAGAGGGACACAAAACTTTCCATAGGCCGGGATCCAGATAGACTTTGCGCTGTTAGCAAAACTAGATTGACCAACCAGAAGCCTGCATTTTTACAAACTCTTCCCCGTTTTAAGCAAGCAAATTTTCCGATAGGTTTTTGCGCTATTATTGAATCGAGATGGACCAATCAGGATCCCGACATACTTTTCTTCGGTGAAATTATTAGAAAAAGGAAATGAACACACACTTTATAAAATGTTTAGCCGAAAGTGTAGCAACTGCTGAACATTGACAGCCATCGATTTTCCATAATAAAATTATT